>CM028343.1:35968925-36310454 GCA_016618105.1 Dendrobium huoshanense | reverse complement strand
TCGAGCTCAAATGTTTGGTTCGCTTGCAGCCTAAACATGATTGAATCTTATACTGCTAAGGAATAAAATATTTGCAAAGAATGGAGGAAAGCAAACTTTAAAGGTGAGATTAAATTTTGCTTTTATGATAGAGAACTTCCCTTCCATGTAGGATTCATCATCACTACTATTCTCAAGGGTGCTTCTGAGATCATTCCTTGCCTCCACCATATCATGAGTAGGTAGAAGTTTTAGTTAAATCTGTCATTCTTTCAGAACTCTAAAAATTGACATATGAAGAGGAAGAGATCACAAAAACCTGCTTTATGTTGGTTTTGTATGCAAATCTTCTAACTTTTTTTTTAGCTAGCACAATTAATTTAGAAAGAAAAAAATTAAATCCTGTTGATACCGCTTATATAAGTGGCTATTTAGGATGCTTAATTTATGGATACTTTATTTATATTTTTTTGACTTTATTTTAATTTTAATTTTTTTAATTAATCAACCTGATGTAGTGGTATAAAGACTTGATGTTGTTGTTGTAATCCTTTAAATAATGAAGAAAATCAAATCATTCTTTCTTCAAATGATATAGAACACCATAGGTTATCAAAGTTCATTTGTGAATTACTATGACCACGTCAAGTATGCTATTTGCAGTAGTTAGCATAGTAATTCTATATCAGATAATCATGAAATAAGTGACAAGAGCATTCATGCTGATCAATGTGATTTGATTGCTGGATAGGTGATAATGACAGCAAAGTTGTTCTGGATGCATTCTTTTTGGGGAAGGCTTTTGCGGAGGCACTTAATGAACGTGTAGGTTCAGCATTAGGTGAGGTCTTAAGTGTCTTCGGTCAATGGCAAGCTGAGCAGCAAAAACAAGTACAGGATTTTCAGGTGACTCAACAAGCTTTTTGAGTATGCTCTATACTATTCCCCCCTCCTCACTTTTGTTCATCACATATTGAGATGTGCTATTCATTTAAGTGCTGTATAAATTTTTATCAATATTGAATTTTAGACTTTTAGCATGAAATACATTATCATCATGTTATTGATGTCCCTCTTCATTCTTTCATCCTTTTTTTAGCCTTATATTACAAAATCTAAATGTGGTTACCTGAGCTCTGGTTAGTCTCTCTGTTTGAGCAATGGAGTTCCAACAAACAGGGATTTAAAGCTTGAACTTGTAAAAAAGTTATATGAGTTCCATATGAGCTCCGTTTTTGTTGTCCGTTCTTTTCAAACATTGCTCTATTTCTTAAGTCACATATTTCCATGATGAGCTATGGTACTTCCATGCTGATAGGGTTGCAAATAAACTGAGTGTTCGACGAGCTACTCGTGGCTCAGCTCGATTAGAGCTGGTTCATGTTCGTTTGATAAGGTAAATGAACGAGCTTGAATGCTTTTGATAAATACTCGATAGCTAAATAAACGAGCTTGAAGTTATGTGTTGTGGGAACCTAATTGGAATCTTATGAGATGCTATTTAAATTAAGTTTTGAGTAACGATTGCCAAGCGACAAATGGGTTGAATTTTCACCAAAAATAATGATTGTGATATCACTTTCTTCTATGCATGAAATCTTGCAATTTGCTTTGCACCAATAACCTAAGATTGGGAAAAAAGGTACTTCCACCTTTTCGGTACTTATTTAGAAGCCAATTTTTCATCCTATATAGTATTTCTCCGCTAAACAAGAGATTTGGAAGGGCTTATTACTTCGCTAAATTCCGAGGAAATAGATGAACGCAACCCATACGTTTAATTGTGCTGTTTAATTACTAATAAATATTCCAAGAAGGGTTCTCAAAAAATGGAACTAAACATTTAAACTAAGAAACATTCCATCTTTTAAAATATTTCTAGATAATGCAAGAGTTTAATACTTGTTTTTATTGAATAAAAATCTTTATTTCCAATGGAAACTTTGTCTTAAATCTATGTTCTGCTCATTTGAACATCTAAAAGTTGGTTCTATGAATTTTTTTTTCAATTGTAGGAAGAAGTTATAGAGAGAGCAAATAAAGCTAAGAAGAAGGCTGCAATGGAGGCCTTGGATGCACAGATTATCATTTCAAAGTCTCTGATAAAACCTCCAACAAGTGATGCACCTGTCAGACGGCCATCAAATGTTGGTCCAACAACAGAAAACCCTCTCAGTGAAATACTGAAGGATTGAGTTCTTCTGGATTTTCTGGTAAACAACAATAGTACTCAATGCTCGTGAGTTATGCTGGATACAAATTAGTGAAAGTACACACCACACTTTGTTTGGTGATTTCTGACCTAAATTTATTATAATCATGATTTCCTCTCTGTTTGTCAAACATTTTTATATTAATATATATAAGTTTCTCTTATATGTCCATTGCTTAGTTTTTTTTGTTATTTATGTCATTATGATAGGAAATACTTGAGTTCGCAAGTAACTCTTAGGGAAATACTTGAGTTCGCAAGCAAACCTATCACTATTTGGTGAAAACAGCGAGAATAATGCAAAGTCCGGGTGAAATCAGCCCCAAAACGATGGATTGCAATCTATGACGCACAGACACGACGACGCGGATACAACACGACACGGACACGGGACAGTCAGTTATTGAAAATATAGGACACGGACACGGGTTGTATACGGTATTATAGTTTTTATATTTAAAAAATAGTGTATACAAATTAAATAAGTACAATTTTAAAAATAATTTAAAAATAATAAGTCATTTAACTATAATTTATTTTTAAAATAATTAGTATTAGGATGTCGAGAGTCAGACGTCGATGTCGTTTATCATTCACCGAAAGAGGAGATGAAAATACCTTCACTGCTAAAAGAAATGAAAATGGAATATTCGATGATTGGGTATTAAGTGCGGACGTTGATTTGGTGTTGTGGATAGGAAATAAGAAATTTAGTTTAAATCCCGCCAAATACAAGAAATTATATTTTAAAAATTCATAAAATATTTAAGATACGCGTGTCCAATTTGTATTTAATATTTTTTAATCGGACACGTTTTCAGCGTGTCCGACACGTGTCGAAGGAGTGTCGGGCGAGTGTCGTGTCGGACACTGCATGCCTCTTTAAGGAGAAGTGTCGGTGCATCATAGATTGTAATAAGAGAATCAAAGCCAACAAACACGAAAACAAGATACAAGTGATCCTCAATTCGAGAGGAGGATCGTTTCTCCCAAATCTCTAGATAAGTTAGTCTAGAGCCCAAGACAGCAAATAACTTCAAGAGGAATGTGGGCTCCGAAAATTCGGCCATGGCCTTCGCCCGCTGTTGTTTTTTACTTATGGGAGGAGTTTTAACAGACTAAGTTCCGGGGCAAATTTTGGAAGGCAGATGAGTTTGTAGATAAGACACTAGTTAGAGATTTCGCCCTCATTTTGCGAGAACTTTATAATCCGAGTTCTAATTTCCTATAGGCGCAAACACCTATAGTTAATTACCCCTCCAGATCAGGAGAGAGAACTATCGATTAAGGCTAGTCGTCAATCAAATATATTGTATCCATAGATACGAAGTATCAAGCATATAGTAGCAGCATTGAGCTTAGATTTGGAAATTTGAAAATAGTTGAAAGTGTAGAGGTTTGATATTTAAAATATAAATTTTCACCATTCTGCACTTAAAGCGGATGGCGGGGGGATGGATGAAGGACCCGATCAAGATCCCATGGTTCAATCGTCCCGGGCCATTATTGTCCCTGGTCTACTTAGTCAGAGGAGGTAGTCGACCCAACCTCACAGAAGGATCCTTGTCGGCAGCCATGGGTTGCTTCGTCCAAGGGGATCTTGTCGACCTGGGGAAAATGTTTATCTAAGGGGACAAATTTGGATCCACCTTAGCTAACAGAGGGCTTTGTGCCCTATCGATCATATCCTATTGATTCATATTTCAAGGATTTGATGCCATTAAGGAGCATATTGGCTCTGGCCATAACCGGTATTTTTGGTGCCATTTGGCAGCAAAACCGCAGGTTAGAGAATACGTACCATGTCCTTACTGGCAGGAGACTGTTTGAGAATGAATCATAGTGATATTTTCGACTAGGCATTAGCTCTATGCGAGCTAAAATAAATTTTAATTTGTCCACCGACAAACTATTGCGGATGGTGGATGAATTTTGCTTTAAGTGGTTGGATGATTGATTTTTGAGTTTTAAATATTTTGGATTTTGAAATTTTTGAGATTTTTGGACACTTGAGTAGCATTTAAAAATATTTTGTGAATCCATCCGGTTGAGATTCTCATTCAACACGAGCATCATCGGGGTGAATGGGGTCATTTCCATTTGAAGTTTGAACCTTGTCAACCCTATCAATTTGCCGATAAGGGATCGAGTTTCGTAGGCTTTATGTCATTGTTTGTGAATTTTCATTGTTGAAGGCCTTGATAATATGAATGTATAAAAGAAATATTCCGGTCGACTTCGTAACCGCATATTTATCCAATGGTTCGAACTCTGTCTACTCATTTTTTCCTACTTAGGAGAATCGGGTTTCGTAGGCTTTATGCATTTATTAGTGAATTCTCTTAATTATAGGCCTTGAAGACTTAATATGAATGTATTAAAATAAATATACCAGTCGCCACAACCGTATACTGGTATATTTATTTGATGGTTCGAACCCTGTCGACTCCTATTGATTCTTATAGAAGGATTGGGTTCGAACTTAAATTCACTTATTGACCCGCGCAACATCCCTAGATGTTAAATGTGTACCAATAACACGCTTGCCGGGGCCCACACGGGTATTCGATTGTACTTACCTCTTGTGTACCTATGTGCATGGAAACTACGATGCACGTGTAGGGGCATTCTTGGAATATTTGGGCAGATGTACTACGAGTCTCCTACAACAACTTGCAGGAGCTTGTGTTCGTAGTAGTCATTCTATATTTGCCCGTGAATGGTGTGTTAGATGCACGATCATCTTTCATCAAGAAGCTTGCAAGCGTCAATAATCTTAGCCAACTCAATGTTCAGAACCCGGTTGAACTGAGATTCGCTCATTCCATAATGATTTGATCTGACTTTCTCTTCCCAGAACTTGTATAGGAATTAGTATACGACTCTTTGATTATTCCATCATCATTGTTGGCTTAAATAAAGAATCGATCATTTTAACCTTGGATGACTGCGTCCATACTGTTGCCCAAGTTGGTGATTGCTGCCTTCCAAAATGAATAGAGGTATCCGGGCGCACTTATCATCTTCAGTGTTCATAGATGTTAGAACTGTTTTATCCCATGTATAGGGCCAATGAAGAAATTTTGGAACTTTAGGAAGTTTAGTTCAAATTTGCTCAAATATCTCTTCCATTTTGTCGGGAGATGTCCTTCTCCGTTCATCGAGTTATTTTCATACCCGACGTACTTGCGAATCTCGATCACCCCTTTTGCAGGTGATATCTTTACTTGTGTTCACAGTGGTTCATTGTGCTTATGAATGAATTGGTCTGGTGATTCAGATTTGAGTCTTTGAATTTTGGTTAGCCATCTCTCCAACTGGATGCCACTGATTCTAAAGTTCGGACACAATGATCCTCCTTTAAATCTACATCATGAGGATTAGATGGTTTATTGATTAACCTAAACAAATTTGCAATGGAATAGAATTTGAAGATGATGATAATTTCAATAATGGTTTATTGATTAACCCAAGGAGAAGATATTAATTGAACTAAGAACTTTAATAAAACTTGAAACCAAATGGATGAATATGAGGAAATGAAGAGTTTGAAGATGATGATAATTTCAATAATCAAATTTGACAAATTGGGCTATTTCAAAATAATTGAATGAGAATTGGACTTTGTCTGAGTTTACTTTGACTTACTTAAGAGTATGAGGAAATGAAGAATTTGAAGCTGAGCTCTTCTAGAAGAGCTCTCATGAATTTCAACTGCATTGTTTTTTTCAATACAATAGTCCTGTAGGTGAAAGTCTACAATTTTCTGATGATTTTATTGTGGTCGCCTTTTGTATAGGAACAGTGATGGGATGTGATGATGCAAAAAACATCCGATTAGACTTCAAAATCATTCAATTTATATTGAGATTAGTGCTATTTAAGATATTATATTATATCAACAATCTTAATATAAATCGGACGGCTTTGAAACCCATTCATCTGACATAATTTTTTATTTTTAATTGTTGTTCATAGTGCTGTAAATCCACATCAATGATGAAGACAAAGCTAGTTTTTGTTATGTTTTATTTTTTATTTTCCTTACAAGTCTGATCTTCCCTTTTCCATTTATCGAAATTCGATTCTGCAGCAAAGTTGAACTAGTCATTGACAGATTTTTGCCCCACTCGTAATTGTTGTGAACTGGATTAATTATTCTGTGCGGATGCCGAATGTCGTCCGGAGACTAACTAGAATGCGCCACATCACCCCTTGGTCGGTACAGCGGCTCGGTACTGCTGACGTGACACATTCTAGTTGGTCTCCGGACGGCGTTATGCGTCCGGTCTCCGCACAGAATAATTTCTATGTGAACTGGTAGGTTAAATTGCCTGCTTTTTCTGAACTTTTTATGATTAAGGCTTCGTTCGGGATGGCTTTCTTACTGTTTAAAATAGTTTTCTAGTACTGTAAAGCTGTTTTAAGAAGCAATAAAAAAGTTATACCAAACGAAACCTAAGCTGCTCTTAAAGCTGCATTGCAATCTTTACAAATTTCTGTCTCTGATACTTAAACACTTCTAATCTTTATCACAGATTTTTGATGTAAAAATGTGAACTGGCAGATTAAATTCTGTTTTTCTGAACTTTTTATGATTAAGCTGGTTTAAAGCTGCATTGCTTTCTTTACAAATTTCTATCTCTGATAGTTAAACACTTCTTTATCTTTATCACAGATTTTTGAAGTAAAAACTGCAATAAAACGAGTATGATCTCCACCATCATCCTCTTGTGTTTGATTCTAATATGCTTATCCGAATATAACATTAATGGTGAGAATTGCTTGACATATAAGCAAAGGGAAGGGAGATGAAGACTTGTTAGAATTGAATTATGGTCACAATTCAACTGTTTATGATTTTAGATTGCTTGATCATCATATTTGATTCCTTATAATAATTTAGCTTTCTGGAAATGCTTTTAAGAAATGATGATTTAAGAAGTCAATTTCATTCAGGAAATTTCTATTATCGTTATTTTAGTAGTTCTTTGTGATAGGGTACGAGTTTTGGGTCAGGTTCAGGTTAACCTGGGTTGAACACGAATTTGACCCGACACTTTTAACCCGGCTTATTTTTGCAAACGGGTTGGTCTTTTGGACCTGAATCCGACCCGCTTTGAGTATGTTTTACTAAAATATTTTTATTTAATTCGATTTATTTAAACATAAATTGAATTAAGGTAAAATTTACTTCAACCAATTTAAAATAAACCAAGCTTAATTCAGTTTGGGCAATATAGTTTATTCTTTTTAGGAAATAACATTTACTTATTTAATAATAATTTTCTAAAACTCCTAATTCAATTAAAAAATGGTCAAATTGGGTTGATTTTGGATTTCTGGGTCAACTTGAATCCTACCTGGTTTACAAACGAGTCGAAATTCCTAATCCGAATCTGGCCCGGTTCGGGTTGACTCGAACCAGAAATTTTCGGGTCGGGTCAAATATTGACACCCCTATGTACTGCAACTGGTTTTGCATCATATAACACTTTCTGACCTTGTCGGTGGTTATCGTCATGGTTTGCCTGTCCACTCAGTTCAACCATGAATCGATTTTTTGGCTAGTTCGGTCTAATCTAAAACTTCCTTCTACATAGAGCTGGTTACTAGTCATATCATAATAATTTTACCATTTATTACATCAGTTGGTTAAACCTTGAATGCAATTCCGGTTGAATTTTCGAACCTTGCAATCTCTCGTTCTTTCAATTTATGCTCAATCTGATTTTGAAAATCGTGTTTACGATTGTGGATTGATCACATTCAATGGGGCGAGTACTAAAAAAGTGCGATCAATCTCTAACAATGTCAGTCTTTTTTAATGATCAGTGGTGAGACCAATCTCTTTATTGAGGGAGAAATTATTATGTGCGGTCATCGGATGCCATTCATAGGAGAATTAGAACACGCCACATCATCATTATGCTGTGTACCGGTGCCATGTACCGTTATATACCGAGTGATATGGCACATCTTGATTCCTCGTTTTGAGGACGTATAAACAAGATTGTGGCATGCAGAACTTTAAGCTCTTCTTATGATAGTTTAGGGATGCGAGAGAATAAAATTGAGTTAAGCTTAGGGCTTCAATAAGAGAAATTGATTTGGCAAAGACTCAACTTTTATAGGATCAAAAGAAAATTAATATTTTTATTAATATTTGTATTTAAAATTTCAAAAAACATATTTAATTATTTATATTATGATACAATTTCAAAATCATTTTTTTTATAAATTTTTAATTATTCTAATTTTTTTATTTTTTTAAAAAGAAAATCATGAGTGGCAATATTGTAATTATTCTAATCAACCCCCCTTTGGATTCTAACGTCTGCACTAGCTTTGATCCAACTTAGCGTGTACTGCAGAGACATCAAAAACCCTTAATTTTTCCAACGTGGAATCCTTCTCTCGTATGCGTCCTCTGCGCCGTTCATTTATAATGCAGCGTACCAGTTCCGAAATCAGGTAGCTCTGATTCCTCTAAATTTAATAACCATTTTGGGAGTTTTACATACATACTACTTAATACTATTCTATTTACATATTTAACACCTAAAACTTTAATATTACATAAATACCATGGATGTAATATTAAAGTTTTAGATGTTAGATATGTAAATAGGATGTTATAAAGTGATATGTATGTAAATTTCCCTAAAAGGATATTATAGCTATAAATAATACAAAAAAATTAAATTATTTTACAATATATATTATAATAAATTTTCCCTTTAAAATATATTTATATGTCTAATGACTAATATTTAAATTTTATTTATTTATCTAATTTTTTAATATTTAAATGATAATTTATATATATATATATATGAAAATATATATTTTATTTTTTATGGATTAATGTTAGTAATTAACTAATTATTTTTATGCTAAAGATTTAAATATTTACATTAACATAATAGTTTTTTATGTATTTATATATATAGCACTTAAAATTTTATATTAATTTATTTAATACTTAAGTATTTAAAACCTACTCAAATATTATTAAAATTCTTTTTTTTAAGTGAAAATGTGAAATACTTTTTTAAATGTAATTGAGATATTACAATATTATATAAATAATGTAAAATACTTAAACATTAAATATATTAATAAATAAAAATTCTGTGCTAAGCATATAAATCCTTCAAAATATTATATAAAAATATGAAAATTTTAAATGTAAATATATAAATACTTCATTAATTTGCATGTTTTTTTTTTCGTTCTCTTTTATTTAAAATGCTAATTTCGTTAACTTTAAACTGTAAACCGCCATGGCCGAAGCTTTCCGGCCAGGCCAGCAATGCCGACATGGTAACCGGATCAAAAATGCGTTTTTGAGTGCCATGCTTTATTCATGGCGCCAACCTTCTTCTCTTCTTCAACCTTTTATATCCTTCTAGCCCCCTAACTCTCCTTCACCATCCAATCTAATGAACATTTCATCAATTTCAAAATGAGCCATCTTCTTCTACTCCCCCTCTTCTTCTTCTTCCATCTATCTTACAGTCAAATTCTTCCACTAAACATCTTAAACTCCACCATAAAAGCTTCCGGCCCTGAAACCTACATCATCCACGTCCGAAAACCAAATTCTGTTCAAACATTCAATGCAGAAGATCATCGAAACTACTACAAATCCTTCCTTCCCACCCGCTCCTTAACCTCCGGCGAACCCCGCCTCATCTACTCCTACCGAACCGCTATTAGTGGCTTCGCCGCAAAACTCACTGCCGACGAAGCCGTCGCCATTAAGAAACTCGATGGCGTCCTCCACACTATTCCCGACAGACTCCTTTCTCTACATACAACCCACATCTCCGATTTCTTAAACCTCCACCCTAAAAGCTGCTTCATGAAAGATACCAACTTTGGCAAAGGATCCATCATCGGAATCCTCGACACAGGTATTTTCCCCACCCATCCTTCTTTCAAAGACACCGGAATCTCTCACCCGCCACCAAATAAATGGAAAGGCCATTGCGAATTCAAACCTGCAATGTGCAATAACAAAATCATTGGAGCTAAATCTTTCGTCCATGGCCGAAAGGACCCGCCTTTTGATTCCGACGGTCACGGCACTCATACTGCTAGTATCGCGGCCGGTTGGCTCGTCAAAAACGCCGGCGTGTTGGGAAACGCAAGGGGAACGGCTTCAGGGTTAGCCCCCGCCGCCCATCTCTCTATCTACAGAGTATGTCAAGCTAACGGTTGTTTAGCTAGCGATGTGTTGGCTGGTATCGATCAAGCTATATCTGACGGCGTTGATGTCCTCTCTATCTCTCTCGGCAGCACCGCCATTCCTTTCTATGACGATGCCGTCGCCATTGGAGCCTTGGCAGCCGTTGAAAGAGGGATTTTTGTTAGCAGTTCAGGAGGGAACGCCGGCCCTGTTCCGGCTACTGTGGAGAACGACGCTCCATGGATGCTTACTGTCGGCGCCGACTCAACAGACAGATCAATCCGCGCCACTGTTCTGCTGGGAAGCGGAGAAGAGTTTAACGGCCAATCTTCTTACCAGCCCGTTGGATTCACCTCTGTTTTACTTCCGATAGCTTACCCTGGAGCACGAGGAGGATCCAGAGCAAAGACCTGTAGCGATGGATCTCTGAATCGACTCAACGTCAGGGGAAAAATCGTTCTTTGCCACACCGGCGGATCGAACACCAGTATAGAAAAAGGAGCCGTTGTTACGAAAGCCGGCGGTGTTGCCATGATTCTCGTTAACGATGAGATGCGGCGGAGCACGGTAGAAGCTGGAGTACATGTGCTGCCGACGGCCGCCGTCGGGTATTCCGAGGGCGCTAGGATTGTCGAATACGTTACATCGACGGCAAACCCGACGGCCACGATTCATTTCAAGGGGACGGTCTACGGGGAATCGCCGGCCCCGGCGGTGGCGGATTTCTCCGGACGTGGTCCCAGCGCGGTAAATGAGGGGATCTTGAAACCGGATATTGTGGGTCCCGGAGTGAATGTGGCGGCGGCGTGGCCGTTTCCGGTTGGTCCGCCAGCTCTCGATGCCGGAAACTTGACATTGCCGACGTTTAATATGGTGTCGGGGAGTTCGGCGTCAGCGGCTGTGTTGGCCGGAGTGGCGTCTTTGTTGAAACTTTCGCATCCAGATTGGTCGCCGGCGGCCATAAAGTCAGCGATGATGACGACGGCGGATCTGTTGGATAGGGACGGAGGGGTGATTGTCGACGAGACGCTCGGCGACGCAGGATACTTCGCCCTCGGCGCCGGGCATGTGAACCCGACCAGAGCCGATGACCCGGGACTTGTTTATGACCTGCAACCTGGAGATTATGTGCCATATCTTTGTGGACTGGGCTATACCGATAAACAGGTATTTATAAAATAGCGGGGTTTGGATAAATATATTTAAAAATTTTAATTTAATTATAAAAAATTTATGTTTATTTATATAATATTTAAATCTCTAAATTACCTAAAAATATCACTAATATTAACTCAATTAAAATAAAATATTTAAATAAAAAACTTATGATATTTTACCATAATCTATATATAATTCAATTAATTTTTTTTACAGTTTCATTAAATATATGCAAGCTTGTGGAAATCGGATCGAATAATGAACCTGAAGAAAGAGAAGTTCTGTTGAACCGGTTAAACCGGATGACGTAATAAATAATAATATTATTATAAAAAATTAATAAAATTAACATACTAATGAAATATAATAATCATAAAATTTAATACAAATTATTGCTAATTAATATTACATATTTAAATATAAATTATAAATATAAATTATATAAAAGACTCATAATAAAAATTAGTTGTTTATAATTTATAATTGAATATATAAAATTTTAGATAGATAAAAATAAAATATTTTTAACTAAAAATGTTAAATTTCTCAAAAAATAAAAAATAAATATTATTTATATTATAAATATTAATTGTTTATAATATATAATCAAATATATATAAAAAATAAATAGATCAAAAATAAAAAAAACTAAACATTATCAACTAAAAAAAAATATTATTTATGTCGGTTTATTGCAGTCGGCCTAAAAAATAAAAAAAATTTGAATCAGCCGGTTTTAAAAAATCGGGACCGATTCTCGATTGAACGGACGATTGTGGCCAGTTTGTTGCACGGCCGATTTTCAAGGCTGAATCAGACCGGTTCTCGCTTGAACCAGTAGAACCGGTCAATTTGATCTGATTTTTAAAACTCCCCATATATGTGAAAAGCATGTTCGAAAATAAATATATAATTTTTGTTGTGTTAAATAAATATAAAATTTTAGAATTTAGATATAAAAATAAATAAATATTAAAAAATAATATAAAACTCTAAACAGAGAGTCCATAAGCACTTCTCTTTGTTTCTTGTACAAGGTTTCGACGATCACCCGACAATCCGTAGAATGCTCGGTCTTCGAAGCCATGGTGGCAGAGGAGCTGAACTACCCTTCGATCTCAGTGGCGATGGGCTCCAACATGGAGAAAACAGTGATGCGAACGGTGAGGAACGTCGGCGAGGAAGAGGCTGTGTACTCGGTCCAGGTGAGGGCACCGGAAGGGGTGGAGGTGACCGTTTATCCTGAGAAATTAGGGTTCTCGGAGTTGAAGCAGAACAGGAGCTTCAATATCTACTTCAGCACTGGAAATGTGGGAGAAAGGAGAGGAACTGTGGCGCAAGGGCAGCTCAAGTGGGTTTCTAATAAGCATATTGTGAGGAGTCCTCTGTTGATTTCATTTGTTTGATTAAGATTATGCTTTTTTGCTTTATATTTTATGTGTGGGATTGCACTATTTGGGACAGTTGAAGTCCTCCTTTATATTTAATAAAATCTTTTTGTTGTTCATTGTGATAAAGATTTGTTATTATCTTTCTTCAACTCGAAATCGAAAATTTCAATGTAAAAGTTAAATTAACCCCAAACAGAAAATCACAATCACAAGAGCATGAATGTAACTAAAAATTATATACAAAATCTTTTAATTCCCTATTCTACAAATGTTTAATTACATAAAATCATTTAGGAATAATTACATCTATCTTTCTTTTATTTTAACTATTTAACAAGAGCTTATCAATGAAAAACAAAAAGAAATATGATTACATTTTTTTTCTTGACTGGAGTCTTATATCATAAAATCCTTACACTTTTCTGAAAACATGTAATATCGCACAATGAGCACATAGTCCAACAAGTAATTAAAATATTACAAGTAAAATTAATGTAAGATAAAAGAGAATAATATATTATAAATCATACAAAAAATATATTCATCATTGTCTATATTAATTATCTATATCAATTTATCCATCTATAATTTATTGCATCTCATTCCATTACATCATCAGTCATAGTAACAACAATAATAAATATTACTAGTGTTAGTTACAATATTGGTACAATGTTCGAAGTAGTGTTAATATTAGTATTCAAATATTCAATGAGTTTATATCATTATTCAGATATTTAATGAGCATATCTTAAGAATATTTTACTCATGCACTTATGACACACAATCAGTCGTTCCTTATAACTCTCAATTAATATACTCCTTATAGTTCCCCTTGAATCATGTAAATCAGTCACCTTGACTCCTTATAACTCCCAATCAATCTCCAACTCTTTATGACTCCCAATCAGTGACTCACGTGGATCAATGGGGTATCACCTAGAACTATTGTGTCATGTATATGATATCACTCAGTACTTCATTTAAAATGCAATAAAATTATATCAAATCGTTCATAATGATCAAATTTATAACATATCCAAACTTGCATGTGAAAGCTTATGAAATTAGAAGATAATGTAATTTTTGCAGATTTAAAATATAGAAAATTTGTAGAAATTAAAATGATTTAAAATAGAAGTAAGAGATTAATTACTTACAACAAATATAATAAAATTTGTGATATGAATGACTGACAAATATGATCCAAAGTCATTTCTCTATCCTCTCTCTTCTTCCCCTCTTTTAATTTTTTTATGGCCCAACAACCAAATGATGAAGATGGTGGGATGAGGTATATATATATACACACACACTATTCATGGTCTGGCATCGTAGCGATCACTAGATTAGTGTTAACGTGCTATATTTTAGAATTTTTATGTTTTTAGCAAATTTTGTTAGCATATTTTAATTATTATAATCTTCTTACATTCGAAAAATATTGTTATCAATATTTCTCTATTAGTCATAGAGAGAGAGAGAGAGAGAGAGAGAGAGAGAGAGAGAGAGAGAGAGAGAGAGAGAGAGAGAGAGAGAGAGAGAGAGAGAGCATGCTTAATTTTTTTTTTTAAAAACTCAAATCATTTAATTATAAATCAGAAATCACCTTTCTATTTCACTCATAAGCTCTAATTATATTTCAATTCTTATAGTAACCATTACTCTGATACCACTTTGTCATACTCCAAAATCTATATTGAAAGAATTACACACGTCTTTCATTTTAACCATTTATTGAAAGCTTACAAATGAAAAGAGGAGAACAATATGATTAGATTTGTTGTCTTGTCTGGAGTCTCATATCATAGGATCTTTAACCGTTTTTGAAAACATGTAAAATCACGTACGTAATGAGCACATTAGCCAGCAAGTAATTAAAATCTTGCAACTAAAATCAATGCAAAATAAAAGAAAACAATACGCTATAATTAAATCATATAAAGAAATATTTGCACCAATTTGTATACTAATAATCTATATAAATTTATCTCGTTATAGTTCATCAAATCTCAATACATTTACATCGATCATCAATTATTGTATAAAAAATAGTAAATAGTATTAGTGTCAATCACAATCTTAGTACATTATTCTTAACAATGTCGGTATCAATATTCAGATATTTAATGAGGGCATCTTGCTCCTGCAGGTACTACTAAAACAAAATCTATAACATGAATGATTGACAAATATAATCTAAAGACTTTTCTAACTCATCTCTCTTCTTCCTCTCTTTTAATTTCTTTCTAGACAAGCAACCATGCAGGTGAAGGAGTCAGTGAGATGAGGCAGGGATATATATATAATTCATGGCATAACGTCATAGTGCTCATCAGATCAGTGCCATAGCGCTCTACTTCAAAATTTTTATATTTTTTAAACAAATTTATTTCACATGTTTGAGTTATTACAATATAAATATTAGACCTTTCTATTAAGGGTGCCAAAATGAGTTGACGAGTTAAATTCGGGTTCGACACAAATTGACTTGATCAGAATCTAATCAACTTCAATTTGACCGTTAAATAAATAGGTCAAAAAGACAACCGCAAATGTAAACCACTAGTAACTCGATTGACCCAAATTCGTCACGTTAACTTGTTTTGATTATAAAAGATTTTTTTTTTATAACTTATTAGTTGTAAAATTTATGATATTTGATCGACAATAAAATGACTGTATGTATAAATAAATAATAATAATAAAATATTAAACCAATTATTTTTCGAATCAAAAGAGGGTTCACAGATCAATCTGAATCAAATCTGTTTAATAATTAGGATGACAAAGTCAACTCGAACACGACCCATTTATTAAACCGGTTTGTCCAAATCTAAATTTTTTGGATTAGATTCTAATCAAATTGATAGATCGAGTCATTTTTTGGAACTCCTTACTATCTCGTTACTCTTATGCACTACATCATCTACTACAGTACTATAAATTTATCCTTCTTAGCTATTCTATTTCGGTTTTATAATTTTTTTTATTTTTTATTGACTTATAATTTTAGGCATCTCTTTTATTTATTTATTTAAGATAATCCTGTAGTCTATAATTAATTTACTGATTTAAGAGTGTCAATATTTCTGGAAAAAATATAAATTCTAATGACGCAAAAATAAGTTTTTTCCCTCCAGACATTTTTACAGCGTAATTATAAGATTAATATATTAAAATAAATTATTATTTGACTTTATTTTATTTTATTTTTTACCGAAGAAAACTAGCCCTTCCGAGCAAGCCCCTGTTTGTACAAAGCCAGCCCCGATCCACATCTCTCCAGCACGGTGAAGGCTTGCCTGTAAGTTCTCCTCCACCAAACCCCGAATCCTTTTCAGTATTCTACAAAAGATTAGATTTTGGTTACTCTGAACAGAACTTTTGTTACTTTGCATTTGGTGAAATGTGGTATTGGCAAGTGAGGAAAATATTCCTTCTTTTGCCTTTTGTTACATTTTGTTAAGTTTTTTCATCCCATATTGATTGTTCTAGCTTCGCTTCACTGTCTGCATTTGATCTTATTCTTTCTTGTTTGATGATACATTGAAAAAAATCCAACTGTTATAAGCGTTTGCTGCGTTTCTATCATTTTACAACAAAAAAAAGTGATTTTTGTGAGGTTTTCTGGCGATTTATTGTTCTTTTCTTTCTATAAACATAGGCTAGATACTGATGCATGAAACTCCTAATGCTGTTGGGTAAAAGCCTGGTACCTTAGCTAGCTGGCTTTGCTTTATGGAACTTTATACATTACACCAAACAAAATGAATTTTGTTTAGGGTTTACTTGAGATATTTGGTAACCGACCGCAATAGGTGTTGGAGGGTAAATTAGCCAGCACTGAAAAGCACTCCAACAGCAGTCATTTTCACTCTACTACACTATACAAACAGCATAATCAATCTTATCCTTTGAAGCACTCCAACATAATCAGTTTTGCTAATGAAGTTGTTTGAATATTTCAACATACTCCACCTATCGGTCTCACATTTCCCTTTATGGCACCTAGAGGAAGGAATAAGGGTCGGTTTTATCATTCTCCTCACGGTCGTAGTCACGGGTAACCAGGGAACATTCTTTAGTGATGGACATTTTACTAACTTCATTAGGGGAGTCAAATCTCATTCACATCATGTATGTTAGATTTGTGGAAAAAAATTGTTACTCGCTTGCTTGCTACCGACATCGTAACAATCTCAACTAAAATCCCTCTATTCCTTCACAACATGCTTTATTGGTTGGTTGGCTTCCACACCACAACAATGGCATTTAGAATCTAGAGCACTTACCATCTTGCCTCAGATCCCGATACTCTTCAAAACCCCTCTTCGTATCAAGGGTTAGAACATTTTTTCCTGGTAATGATCAATCCAAGCCCACTTCTCAAACCAATCAAGGGCTCCTCGCTACCCCACCACATAAGCTTCTCCTTCCAAACGTTCTTTATATTTTTTATCTTTTACTTAATCTTCTATCTATTCATAAACTTTCCTCCGATGATGCCTTTTTCATCACCTTTTATGCCATAGATAATTATGGTTTCTCATGTTTCAAGTTGATCTTGGCTAAGCAATGTTGTATGAGTAATCTATTTCATGATAATGTAATTCCCTTCAGTTTGTCATTTCAGAATCGTATCTCCTAAACACAATTAAATTATTCAGCTAATTTAATTATCCTTTGAACCTATTTTATTTATAATGTCCTTAGTAAATTTCTTACTATTATTGTGATGTTTTACCAAGTTTCTAGTCCTCCACTTTGGATATTTAAAAGTTGCCTACAAGCATGTTCTTATGGTTTGCATATTGGATCATGTCTAATACTACTCGGGTTCTCTAAGGAGATCTGAAGTGTTCTAAGCCATGTCAGAATACTCAAGGAGAGGATGTTTATCCTCTCCTTTCATGAGTATCTCTTATATGATCGAGGCGAGTAATCAAGGTGTGACAATTGCTGACCTCTCATTCTCTCCCTTTCCTTTTTTTCATATGAATTCCTTTATTATCATGACATCTTAAAAACAACAATAGTTGTCCGGTGAAAAGTGCATAGATTTTGTTTCTACATACAAAATATTTTAACTCCTTTGTAAAAGTACAAAATTCTTCCTTTATTGAGTCTTGGTTGCAAATTTTTTGAAATTTTGGGGCAAATTCGTCTCATGACTAGCCATGATTATAGGCCTTATCCAATATGATAATTACAATGAGACATATTACAATAGGTGGTATTTGTCATAATACAGATGAGCTTGATGATGATGATGAGTTATCAAAAATCAAGTCTGTTGTTGAGTTTGAATTGTAATTATGCCTTAAACTATTGTAATATATAGGTTCGTTGCTATATTTTGTATTTATTTAATGTTCAACCATATCAAACTACAAAGCATCAAAACATTTTTATTTAGCTTCTTTACAATCCACTTATTAAGCAAGTTCTTGTCCACTAATAAATAGTTTTTTTTTTTGGTTTAATTTTGTATTTCCCTATATTGTCAGTATTTTTGAATTTCTACTAGTTGTGTGCATTTGTATAGGTGCAAAACTTCCTTTGCAATATGATGGCTATGAATTATTATTTTTATGATTTCAACTTTTTAGCATTGGTAAAAATGGTGTTTTTGGAGATTGAAATGAAAGGAAACGTAGTTGTTCCTCCCGATAAGCTAGATTCCAAAGGTCTTCTACTTCGTAAAGGTATAATCCTCCGTCTGCTTGATGACATTGCATGTAAGAAAGCATCAAAGGAACACGGCTACTATGTCGCAGTCACCACTCTAAACTCTGTAGCTGAAGGTCAAGTTCACAAGCTTACTGGTGAAGTCATCTTTCCAGTATCTTTCAGTTGCACCACTGTGAAACCTTGCAAGGGTGAGATCTTAGCTGGTACCATTGATAAGGTTCTGAAGCATGGCATATTTCTCAAATTTGGGCCGATACAAAATATTTTTCTCTCAGAGAAGATGATGAAAGATTTCAAATTCAGCATGGCTGAAGAGCCAATGTTTGTGAATGAGGATCAACATTCAACAATGGAGAAAGGAACCAAGGTGAGGTTCAAAGTTCTTGGGATTAAGTGGATTGAATGGGATAGAGGGTTCCAAATGCTGGCAACTCTTGCAGGTGATTTCCTTGGACCTATTTGAGCCTATGTATGCTCAGTTGTTGGAATTTTGGCTCAACTTTTGAAATCACTCTAATATATAGATTTCCTCATAGCAGGTTGTAAATACTCTCATAGAAGCTTTATGTTCTTCTATTTCTTTCATGTAAGGGATATATGTCTGTACCTAAGCAGCTACTTTTTGAAGCAAAGGATAGTTTGTGTAATTGATTGTTTGGTTCTCTTAAAATTATGCTTTCTTTGTTGGGAAAGTTTTTATTTCAGAATTTCTTAGATTCAAATTTGATCAGAATGGATTGAATGAAACAGATGGTCAAGCTTCAGAAGCATATATTTCTTTAATGAACACTGTATTTTTCTTACACAGAAACCTCCAGAAAAATCTTATAATGAAAGCAATTTCAATTCATAAATCTACTTATGTATAAATCTCATTATATGTTGTATTTAAACACTTAGGCTTCATTTGAGACTGGTAATTTTTGTACTAAAAATTTGCTTTAAGAAGCAACAAAATAGTCATCCCAAACAAAGCCTTAATTGTCTCTTTAATTAATATAGAAGTAAATATTTAAAACAAAATCTCCTTCCTGAAAATGGTTGCAGGCGGCTCCAGCGACTGAAATTGTACTCAGAGATAGTCTGAGTTGCTCCTGCAGTGGCAAATTTTAGGTTTCATTTGGGGAGAAATTATTGTGTGCGGAATCCGAACATGTTCGGAGGCGAATCTGGGCATGTCACATCACCGGGGCCCAGTGCATCTGGTGACGTGGCGCATCCGGATTCATTTGCGAATGCATTCGGATTCCGCACACAATAATTTCTCTTGTTTGGGCGTTCTTTCTTACTGCTGCTTAAAACATCTTTTTAATACAATTTTTTTTAATTTTTATACTACAAAATTGCTTTAAGAAGCACAAAAAAAGCCGTCCCAAATGAAGCCTTAATTTTTATAAATTTTCATTTAATTTATAGCTAAATAATTTAGTAATGACTAAGATAACTGATGATAATTTCAGTGATGTTTCTTAATTAAGAAAAATAATATTATAATTAACATAATCAAGCTAAATTAGTGATGACTTATACGATTGATAATAAACTGATTTTTTTTATAATTTATTTATGACTAAAATGGTTAATTCAACATAAAATATTTCATAAATTATCAGATATTATTCAATCATCTAACATTCTAGAAATTCAGGCACTTATGTCACCTTAATGAACTTTTATTTTGTTCGGTCGACCGGATGCAAGAAACATCCGGTCGTAGGCAAAAAAAAAGGCGGTACCGAGGTGTACCGAGTTTTTCAAAAAACTCGGTACACCGCGGTACCGAGTTTTTTTGCCTACGACCGAATGCTCCTCTGCATTCGGTCGGAGGACGTAATAATTGCTCCACCTTAATCAACTAAAAATATGATCCTTTTGTTGATTTGAACTTTGTTGATTAATAATTAATTGGGGTTATACAAATGAGCTTGATAATGATATATAATAAATTTATAAGAAATATCAGAATCATTTATTGCCATATAAATATTAGAGATATCATAATTATTCATTAGCATGTAAATATTATAATATATTTTCTTTACTATTTATAGTTGAAATATATAATTATTATTACTATAATATATCCTTATTATTTTGGATATTTTTATTTATTGTGTTTTCTTTTATTGCTCTTTTATGTTGCTTATAAATAAGAATTATTGTATCAACATATTATCCAATTCAATGAGAATATTGCAATTCTAACTTTTCTTATCAAAGTTGTCAGTAGTCAAGTTTTTTGCTTATCTCTAATTTATCATTGTGCCTTAGACAATTGAAGAGCATAATGTGAGTTTGCGCCCAAGGCTTACCTTAATTTATATATTTAGTTTTATAGATGTTTTTGTGTGCATGTGTATTGCTTTCTAAGCCTTAGTTTTATGAGGCTTTGTTTGGAACATCTTTCTTGTATAGTTTTTTTTAAAAACAATGAAAAAATAGTAGTCAAAAGCTGTTCCAAATGAAGCCTAGGAACGACTTTTTTCTTGCTTTCTAAAACAGCTTTCTAGTTCAATAAATTTTTTAAAAAAAGCAGTACGAAAGCTGTCCCAAACAAAGCCTTAATCTCATTGCTTCATTTTGTACTTTAAAATTCAATATAAAGCTTTAAAACAGTTCTATTTTGCTTCCACTATAATCAACTTATTAAGCAAGTTATAACCCACTTATAATCAGCTTCCAATTCTTGATTTAGGGTATGTTTAAAGTAATTTTCTTTACACTTTGTTTTTCAGAGTACAACTTCGGTTTATGTTTGGCTATTATTTTTTGTTGCTTTCAAAAAACTTGTGTTAGGAAATTGCTTTAAAAAAATTATTTTTTCCACAACAGTTTTACAACCATCTTTATAAAAAATTACGGTTGTGCCGGCTTATGAATTACTATTCTTATGATGTCAGATTGTCGGCATACTGCTAAAAATGGTGTTTTTGGATATTGAAATAAATGAAACTGTGATTATACCTCCTAGCCAGCTCAATCCCAGAAGTAGTCTTCTTCTTCGTAAAGCTATAATTGAACGCCTGCTCAATTACATTTCCCGTAAAAAAGCATCAGAGGAACATGGCTACTATCTTGCAGTCCGCACTCTAAACACTATAGGTGATGGCGAAGTTAACCAACTTACTGGTGAAGTCCATTTCCCAGTATCCTTCAGCTGCGCCACAACGAAGCCTTACAAGGGTGAGATCATAATTGGCACCATCGACAGGGTTCGGAGGCAAGGCATATTTCTCATATCTGGGCCAATACAGAACATTTTTCTCTCAGAAAAGACGATGAAAGATTATCAATTCAACAATATAGAGGAGCCAATATTTGTGAATGCTAATGGGCAGTCAAAATTGGAGAAAGGCAGCAAGGTGAGGTTCAGAATTCTTGGGCTTAAGTGGATTGAATCGGATAGAGAGTTTCAGGTACTGGGAACTATTGCAGGTGATTTTCTTGGGCCAGTTTGAGTTTAGAATGCTCAGTTGTTGCTCTGAACATTCTTATGGAAGCTTGATGTTCTTCGTTTTGTTTCATGTAAGGGATATATGTTTGTATGGTATCTGTGAGGGAACTCTTTTGAAGCAAAGGAAGATTTATGTATTGATGATTAATTTGTTCTCCTAAAATTATCAAATTAAGGTGTTATAATGCATTAGAGGAGACTCATCAGTGAATATTAACTAATAAATATTGCAATCAATTTCATTGAATTGAAGATATAAAAATTAAAAAAAAAATCATTTAAAAAGTATAGTGGTGGAATGAAAATGATGTAACACATATGAAGGTTCTGATGAATAGTTTTGTTTAATGAAAACTTAATTTTTTCTTGCAAAATATTAAAAAAAACATACAAAAATCTTATAATGAAAGCTCTTTTAATTCATAAACTCAGTAGTTTTATTGTATTATATGTAATATTGCTTCAATTAGCATAGAAATAAACATTTAATAAATTAAAAAAAAAATAAGAGGCTCCTTCCTAACTGATGCTCTCTAGGCAAGTTAGGGGTTTAAATAAATAGCTTGACATGGCAACTCAATCGAGAATGACATGAAATTTTTGATTTTGTGTTGACCTGTTTAATAAATGGTTCAGGTTCAAATCCGAAATTCTGACCCATTTAATGTAACACCTACTAAATTTGTGCACAATTGCACTTGTCATGACTTGGTTTGGTAAATGTAACTTACTAAATTTCTGCATTTAACACTTCTTACATGAGTCTGTCAGTGTTTTGTGTGTATGTGAGTGTTCAAATCTGTTTTGAAACGAGTCCTGCAGTCTATGCACATGATTAGAAAATATTGAATTTTCCCTTCAGAGCGTTGCGATGTTGTGACATTGAGTTCTCTATCGTTTTGCCAAAATAATTCAGGGTTGCGACATTGTGGAGCTTGGTGTCGCAACATTAGGTCCAAACATTATAAAAATATCAAAATCCACTGAAGTTCTATTTTATCAAAACCATTCTCTTCCCTTATAGAAGTCGATGAGAGAGAGAGAGAGAGAGAGAGAGAGAGAGAGAGAGAGAGAGAGAGAGAGAGAGAGAGAGAGAGAGAGAGATTTTAGAAAGTGAAAGTTGGGTTTTGATGATTCTGGTCTGTTTTCTACTGTCAGCCCATTTTTGAAAGTTTTGATAGCGTACATCCAAATATCCAAAAAAATTCAATTCAAGTACTTAAGCCAACCTACTTCAAGCTTTAAGCTTGTTTAAGCCAAGCTAACTCAGTATATCAGACTCAAGTCAAAAGTGACTAGCTAGTCTATAAGAGGACTCGCCTCAATCACGTGACTATTATCTAAAATTTCACCCCAACGACTGCTATTAATGAAGTTGTCCCAAGTGACTAAGAAAGGATACACTACAGGAAAATCTTCTCCTAGCGACATAAATATAACATTTTTGTTGAATTTGACTGTTAATATATGCAAAGCAAATTATGTCGCTTTCCGTTATATTATTTCGACAATACGCCGGAATTTTCGGCGTATAATACGCCAAAAATACCGACGGACTAAACGTCGCAAAGGACGCCATAACTAAAGCAACGAATGCTAACCGACGCATTATCCGCCGGAAATACCGTCGTATAGGGGACGCCGGAACGAATCGAATAATTCGTTGTATCGTCATTTCCAACGCAATACCAACGTTTTTCCGCTGGAAACCTGTAGCAGAAACAAAAAAAAATTGCCTTCCCAGGCAGCAATCAGATTTCCACACCTGCAAACATCAGATATAGGAACTTCAACAAATACTTATAAACATAAACGCAAACATTACAAATTGTTCATTAACATCAACCAAAGTTCAAAAACATCACAAATTGTTCATTAACACCAAATATTCAAAAACTTATACAACTTTTTATAACTTCCCAAAATAAATTGTTGATTGGCTTCTTAGCTATTTGATTGTTAATATATGCAAAGCCAATGCCTTCTTAAAGGCTCAATAGACGACTTCATGCATCAAGTCAAACCTTTAAATAGGGCTACATAATTATTATATTTTTCTCTTATTTTTATATAGTGATATATGTAGCCAATCCGACCCAAATCGCAACCCAAATATATAAATAAGGGATCAAGTCAAACTTTCTGGTAATTTTTCTATTGGTCTGTTAGATCCGCGGCATGTGGCGATTCAGTTGTCAAACGATTTAGATTATAGTCGCATTTTTTCCCGTAGATCGTATTATATTGCGAACTGTCAAATGCGTTTGTTGAAATGGACTCCGTATTTCGATATTAAGGAAGAGTCGCCTATAGTGCCGATTTGGTTATCGTTTCCTAATATTCGTTTGCATTTTTTTAACCAGCATGTTTTGCATGCTATTGGCTCGGTTTTTGGGAGACCGATGCAGTCTGATCAGGCTACGGCTGCAAGATCTCGACCATCTGTTGCTAGGATTCTTGTTGAAATAGATATTACTAAAAATCACCTAAAGAGGTTTGGTTAGGATCGAAAAAACAGGGCTATTTACAACAAGTTGAGTTTGAAAAGGTGCCATATTACTGTAATCATTGTCGTATTCATGGGCATTCTTTCAGTAAATGTTATGTTGTGCATCCTCAGTTAAAAAATAAAAAAAAAACAATGAAAAAATCGATATGAAAAACATGAATGGTCCTAATCAGAAGATGGTGGTTTCTGAAAATGGGGAAGATAGTGAAACTATTCCTAATAGTGTGGGAAAGAATACGGATAGGGAGGAAGCTATTATCAAAAATGATAGGGAGGAACCTATCAAGGGGGATAAGGATGTTGTTAAGGAAAAAGGAAGTTTGAGTAATGAGCCGGTTAGTGATGGGTTGGATGATAAGGTGGTTCTTTATGTGGATGAGGCTATGGGGGGCTCCATGGCTAACCAGATTGACATTAAGGACGCAGAAATGAGTATACCCACAGTTAACTTGGGGGAGGATTAATTGACTAGGGAGGGTGAGGATCAAGGTTGTAACTTATTGGTGGGGGATGAGAGTGAAGGTACTAAGAAGTTCGATGATAATATTAATGTTGATGTGGAGCATAACGTGATTGTTAATGGTGGTTGTAGGAATGAGGAGGTGGAAGAAGGAGAGGTTGTTTCGCCTAGTAATGATATGGGTAAATCTGAAGAGGAATGTCAAGAGAAAATGCCTAAATCTTTTGCTGACATTGTTGGGGGCCCTACTAATGGTAATAATGGATTAGCTATAATTAATTCTAAAAAGAAAAGTAAAAATATTAAAGCTATTTTGGCAGCAGCTCCTAGAGTTGCTGGTTCTCCTAATCTTAATAAGAAAGTTTCTAATGTTTAGTACACTTATTTGGAATATTAGGGGGGTGGGGGGTTCCCCTTCTAGGAATAGAGTGAGGAACTTGTGTAGGATTCTTAATATTTCTATTTTAGTTTTATTGGAACCTCTTATTGATGCTAGTAATATGGAAGCTACTCATAATTTTCTTGGTTTTAACAAGGCTTTTGGTAATTGTAATAATAAAATCTGGATTTTTTGGTATAGTTCTATTAACATGGATGTCATTCAAGACAATCAACAAGTTGTTCATACTATGATTGAGTATCAAAATCTTTCCTGTTTTGGTTCTTTTGTTTATGCTGCTTGTAATCGTCAAGGTAGATTGGCCCTTTGGGATAACCTGAGAACTTTTGCTGGGTCCATTGGGGATCCGTGGGTGATTGGTGGGGATTTTAATATTATTGCTAATTCGTCTGAAAGAATAGGTGGTGCTAACCCTAATTTTCAAGCTATGTGGGACTTTAATAACATGGCTTCTGATTGTAATTTACATGGTATTAGCTTCACTGGTAATTCGTTTACTTTGAATAGAGGTACTATGTGGCAACGTTTGGACAGGTTGCTCTTTAATGATAAGTGGCTTTCCAAATTTCCTCTTACCCATGTTGAGCATCTTTCTAAAACTTTATCTGATCATTCCCCTATTTTATTAAACATTAATTTAGCTAGTAATAATTTGCATGGCAATTTTAGGATCCAAAACACGTGGTTATTGCATAATGATTTTCTTAATGTTGTTAGATCTAATTGGTCTAGCCCGTTACATCCTAATGATGGTATTGTGGGTATGCAAAGGCTTTGTATTAAGCTTAAGAGGTTGAAGCAAGTGTTGAGATGGTGGAACAAAGTCATTTTTAAAAACCTTTTTAATAATATTCTGAAAGCCGAGAATGATTTGAATGGTATTGTGTTGGAGTATATTAACGATCACTCTAATGAGAATCTGTTGAAGCTTAATGAAGCGAAAGTTAATCTTTTTAAGCTTCAAGAGAGGGAGGAGGTTTATTGGAGGCAAAAAGCGGCCATTAAATTTACTTGTGAAGGTGATAGAAATACTAAGTACTTCCATGCTCTGGTTAATCATAAAAAGGTGGCTAGCCATATTCATAAAATGATTAAACCGAATGGTGAGATTTTATGCTCTCCCAATCTTATTTATGAATCTGGCATTGAGTACTTTACTAAGCATTTTAATAAAGGTTTTGATTCTCAATTATGTTTTGATACTTCTATCATTCCTTCTCTCGTTAATATTGATGATAATAATATATTAACTGCTTTGCCTACTGAAAAAGAAATTTGAGATACGATGAGTAATATGAATTCTGACTCGGTGGCGGGGGTGGACGGCTTCAATACCAAGTTTTTTCAGAAGACTTGGAGCATTATTAAGGAGGATTTGATTGATGCGGTTATTGATTTTCTTAAGGGTAACCCTTACCCTAAGTTTTTTTCTTCTACATCTATAGTTTTAATTCCTAAAAAAGACGGCATTAATTTTTGGGATGATTTTAGGCCTATCAGTCTTTGTTCTTTTTTTAATAAGCTTAATGCTAAGATTATTATGGGTAGATTGTCGTTACTGTTGCATAAAATTATTTCCCCGTTTCAAACTGGTTTTGTTAAAGGTCGGGCAATTTTTGATAAGATTTTGTTGGCCCAAGAGTTAGTTCATGATATTCATAGGCCTATAACTGGTGGTAACATGGTTATTAAAATTGATATTACTAAAGCCTACGATAACATTAATTTGGATTTCCTGTATAAAATGCTTAATTGTTTGGATTTTAGTGAGAATTTTATCAAGCTTATCAAGAATAGTATCAATAATTGTTTTTTTCTATTGTTATTAATGGTAGCTCTCATGGGTACTTCAAATCGACTCACGGTCTGAGGCAAGGTGATCCCATTTCTCCTACTTTGTTTATCATTTCTATGGAATATTTATCTAGAGCTTTGAATAAGTTGTATGTGATGTACCCTTCGATTAATTATGCTACTTATGGGGGTTTTTCTATTTCCCATCTGAGTTTTGCGGATGACTTTATTATCTTTACGAATGGTTCTATTAGAATGTTGAAGTTGCTTTTTAAATGTTTGGATAAGTTTCAGCATGTAAGTGGTTTAACTATTAATAAGAATAAGAGTGGTTTCATTACTAGTAAGTTAATAAGTGCTCATCGTATTGCTAGAATACATGAGATTTTTGGGATTTCTCATATGTCCTTACCTATTACTTATTTGGGTACTCCCCTGTATAAAGGGAAGAAGAAGTCTTTTTTGTTTGAGAATATTATTGACAAATTAGATAAAAAATTGAATAACTGGGCTTTTAATTTACTCTCTTATGGTGGTAGACTTGTCCTTATTAAGAGTGTGCTTGCTGCTTTGCCTATTTACCTTCTTCATACTCTTAATCCCCCTATTGCTGTTTGTGAGAAAATTGACAAAAGGTTGAATAAATTTTTTTGGGGTTCCAAACAAGGTAAAGGTGTTATTCATTGGGGATCTTGGAACAAGTGTTGTGGTTCTCTTATGGAAGGGGGTTTGGGTTGTAAGACCATGGTCGATATGAGCAAAGTGTTTTCTTATAAGCCGTGGTTTAATTTCAGAACTAATAAGAGCTTTTGGGCTAAGTTCTTACACCGTAAGTACTGTGGGGGTATGCATCCTTCTACTTGTTTTCCTAAAAGGGGTGACTCCCCTATATGGAAGAGATTATGTAAAATGCAAGGGGATATGGAGAGTTTAATTCAGTGGGGTGTTGGTAAGGGGAGGTTTTTTTCTGGCAAGATCAATGGTTGGGTAAGTTTTCTATTGACATGTTGCTTAATACGAGATCCATTTCTACTCTGCAAGTTAATCATTTTATTCATGATGGGTTGTGGAATATTAATCTTCTTAAAGAGAATGTTCCTGATTTTATTATTAATATGATTATTAAAATCCCTCTTCAATGTGAGAATCATGATTCCATTCTCTTTACTAATTCTCACAATGGTTTATTTGAGGTTAAAGAAGCGTGGTATTGCATTAAGAAGAATAAGCCTCATAACCCGTTTTTCTCTGTTATATGGCATAACTCGATCCCTACCACCTATGCTATTCTGGTGTGGCGTGTGATTTCTAATTTTATCCCTGTGGAAATGAATCTGATGAAAAAAGGCATTCAATTAGCTTCTAAATGTCATTGCTGTCAGCATCTTGAAACGGTGAACCATGTGTTTGCTAATGGGCCTATTGCTGTTTCTGTTTGGCTGTATTTTGAAGAGCTATTTCAATTTAAATTTTATCGCAGTTTTAAGTCCATTATTGATATTTTTAAATGCTGGTTTTCTAATAATAAAGGCCATGTTAGGAATTGTTTGGTTAGTATTATCATTTGGTTTCTTTGGAAGAGTCGTAATGAAGCGAAGCATGACGGTATTAAGATGAACGCCTCTAGTATCATTCGTTCTGTCTGTGATAAAATTCAGCTTCTCTATGAGTCTGGTATGCTCAAGTATATCAATTTTAAAGGTTGCCGGCATGTGTTTCATGCTTTTAATATTATGAGTAATCCGGGTGTGCAGGAGAATAGGGTCTGCATTATTAGATGGCTTAAGCCTGATGTTGACTAGATTAAGATTAACACTGATGGATCTTATAATGGTAAGGTGGCTGGGTGTGAGGGCATTTTAAGAAATCACCTGGGTCAGGTGATCAAGGCTTTTGCGGGTCCTATTTCTGGTAAGTCTGCTTGTTTTGCTGAGTTACATGGTATTATTTATGGTATCAAAATGTGTATTAAATTGGGTTATGATAGAGTCTAGATTGAAGTTGATGCCATGAATATTTTGCATTATATCAATAGTAATTCTTTGTTTAATGCTGAGAATTATTATTTGATTAGGGAGCTGAAGCAGGACTTGTCTACCATTACTTTTAAGAGTTCTCATATTCACTGTGAGGGTAATGGGTATGCTGATGCTTTGGCTACTATCGGTTGCCAAAGGTGAGATGCTGATGTCTCAGATGTGTGGGAGTGTGTCTTGCAAGGTTCTTTCAATTTTGAAGTACAAGATCTTCTGTGAAATCAAGGTACTCTTTATTGTTTTCTTTCTTTGGTTTTTTCTTTTTGCTTCTCCATTTTTGCAGGAAGATGGTGCTGAAAGTCTATTTGATGATCTTCCTTTTTTGGGTGGCGTATGCTTACAGCCCTATTAGTTTTTTTTGCAACTCTTGTAATCTTAGGATGAGGAACCACATGCTCGCAGGTCTTTTTCTTTCCTTTTTGATTGTAGCTCGTTCGAGCAGTAGAGAGCTAGTGGTTCCTTTTAAGGACCATGTAACCGCAATTTTGGTATTAACACGTAGGCCCCTTTGAGGGTTTTAATTAAAAAAAAAAAGGGATCAAGGGGTGAGCTCAGTCTACATAATTTTCTAAAATCAAGTTTATTTCAATGAAATCCTAAAGTTTCTCACTCTAAAAAATTCTCTCTCTCGATCTCTTTTTCTTTATTTATTTATTATTTAATATTCTTAATATTTTTGAGTGTGATTCACGGCCAATTTAGATTTCAAAAAATTAATTAATTAATAAATTAATTGATTATATGAAAAAATACATCAATAAAGACTTTTTGAGCGATTAGGAAGCAGTTGGATGCATAGGACAAATCAAAGCTAGCTAATAAAATTTAGAGAATTAAGGCTTTGAAGTCTCAGTAAGTATTTAGAGTGGATATCTTCTAATACTTACAATAAAAGCTCTCATTAACGATTCAGAGTGGATATCTATTGCTAATTACAGTAAATGATGAAAGAATATATAATTCAGTTCTTTATCACACTCTTCAGGCTTACAAATCTTAATCGGGTGATTGTGTTCAAATGAATGTAGTTAGAAGATGATGTTCATATGATCTTAGTTGGACAACGGTGCTCGAAGGGTTGTAATCAGATAATGCTGGTCGGAGGATCATAGTCGAACAATTGTGATTGGAGACATGTTGTCAATAAATGATGGCTGGAGGACAGTAATAGTGCAATTCTGAGGACTATATGAGGGTGATTGTGGTCACATGATCGTAGTTCGATGATGGTGGTTGGAGAATTGTTGTTGAGAGATGGTGATTAGAGGATTATTGTCAAATGATAGTGGTATTATGGTCATGATTTGATGGCAATGATCAAGTGGTGTTTCGATTGCAGTGATTAGACTCTGGTATGATGGTGGCGGTCAGGTGGTAGTCTAATAGCGATGGTCTTGTAATGGTGCAGGGAAAGAGTTTCGAGATTCTTCAAGCCTCTGAACTCTAATAAGTCTTAAGCAAAGGTCCAAAAACCCCTTCATGTAGAGAGTGTGGGCTTTTTTATAGACTTTTAGTATGACATACCTCATAAATATAGCCAAAATCTAGAATACTCCATTAGATGGCTCATACTAGCTAATTCAATCAATCATGGCATGTTCTTTCAGCATTTAAGTTCCTTAATGATTTGACTATAAACATGTGAGATTTAGAGATTATTTGATCTTTCAATTAATCTCCCAATGCTTTCAATTAAGCCTAAGTACTTGATTTGAGCTCTTTTGGAGTCGAATCAAATCACTTTTTTATTGATAGGTTTGTGTTGCGATGAGTTCATCTAGACTATAAGTTTGCTGAAATTTGAGTTCGAGTGTAATAAAAAAATAAATTTAAATACACATTTAGATTCATTTCCGATCAAATCGATGATTATATTATATATATATATATATATATATATATATATATATATATATATATATATATATATATATATATATATATATATATATATATATATATATATATATATATATATATATTAGTTTTTTTAGCATTATAAAATCATACAATGCATTCTAATTTAGAAGAATAATTATTGTCATTGTTATATAAATATAAGAATTTATATCTAATATTTATAGTAGGAATTATAGTCATTATTATTATAATATATCATCATTATTAAAAATATTTTTGTTTATTACTTTTTTTCCTTATAACTCTCTTTTATTTCCTATAAAGAGATACCATTGAATGAAAATATTTTTCAATTTAATACGAGTATTGCAATTCTATTTTTTTTGCCAAAGTTATCGGTAACCAAGTCCCTTGTGGATAAAAAAAAAAAGTCCCTCGTGGAGCTTGAATTTGTAATTGTGCCTTTGACGATTAGTGAGTGTAATTGTGAGTTCCAACCAAAGCCTTAATTTAATTTATAAATTTTTTTGTCATGGATGTGTGAGTATACTTTCATTGCTTCATTTTGAACTTGTTTAAAACATTTCTATTTAGCTCCTCTGCAAATTTTTTTGTCATGGATGTGTGAGTGAATTTTGAACTTCCACAAGTTCTATGATTTGTAATTGTACTAATCTTGAGAATGTGATGCATATGACTATATGAGTTCCTATTCTTGTGATTACAGCCATCAACATTTTGCTAAAAATGGTGTTTTTGGAAGTTGAAATGAATGAAAACGTAGTTATCCCTCTAGATCAACTCCATTCTAAAGGTCTGCTTCCTCATAAAGTTATAACCCTTCGCCTCCTTGTGGAAATTGTTGGTAGAAAAGCGTCCAAGGAACATGGCTACTATATTGCAATAACAAATCTGAACTCCATTGGTGAAGATCAAGTTCACAAGCTTACCGGTGAAACTATCTTCCCAGTATCCTTCAGCTGCACCACTGTGAAGCCTTGCAAAGGTGAAATCTTAATAGGAACCATAAATAAGGTTGTGAAGCATGGCATATTTCTCAAATCTGGGCCAATAGAGAGTATTTTTCTCACAGAAAAGATGATGGTGGATTACAAATTCAACATGGTTGAAGAGCCAATGTTTGTGAATGAGAATCAACAATCAAAAATGGTGAAAGGCACCAAGGTGAAGTTTAGAGTTTCCGGTATTAGGTGGATTGAATGGGATAAAGAGTTTCATATTATGGCAACTCTTGTAAATGATTTTCATAGACCTATTTGACGGTTTGTCTGAGACAACTGCAGCTTTTTGTTAAGATGATCGTAAAGTTGTTATGAGAAATATTACTGTAAAAAACAGCTTTACTAACACACAAGTTTCTTAAAAATAGTGAAAAATACAGACCATAATTTCAACTGCAAATTGTTTGTTTATGTAAGGGATGCATGCATGTTGTATCTAGGCGGGTATATTCCTACTTTGTTTCTTGGATACAATTTTTGTTCAATCTATCCTCATGCAAATTTAAACATAATGGATTTTATAGTTATTATATTAGTTTTCTGATGAATGTAATAAATGATTTATCATTCAAATAGTTTTATTACACTCATTTCAAAGTAAATATATTATGATTAAGTCATATTAATCAAATTTGGAACAAGATAACCTATCCCAAATTTGCTAATATGCCTAAATGACCCACATTTACAAATTAAAATTACCAAACCAAAATTTTATAATATTTTAAAGGTGACTCAATTTTGCAATCAATTTTATTATATTGAACTTATATAAATGAAAAATAAATTTTAAATATTTAGATATAGTTTAATTATATATTTAATTATAAATAAGTTCTAATTAATTAAAACTAATATAAGGTGAGTTTAGTGAAATATATAAAATCAAGTAAATTTATTAACAAGCAAAAAAACTTTTTTAAGATAACACATGATAATTTCGTTGATATTACTTAATGAAGGAAATAAAATTATAATTAACATTATTAAGCTAAATTAGTGATGACCAAATTATGTATGCAAATGTTAATAAAATAATTTTAAATATTATATTTATAAATACATATAAAATAAATTAAGTAATAAAAAAATAAACTCAAATAAAATTTTGAAATTGTGAATTAAAAATTTTTAATTTTTAAAATATATTTTAAAAAAATCTGATCAATTTTAAATATTTTACTCATCATTATTAATTCTTTTTATAATAAACTAGTCAATGAGTTAATCTTACTACAACTCACGAAGTTAAGTACATTTTCACCGAGTCTTCGTAAATTATGTATTTAAGCTCACCTTTAAAGTGATGAACCTCTTGGCTAGCATAGTGAAATCAACTTTCATCATGATGATTTCTATAAAATGATTAATACAAATTAAGAGAGAGAGAGAGAGAGAGAGAGAGAGAGAGAGAGAGAGAGAGAGAGAGAGAGAGAGAGAGAGAGAGAGAGAGAGAGAGAGAGAGAGAGAGAGAGAATATTTATCAAGATTGGGTATTGGGAAGTAAACCAAGAATGATAAAAAATGAAAATTTAGTACTGTTAGTGTCTTAAGGTTTTTCTCATAAAAATTATAAAATTTGTGAAGTTTGAATCAACGTCGTAGCGCCATAAAAGGCAACGCCGCAACATCTTCAATGCCACTATGCGGATCATGGAAGCGCTTTGCACTCTTCCAATTTCCATAGAAAACATCACCACGATGGATATTCATCAGTGACACAGTGCTAAGAGTAGCTCTAGTTTGGGAAAATAATGTCATAGTGCCAATCATAGTGTCGTGGCGGAGCAATTAAGGAATATTGACAAATCACACAGATTCATCAAAAAGTCAAGTTAGTTCTGTCAGATGCCATGCGTGGCCAGCCAGTGCCACAACGGAGTTAGTAAAGTAGCGTAGAGGTGCTAGTTCTATTTGTCATCACCGCTGTGCCACCTTGTCGAGAGCTGCGGTGCTTGAGTTCGTCCCTATGCTTACTATAAATATATATATTTTTTGTTCTTTCATGTGGGAGTTTAGTCTAGTTCAGTCAAGGGCAGTCCAATAGAGTCCAATGGAGTTGAGTGGAGTTAAGTCCTGTCAGAGTTTATTAAGTACGAGCGAGATACTTTCATTGAAAATCTTACCCTATCTTATTGTGAGCAATCTTACATTTGGAGGAGTGTGGAGAGTGTATTTGTACTATATGGGCCAATTATCATCTCTGTTATACTTGAAATAAAGTTATGTTTACTCTTGATCTCATTTATATCTTGCTAATTTTTGAGTTTTGAGCTAATGTCGTGAACACATTGCAAGTACTAATGTAGAATATTGCGCCTTGATTGAAATTATAAATGTTTTCAACATCTCCCTTTATAAATTTAATACAAGCAATGACCATGTATGTCATTAATATCTAATGTGATATATTACTTTTATGGAAGAATATTAGAATAATTAGGAGCATTGAATTGGATTGTTGGCATGACAATATATAAAATGCTTAACTTTCTAGGGTCTATATATCATATATTAAAATTTAGGAAGGCCATAAACATCTTTTTTCATCCCTACAAGCTCGACAAGAATTTAGGGATGCATATGCTTTGGTCCACATCTAAATTAAAGAGTCTAGTTATAAAAACTTTATTATTTTACATGCATCAATGGCTAAAAATTAAAACCAATAATTTTCATTCATTATAATAAATATTGCAACTCTAGTAGACATTAGTAGTTATATTGCATGATATTAGATCACTTCCCCCTGGGATCGACACTACTTATCATTTTATTACTTGATTTGACATATGCATTTGTGTATATCTCTGGTGGGTGGATTTCATTAAAGAAAATCTAAGCATTTTTACATCACACCCCCACAAGTGATGCATCTGAAACAAACAAGAAAAATGAAACAATGGAGAAAAACAGACTTGGAAATTGATTACAATCAATCCTTCTATCAATCTATAACACTAATCAAAGAATAGAAATTGTAGTTTGGCTCACCCCTGCTTTTACCCTCATGAAGACCAACTGAAGATGAAAATAGTTTCAGTTTATCAACTATTGCTATCTTCATCAACTTGTCTGTAGGGTTCTGAGTTATGTATATCTTGTCCAAATATAATTAACCATTTTTAGCATTGAATATATGAAATAATACCAAAGTTGAATGTGCTTAGTCATGGCTGAAATGCAACATTCTTGGTTAGATGAAAAACACTCATGCTATCATTACATAATTTTCCATTCCTTTGCCCCTTTGCAAGTTCTACCATGAATTACAGTTATACCATTTTGTTGCTAGCCTTAATGATTGATATATATTCAACTTACATGGTTAAGAAAGAAATAATCTTCTACAACTTAGATACCTAACTCACTACAGTCTTTCCCAACACGTGCTTCTTCTGCCATCAATATCTCCAAAAAGATCATAATATAAATACCCCTATTGTTTAACTCCTATATGTCCTAAGCAAAGTGTTGTATCAACTGCCCCTCTCAAGTATTTGAGAATCCATTAAACTGCCTCCCAATGATATTTTCATGGGTTGCTCATAAATCTACTAAGAACTCTCATTATACATGTTATATCTGGTGTTATATAAATCATATCATATATCAAACTTCCAACAACTGAAGCATATGGAGTTCTCTCGAATTGTTATTACTCTACATCAGATCTAGGTAATTATTCCCTAGATAGCAGAAAGTAAAAACCTATGGGAGTGCAAATTAGATTTACCACATATGTTTAATTTATGTAGGACCTTTTCAACATATTAAACATGAGATAATTTCAATGTACTTGCACTAATATCCCTATTGATTCTCATAACAAATATTATTTTTTTGGATCCAAATATTTCATTTCAAACTCCTTTCATAATTACTCCTTCTGTTCATTTATCTTCTTCATATCTAATCTTGTAATTAACATATCATCCACATACAAGAGTAAAAATAAATAGTAGTTATAAAAAATTTTAATGAAAAAAAAAAGATTTTCCTGATACTTTGTGTACCCCTTGTTTGATTTAAATCTATTAAATCCTATATACCACTATTTTAATGTCTGTTTCAACCCATATAAGCTCTTTTTATGCCTACACGCTGTGCCTTCTTTTTTGAAGCCACATATTCTTAAGGTTGTAATATATATAGCTTTTTTTGTAAGACGCCATGGAGAAAAGAAATTTGCTACTATGCTCAACATAACTCTAATTATTGTCATCTTCATAAGGAGAGAAAATTTCATTGCTACTATGCTCAACATAACTCTAATTATTGCCACTATACTTGCTACCTTCATTTTTCTTTCAATCTATTAACCTATTTATCATACAATGCTTCATTTCAATTTGCTAGTTATGTCAATTCCCATGGTTGATTTGACATGAGTGACTGCATATTATCATTTATGGCTAACTACCACTTTGATCATTAACTTATATGAATTCATCGTAGCAATCTGGTTCACTAGCATCTATATTCAATAAATAATATAAGGAAGAAGAATACCTTTATGATGGTTGTGAAATTCTATTTGATCTTCTTACTTTAGTAGCAGGTGTTTGAGCAACTTTCCATGTATGATTAGCATGAGCATAATTATTATCTTTGTTTTCCTGATCACTAATATTCCCTATCACAATATATTTAGAATAATATTTTGGATTTTTTTTCACCTTTTGCAGTTTCTCATTTATATCACTATATATTTATTTTTAGTGAATATGACATCCCTACTTCTCATAATTTTTTTTATTTTGATAGTCCCAAAATTTATAATCAATTTCATATGAGATATATCCGATAAATGTACATTTGGTAGAATTTGGATGAAGCTTACTCTTAGACCTTGTATAAATATGAACATAAGAGGTACAACAAAAGACTTTAAGATGAGATAAACTTACCTCTTTGTTACTCCAGGCTGCCTTAGTTAACCCTTCATCTAGAGGAGCTGATGGACTACGATTGATTAGATAAATAATACCATTCACTACTTCTGCCATAATTATTTGAGTAGACTAGCTTGCCTAATGCTCCTAGCACACTTAGTGATAAATCTATTCATGCGCTTTGCACACCATTCTATTATGGTGTCCTTGGGATAGTGAATTTATGTCTAATCCCATTCAAAGTAGAAAGCTACATAAACTTCTTCTCAAAACACTTGTTATTGTTGTTTGATATGAAACACTTTAGCTTTAAACTTATCTTGTTCTCAACTACAATTTTCCATTTCTTGAAGAAATTAAATGCATATCATATATTTGAAAAAATAAACTCATACTTTTCTAGTATGATCATTAATGAAAGTGCTAATGTATGAAGATCTTCCAGTAGAAAAAAATTTTAGTAGGACCCCATACATTTGAATACTCTAATTATAGCTTCTTTGACTTTAATTTTGAACAAAACTTTGAAAAACAAACTTTCTTTTTCTATCCATAAATATAATCTTCACAAAATTTAAATATATAGATTTAACTCTGGAAGCTTCCTTCTAGAAATAAAAGATTTCATACATTTCTTGCTCAAATAGCTAAGCCTGTAGTGCCAAAGACCTGCATCAACATATATTTATGCTCAACTTATATATTTCATTGAATCTATAGGAGTACCTTTAATATTTCCATGAGCTATGATCATAACACATTTTGTCACATTTCAAGAGTCTCCTTTGAAGGTTGTCACATAACTTGAGTGTGCAACTTGAATCACAAAAATTAGACTTCTCTTCAAACAAGGAATATGTCTTGAAATTACTAAACGACAAGAGGGGGGGTGAATTGTAAAAGTCTTTCGATTAATAAAATTAACCCTAAACAAGAGTTCTAATTTTTTTGTTGTTTTTGAAATATTAAAACAAAGATTTATGCAAATTTGCTTTCACAAAAAAAACCACATGCAATAGATATGACAAGATTTAAGTGCAAGCAAAAAGTAAGCAATGATAAAGAAAGAACACACCAAGAATTTTATAGTGGTTCGGTCAAAATATGACCTACGTCCACTCCCCGGAGTCCTCCACTCCGGGATTTTCACTATCAAAATAGTTCTCCTTTTGCCCCCCCTTGGCAAGGCGGAGAAGCCTGTACAAACCTCCCTTTCACCAACCGGCGTGGCGGAATACCAAACTCTATTTTCACCCTCTTGGCGACGGCAGAGAACCTTCTCGTTTTTCTCCCTCCTGGAGAAGGCAGAGAACCTCGAGGTAACGGATGTAGACGAGCCTTTCCCTTGGAGATCCTTCCTCAAATCCTTCTCGGGCCACAGGAGGAGCAAGATGCAGCAAGCTTGGAGCAACCGTGTGATCTCCCTCACACCTCTTCTCCCTCACAACGCTCACCTCCTCCTTCCTCTCTCAACCCTCAAGAATTTCTCTAGAATTTTCTCCCTTGGAATCCCTCTCTAACCACGTTCACCCCCTCTGTAATTGTTACCCAAAAGAGACTTGATTGACATCTAAAAACGGGCTCCAAAAACCTCAGATTTCAAAATTAGCCGTTACTGTTCGTACAGTACGATTACACATCGTACAGTACGATCTTCACAAACAGCCGTCGTCCTGGTACGAAGATGTACGATCAGTACAAAAATAAATCGTACGGTACGATATAATATCGTACGGTACGATCCAACAAGATACTACTCGTACAGGACGATGGTCTGGACGATCGGATGTCGTCTCTGTTCATCGTATGGTACGATTACTATCGTACAGTACGATGTTCAAATTTTCATTAGCCCTGGATTACATGCACTAATCACGGGTTAATTTTAAGTAAGTATTAAAAACAGATCGTACAGTACGAACTTGTTCGTACAGTACGAACGGCGCAAAATCACTTACTTAAACTATGTCACGGCTAGGGTTTTGGATCTGAACATATCGTATAGTACGAAAGACTTCGTACAGTACGATCTATTCACAGAATTGTCCACATATCTTGGATCGTACAGTACGAAATAAAATCGTACAGTACGATCTACAGAGAAGAATTTTATTTATAATTTGCAGTTAAAAAAAAACTCTCCCCCTGTGTGTGTGCATGGTTGCTCTTACTCTTACGCATTTTGTGGCCAGACTCAATAAAGTAAAAAATACAATAAATGAAAAATACAATATTTGACTCATACTCCTAATCTACCCGGTCTTGAGTCTTCCTTTCTTCCTGAGTCACTTGTGATCTTCCTGAAATGTTAGTGCTCAAGAAAAATAACAGATAAAATAATAATTAATGAAAAGCAGTTCCAAAACACTCATTATTTGGCATCATCAAAATCTCAAACTCGGGGTCATGGGTTGCAACAATCTCCCCCTTTTTGATGATGTCAAATAATTTGTTGCAAGTAAGAAAGAAAACCATTTCTTTTGAAAAATATTTCTTTTGTTGTTAATTTTTTTTGTTTGTTTTTTTTTTTTTTTTTAAATTAAACACAAGAAAAAAAAATACTACAAGTAAGTACAAAACAAAAGATACTGCATTTAGATGAATAGGCATTACAACATTACAACAAACTTCTCCCCCTTTTGACAGCACAAAAAGGAGGAGCTACTAAAAGCAAAAAGTAAGAGAAGAAAACAAACAGAAACTACAATGCAAACATAAACAAACTAAGCAGACGGGTCCTGATCTGGTGGTGGTGGAGGTGGATTTGGTTGAAAATATTGAAAGAGAGCATCGAAGCGGTGATCAATTGCAGTGAATCGTTCGCCAAACCACTGCATATCAGTCTCGTGTTGGTGATGCTGTTCTTGAATATGCATGTCGAGACGAGTCTGCAGCTGGTCGAAGCGGGCGACTAAGTCATCATCAGAGTGCGCGGGTGCTGGTGCAGGTGCTCGGGGTGCAGCATGGCGTCGTGGTCGAGCTGGAGCTGCGGCTGGTGCATCTTCTCCTTCTTCTTCATCAAAGACAGGTTCTTCAGGCTCATGTCCCCGATGAAAGAGGATACGGAAGGAAGCATCCGTATAAAAAATAGGAAGCATGTCGGGTTCACCAGGGTAGGATAACTGATATTTATGGTAGAGGATATATCCTATTAGGTGACCAAGAGCCAGATTTTGTTTCCGTCGAGTGGTGGGAAGACGAACAAAAGTCATGTGCTGAATATAATTGCTAATCAAATCGACCTCATCAAACTTAATGTTGGACATAATCAGGTAGGTAGCGACTGACAGGGTAGGGGTCAGATTGATGCGGTCGCCACCTTTGGGAATGATAGAGGTTCGAAGAACATGTTGAATTATACGGGCATTGCGGGTTAAGGATTGGACTAGAGGCTGGTGTTGGTGAAAAACAGTATTCCTAAGGACTCTATTTACGTCGCTCCAGTCAAAATCATCGGTGAGAAACGAGCGAACCATAGGTCCTTCAGTAGACAGCCCAATATGTTGGGCGATGTCGGCTCTAGTTATTTCAACGGAGCGGCCACAAACAAATGAGTGAAAAGTGGTGTTATCAACAGTGTAGGTGAGGTTGGCGAGAAATTCAAAAAGGAGTTCAGAATTGTATGGAAATGCGAGGGTGAGTAGGAATTGAAAGGTAGTGGAGACAAAGAGGCCCATTACCTCGAAATTTAGAGCGGCCTGATTAAGCATTTTCGAGGGAGAAGTTTTGCAAGCCTTGTATCGGTAGTAGGCTGCCTCATTCTCACTATTCAGAAAGCGATCGGGTTGACGATGGGATGAGGACGAGCTTCCGGCAGTCATCCGATCTCGTTTAGACATTGCAGGAGGGCAAGAAAACGAAGTGAAGGCTGAGTGAGGAGAGGGTTGAGTGAATGGAACAGCCTAGGCCAGGGCATTTATAGGAATTTCCGTAAATCGTACAGTACGATTGGAGATCGTACAGTACGATAGGCAATCAATGTTCTGACCGTTCGTTTCGGGAAAAGGCAGTCAAATCGTACAGTACGATATGTCTCGTACAGTACGATCAGGCGAATATCGATCGTCCCGAGGCCCTCAGTACGACTTTTGACCAAAAGTGTCGTACTGTACGAATAGGTGGATCGTTCAGTACGATACATAATAAATATCGTACCGAACAGCTATTACTCAGATTGTCATTTTGTGGTGATGTGGATCGTACAGTACGAAACAAATGGGTCGTACAGTACGATACGCAATAATGTCGTACCAACCGGCTTAAATTCGTCCCAATCCGTGCTGACGTGGAGCGTACAGTACGAAGCGAATGTATCGTACAGTACGATCATCAATAATGTCGTACCAATCAGCTATAATTCGTCCACATTCGTGCTGACGTGGATCGTACAGTACAAAGTGGATCGTACAGTACGATGAACAGTCATAGAAAGTGTTGGTGTGGTGAGTGTGTGGTGATCAGGAGCAGCCCTAAAGAAATTTTTTTTTTTTATATATTTTTTTATTATTTATTTTTTTTTTATTTTTTATTATTATTATTATTATTTTTTTATGCATTTATATCTATGACACCTAATCTAGTCCTCAAGGTGCTAAAAGTGTCAAAAACTAATGGTTTTGTGAATATGTCTGCCAATTGATCTCCTGTAGCGATGTGATGTAATTCTATATCTCCCTTAGCGACGTGATCTCTAATGAAATGATGTCTAATGTCTATGTGTTTCGTTCGAGAGTGTTGAATTGGATTCTTAGAGATACAAATTGCACTTGTGTTGTCACACATGATCGAGATGGTTCCAACAGGTAGTCCAAGATCAAGAATTTGTTGTTTTAACCATAGCACTTGTGCAACACAACTTCCTACCGCAATATATTCTGCCTCAGCTGTGGAAAGTGCTACTGAGTTTTGCTTCCTACTGGACCAAGAAACTAATGATTGTCCGATGAATTGGCAGGTACCAGAGGTGCTCTTTCTATCTATCCTACATCCTGCGAAGTCAGAATCTGAGTACCCTAGGATTTCAAAGGAAGTGCTGTGTCTGGGATATCAAATTCCTAAGTTTGGGGTGCCTAGTAGATATCTAAGAATTCTTTTGACAGCAGTTAAGTGAGACTCTTTAGGATCGGCTTGGAAACGGGCACAAAGGCACACACTAAACATTATGTCCGGTCTACTGGCAGTCAAGTAAAGTAGGGATCCAATCATTCCTCTATATTTTTTCTGATCTACTGATTTTCCACTAGGATCTTTATCTAATTGGATTGTCGAACTCATTGGGGTGTTCATGGGTTTTGCACTATCCATTTCATATTTCTTTAAAATATCCTTAATATACTTTGATTGACTAAGAAAGGTTCCATTATCCATTTGTTTTACACTAAAGCCAAGAAAGTAATTAAGCTCTCCCATCATGCTCATTTCAAACTCATTACTCATTGTTTTTGAAAAATCATCGCATAAGTTTTTATCCGAAGATCCAAACAATATGTCATCTACATATATTTGAACAATGAGAATTTCTTCTTTGACCTTTTGTAAAAAGAGTGTAGTATCTACACTACCCTTTTGAAATCCTCTATCCAAAAGAAATGAGCTAAGTCTTTCATACCATGCTCTAGGTGCTTGCTTTAATCCATATAGTGCCTTTTTTAATTTGAATACATGGTTTGGAAATTGTGAGTTTTCAAATCCGGGGGGTTGCTCAACGTAGACATCTTCCTTAATTACCCCATTCAAAAATGCACTCTTCACATCCATTTGATATAACTTAAAGTTCTTGAAGCAAGCAAAAGCTAAGAGCACTCTTATGGCTTCTAGTCTAGCAACCGGGGCAAAGGTTTCTTCAAAGTCTATTCCCTCAATCTGGTTGTACCCCTTAGCTACTAGCCTTGCTTTATTCCTTATTATTGTTCCTGAATCATTCACCTTATTCTTGAAGACCCATTTTGTTCCAACAACACTTTGCTCTTTAGGTCTCTTAACTAACTCCCAAACATCATTCCTAGTGAATTGGTTCAGCTCTTCTTGCATTGCTAGAATCCAGAATTCATCTCCTAAGGCTTGATCTATACTTGTAGGTTCTATCATAGAAATGAAAGCTGAGTGACTAACCTCCTTCCTAAGTCCATGCCTAGTCCTTACACCTTCTGAAGGGTCTCCTAAAATTAACTCTTTAGGATGACTAGAAGAATATCTCCATTCTCTAGGCAAAACTTCCTGAGGTTCGACCCTTTCTCTTAAGGTCATCGTCTCTACTCCTTGAATTGCCTCTATTTCATCATCTTCAATTTTTGATTCTAAGGGCTTATCTGATTCATCAAATACCACATGGGTGGATTCTTCTACTACAAGGGTTCTCTTATTAAAAATCCTATAGGCCTTACCTACAGAAGAATAACCTAAGAAGACACCCTCATCAGACTTGGGATCGAATTTTCCTAAGGGATGTTTACCATTATTTAAGATGAAGCACTTACACCCAAAGACATGTAAATGTGAAAGGTTTGGTGTCCTACCCTTAAGGAGTTCATATGGAGTTTTATTCAGCTTCGATCTAATGTTTACTCTGTTCAAAATATAACAGGCTGTGTTGACTGCTTCTGCCCAAAAGTATCTAGGAAGGGTATACTCCGCTAGCATTGCCCTAGCAGCTTCTACCAAAGTTCTATTCTTCCTTTCTGCTATGCCATTCTGTTGGGGTGTTCTAGGAGCTGAGAAATTGTGCTCTATTCCTATCTCTTGACAGAATGACTCAAATCTATCATTTTGGAACTCTCCACCATGATCACTATGGATTGTTGATATTTCACAACCTAATTTTCGTTGAATCCATGTGGAGAAAACTTTAAATTCCTCAAAAGACTCATTCTTGTGTGCTAAGAATCTTACCCAAGTAAATCTAGTAAAGTCATCTACAATCACAAATCCATAATTCTTTTCACCTAGACTGGCTGTACTAACGGGTCCAAATAAGTCCATGTGTAGAATTTCTAGTGGCCTAGAGGTGATCACGTCTCTAATTGAGTGAAAAGATGATTTGACTTGTTTTCCTTGTTGGCAAGCATCACATAGGTGATCCTTGGTGAATTCTAACTTAGGTACACCTCTAACTAGGTTTTTCTGAGTGATGTTTCTAAGAGTTTTCATGCTAGCATGACATAGTCTCCTATGCCATAGCCACGAGTCATCAACTATTGTTTTCAAGCAAAATGATTTTGAACTATCAACGCAATCAAGGTCTAACATGTAAACATTGTTAATTCGTTTTCCTTCTAAAATAATTTCATCAAATAAACTAATCAGGCATCTATCAGTAAAAAACTTAACATCAAAACCTTTGTCACACAGTTGACTAATGCTAAGTAAGTTATGCTTTAAACCATCAACTAATAAAACATTTTCAATTATAAAATTCTTAGCATTACCAACAATACCTGAGCCTATCACCTTCCTGGTAGTGTTGTCTCCCAACGTTACTTTGCCTCCAGTTTTGGTCTCCAATAGGATGAACTTCTTCATATCTCCAGTCATGTGTCGCGAGCAGCCACTATCCAGGTACCACATGCTCTCACTAGGTCTTTTGTGAGAGCATCCCTACAATTTCATTCAAAGATTAGATTTGGGAACCCAAGTGAGTTTGGGTTCCTCCTTATGCTTGCATGAATGAGATGTATGCATGTTATGCTGTGATGGATGCAGTTTAGGTCTCCATACTAAGTGTGTCATACGGTGAATTGTGCATGTGCGGGCTATGTGACCTAACATGCCACAAGAGAAGCACCTAACACCAGGAAATGGATTTACTAATCTATGAGTATGGTGGTGCCTCTTCCTAAGGTTTTGAAATGCATGCTGTGTTGGGGGTTTTCTAGGATGGCCTACTGTGAGTGATGCAATTTCATTTTCTAATTCTTTTATCTTTTCACCATAGGTTTTATTTTGAGCTGTCAATCCATCAACTTCTATCAATAGCAAGTGCTCACTATGATCTACTTCTAATGCAAGTGCAGTTAGTTTTTCAAACTCTACATCTAGTTCAATATGTGATGTTTTCAAGGATTCATGCGCTTCACTTAGTTCAATATGCTTCTTATTTAATGCATCATACTCATCAAGAAGTAACATGTGATCTTTATCTAAATCAGAATTTTCTTTAACTAAGTTAGCATGCTCAATTTGTAAGGAACTAAATTCAATATTAAGTTTAGCATGCATTTTCTTCAGTTTCCTATATGAGTCATGAATATTCTCAGAAATAAGCAGTAATTCATCATAAGAAAGTTGACATACCTCCTCTTGATCCAATTGATCAAGGTTATCATTAGCCATAAGACACAAATTTGTTACCTCCTCCTCTGCTTCTTCTTCTGATGATTCTGAGGCAGAGTCGGCCCAAAAAGCTTTCTGTGTCTTTGTCATTCCTCTCTTGTATTTAACTTTGTCATCTCCTTTCTCCTTTGCTGGTTGACTCTTCAGATTAGGGCAATCGGCTCGAAGGTGACCTGGCTTCCTGCACTCAAAGCAAATTGTATCAGATGAAACCTTATTGGACCTTGAGCTCTTACCTTTATTCCAGCTGTTCTGATAACGCTTTTGTTTTCTTTTCAGGAAATTTTTGAACTGTCGGGTCATCAGTGCTATCTCATCATCTTCCTCCCCTGCAGAGCTTTCACTTTCTGAGTTGCTAGCTTTTAATGCCACCGTCCGCTCCTTTTTCTTTTCACCTGCATCACTTTGCCTTTGGCTCACTCCTTGCTCGTATGCAATGAGTGACCCAAGGAGGTTATCAATAGAATAAACATTAAGATCTTTAGACTCAGTGATAGCAGTTATCTTAGCATCATAGGAACTAGGTAGGCATCTAAGAATTTTATTCACTTTCTCAGAATTTGAAATTTCTCTACCTAATGCATGCAATGATATCACAATTTGGGTGAACCTAGTGTACATGTCAGAAATTGTTTCGCTAGGTTTCATACGGAATAATTCATAATCATGCAGTAGAATGTTAAGCCTAGACTGTTTTACTTCGTTTGTTCCTTCGTATGTGATGCACAGTCTATCCCAAATCTCCTTACCAGAAACACAAGTAGATACTCTCATATAGTCCTCAGATTTCAATGCACAAAAAAAATAGTTTAAGCATTTAGCATTCAGTTGGGCTAATTCCCTATCCTCATTGCTCCATTCAATAAAAGGCACAGAAGTTTTCAAACCATTAACTATCTTGAACGGTGCAACATATCCATCATTTACTAACATCCACATGCGGTAATCTATAGATTGCAAAAAAGTAGACATTCTAATTTTCCAGAAATCAAACGGTATGTTATCAAAAAGTGGTGGACGAGTTATTGAATAACCCTCCGCAGTGTTACGATTACCAAAATTCGACATGATCGTTTTTTCAAGGTTTTCTAAAACACTATTTTTGAAAAACAAGCTCTGATACCAATTGAAATTACTAAACGACAAGAGGGGGGGTGAATTGTAAAAGTCTTTCGATTAATAAAATTAACCCTAAACAAGAGTTCTAATTTTTTTGTTGTTTTTGAAATATTAAAATAAAGATTTATGCAAATTTGCTTTCACAAAAAAAACCACATGCAATAGATATGACAAGATTAAAGTGCAAGCAAAAAGTAAGCAATGATAAAGAAAGAACACACCAAGAATTTTATAGTGGTTCGGTCAAAATATGACCTACGTCCACTCCCCGGAGTCCTCCACTCCGGGATTTTCACTATCAAAATAGTTCTCCTTTTGCCCCCCTTGGCAAGGCGGAGAAGCCTGTACAAACCTCCCTTTCACCAACCGGCGTGGTGGAATACCAAACTCTATTTTCACCCTCTTGACGACGGCAGAGAACCTTCTCGTTTTTCTCCCTCCTGGAGAAGGCAGAGAACCTCGAGGTAACGGATGTAGACGAGCCTTTCCCTTGGAGATCCTTCCTCAAATCCTTCTCGGGCCACAGGAGGAGCAAGATGCAGCAAGCTTGGAGCAACCGTGTGATCTCCCTCACACCTCTTCTCCCTCACAACGCTCACCTCCTCCTTCCTCTCTCAACCCTCAAGAATTTCTCTAGAATTTTCTCCCTTGGAATCCCTCTCTAACCACGTTCACCCCCTCTGTAATTGTTACCCAAAAGAGACTTGATTGACATCTAAAAACGGGCTCCAAAAACCTCAGATTTCAAAATTAGCCGTTACTGTTCGTACAGTACGATTACACATCGTACAGTACGATCTTCACAAACAGCCGTCGTTCTGGTACGAAGATGTACGATCAGTACAAAAATAAATCGTACGGTACGATATAATATCGTACGGTACGATCCAACAAGATACTACTCGTACAGGACGATGGTCTGGACGATCGGATGTCGTCTCTGTTCATCGTATGGTACGATTACTATCGTACAGTACGATGTTCAAATTTTCATTAGCCCTGGATTACATGCACTAATCACGGGTTAATTTTAAGTAAGTATTAAAAATAGATCGTACAGTACGAACTTGTTCGTACAGTACGAACGGCGCAAAATCACTTACTTAAACTATGTCACGGCTAGGGTTTTGGATCTGAACATATCGTACAGTACGAAAGACTTCGTACAGTACGATCTATTCACAGAATTATCCACATATCTTGGATCGTACAGTACGAAATAAAATCGTACAGTACGATATACATAGAAGAATTTTATTTATAATTTGCAGTTAAAAAAAAACTCTCCCCCTGTGTGTGTGCATGGTTGCTCTTACTCTTACGCATTTTGTGGCCAGACTCAATAAAGTAAAAAATACAATAAATGAAAAATACAATATTTGACTCATACTCCTAATCTACCCGGTCTTGAGTCTTCCTTTCTTCCTGAGTCACTTGTGATCTTCCTGAAATGTTAGTGCTCAAGAAAAATAACAGATAAAATAATAATTAATGAAAAGCAGTTCCAAAACACTCATTATTTGGCATCATCAAAATCTCAAACTCGGGGTCATGGGTTGCAACATGTCTAACATCTTTCAGTTTCAAAATTGATCCATCTAGCAACCTGATATCAACATCACCCTTTTATATAATGTTGTATTGCTTGTTGTCTCCTATATACACTTACCCTAGATCATATTAAGTGTAATTTTCAAACATCTCTTTATTTGGACTTCCATGAAATGAAACACCTAAATTTATAACCCAAGATTTTAAATTATCTAGAGATAAATTTAAAGAATCACTACGAAATTTTTCAGTATAAATATTTACAAAATGACTTTATCTTGACCTCCACCACTAAATGTTTTAATGACATTGTAGTCCTTCTTGAGATGACCTTTCTTGCCACAGTTCCTACAATCATCCTTCTCTCTTCTTGATTTGAATTTACTCTTATAGATTTAGATCCTTCTTGGCTTGAATTTGTATATAAACCATTTCCTTTAGTTTCAATATTAGAGCAACATGAAGTTTCACCATTTGCTTTCTTGCAAACTTCTTCATTTAGCACTAATCCCACGATGCCCTCAAAGTTTAACTTTACATTCCTTGAAGAATTACTCATCACAATAACTAGACCATCCCAGCTATCTGGAAATGAAGATTGAAGCAACAAAGCCCTAACCTCATCATCAAATTTTATGCTGACAGAGAATAATTGGCTTGCTATAGTGTTTAAATTGTTCGAGTGCTCAACCACTAAACTACTTTCTATTATGTTCATGTTGAATAATTTTTTTTATTAGAAAAAACTTTGGTTGAAGCTAAATGTTTCTTATTCATCTTTATTAATGCAACCATGAGATAAAAATAGTATTCTTATTAACAATGTTGAAAGCAACATACAAGAAAAGTGAAAGTTGAATCAAACATAGGGCTTTCCAGTCAAGTACTTCTCATTATTCATTGATTCTAGTTTCTTGGTTATTCCATCATGGGGAAAATACTATTTTTTAATAGAGCATTAAACTTCTCAATCTTGTACCTTATTTCATCAGCTATTACTCTCACTTGAACAAAAAAAAAAAAAAAGTGGCTATGATATCAATTGTTGGGACATAAACCAAGAATAAAACAAATTAAAAAAGAAGGAAAAAATGGACAAAAACACTATGATTTAATGTGAAAACACCTAAAAATAGGAAAAAAATCATGGAACCACACTGTACAAAGGAATTCACTATACAAATTTGGAGAATTTGTACAGATTTTCACACGCACACTTCTTCAATTCACAGTAACGTCAACCATCTTCATACATAAATATAAGAGTTTCTCATGAGTTACATCCTCATTAATTGAAAGTACCTATTAAAAATAAAGAAAAAGTTGACCAACCAACCAGCAGTACTGGATGGATGTACCTGTTACATCTCAATGTTAACTCATCTGTCTTAAAATGACTATGTAATGTCATGGGGTTAAACCTACAATGCAATGGCGCTGAGTTCACAACAACATGACGTTGGAACTACAACATTGTGATGTTGGATTTTCTATCTCAATGCCGGTCCATAGTGCCTTTGCACTGGATTTTCAATGCCGCATTGCTGTATGGATAAAATATTTTTTTTGGCCTTTTTCTCATAAATCTCCCGAGCAAGCTCAACCAATGAAATTGAGGTCTAAATCAATAATACAATTCAATTGATCAACATGATTAGATTCTATGAAGAAATAATAGAAGGAAACCATCAATTTCACATATTGGATATAATTTCTAATTATTATCTAATAAAATGAGTCTTCCTTGGTGCCAGGGATCTACAACAAGGAAGGCTTACAAGTTTTAGCTTTAGCATCTATCATCATAATTTTGCATAAAAATTTATTTATTATCATATAAATATGAAAGTATACATCTAATATTTATGATCATAATCTATATTAGTTATATGTTAATTTAATTTGTTTTTTTATTACTTTATTTTTTTGCCTATAAATATAGGCTATTAGATCAACATATTAAACAATTTAATGAGCACCTTACAAATCTAGTTTTTTTATCAAATATATCATTAATCAAGTTTCTTACTAAGCTTAAATTTGACTTATTAAACTTGATGATACAAAGTGTCAGAGAGGAATGACTTCCCCCATTTCCTTAAGAGATACTGATGAATCACTTTGACGTAAGGTGCTTCTCCTAAAATTGGTGATGATGCCTATCGTACTGGCATTGCCCTCTAAGGAAAATTTGGACAACAACTTGAGGGACCAATTACTGACTTTAAAGAAGTTCCATAAAAGATAAATTGAGAAGATTTACAACATGATAAGTAGAAAATTTCATAATCCAAATTGCATATTTTTGTTATAAAGTATTATCTAAATATATCTTTTTATGCGAGAAAAAGTTTAAAAGTTTTCAAAATTGGCCCAGTGCCACAAATTAATTTGATGCCATGGTGATAAAGTCTCGGATGATTATTTGAGAGCTTTGAACAGAGGTGTACCTAGGGAACACCACAACCCTAGATTGATCGCCAGAGTGCTAAATCACCCTAGCCCCATGGCAGAAGATAGTTGGTGATGGTTGAACTATAGAACTAATTCGATGAGTGGTGAGCCGATAAGTTGGTTTAGCAGTGTCGCATCGTTGTGTTGGCAGTTTAGTTAATTTTGAGTTCTATAAATAGGAGGCCTAGTAAAATGTTGGCAATTGGGAGAGACATGAGTGTGTAAGGCTACCTATAGTGGAGGTTAACTCTTTTGTATATGTTGCGTGGAAAGAAAGAAGGAATACAAAAAAGTGTGTATTGCTTAGCCATATATTTCTACCCTTATTTTCTATCTTGTACTTTTATTTGGTTCAATAAAATAAAAATGATTGTTCTATTTAATTTTATCTCAATGTGTGCCTGAATTAGATTTTCTAAGCTTATTATTATTTAGGAACCATATATTGGATAGAGTAGATTTATGATTTAATAAATTATTTAAAGCATCATCAAAATGACATGTTAAGATCTTGAGATAGAGTTTAGATATGGTGATTTATCAAACCCTTCTATTTCACTCACATGCAATTGGACTATATTAAACAAGGAGAGTACATGATGATGCACTCGAATACATATGCATCAGTGCTTTACTAGGAAAGTCAATCTTAACCCTTATTCTAAATCATGTAGATGAGGTGAGGTATTGTGTCACCTCCGTAAATCCTATACATATTCGAGCACTAGCAGTGTCAAGAAGGCATCCATCGATGTTGTCAATACTTGGAGATGGCTTGAGGGATATTCTAGATGTCCAATGTGAACATCTTTTGAATCATGGTCATTAGGGGTTTTCTTGAGAGGACAAGTCCTTAGCACAAGGGTGCAACAGAGAATGGTTATAATTAATAAAATGTTAATTTTATACATGAATGGGAAGTTTATTTTTTGTTATTATTTCATTTGCATTTCTTTTGAATTTTGATCAGAAGAAGGAACTATGAAGAGTAGATGTTACGTGCAATGGCCTTTCAATTTCCATGTTGCGTTCCTTATATGCTTCTAAGCGTTTCCATGCATAATGTTGCATGTGGCTACTGGGAACAAACTTATTATGAGTGTGCATTTGGATGGTATCCTTATGGGAGAGCTATCATGTTGTGAAATTATATATATATATATATATATATATATATATATATATATATATATATATATATATATATATATATATATATATATATATATATATATATATATATATATATATATACTCATTATTAAACACATATTTATTTATTTTCCTTTTCCTTACAACTCTCCTCCTTTTCTTATAAACAAGCACTATTGCATCAACATATTACTCAATTTAAAATTCTTATGATTTTTACCCTTTCTGCATATTAGTAAAAATGGTATCTTTAGAGATTTGAATGAAATAAAATTTGGTGGTCCCTTTTGCTGAGCTCAAATCCCCAAGTCCAGCTCATCGCAAAGTTATACTCCTCGTAAAGAATCCAAGAAACACGGCTACTACATTGCAACCACCAGGATTAATTTCATTTATGCATTCCAAATTGATGAGGTTACATTGGTGTATAGTTCCCGCTATCCTTCAATTTCATCACTGTGAAGCCTTGCTAGGATGATATCTTAGTAGCACTGTTAATGAGATTCTGCATGATGGCATAGTTCTCCATGGTGGGTCAATGAAGAACATTTTTCTCTTAGAACAAAGATGAAAGATTATGAATTCCACATGTTGGAAGAGCCAAAATCTTGATTAAAATCTAGTTGAAGTGAATTTAATAGCTAATAGCTTTATTTTGTGATGAGCATACCATAAGTTTATCAATAAAATTTTTCATTAAACTTATGCCAAAGTTAATATGATATAATAATCATATTGAACAAATTGTAAACATGATAACCTAATAAAAATTTGATATGCATGAATGACCCAAACTTATAAATCAAAATTATCAAATCAAAGTGGCTAGTGTCTTCTCACAATTTTCAAGAAATATCTATGCTGCTTTTTTACAAATCTATTGTTATTAGATTGAAGATGGGTTACAGTAAAAATAAAGATCGGGCAGTGAGGTTTTGCTTGGAGTGTGAAAAAGGAAGACTCTCGATAGCGCTCTGCTAGGGTTTGTGCCGCTTTGTGCTCTCCTCCTGTCCCTCGTCCGGGAGGGCCTCTCCCTCCCCCGATGGACACTTCCACCACCGATTTTCCTCCACTTCCTTCTTCTTCTGTTTTGGGTCCTTCTCTTGGAGGACTCTCCAAGGCGGGGAATGGCGGATTTTCTTACGCAACTAATGTTTCGGCTTCCTCCTTCAAGCCTGCGGCTTTCCTGGTATCTTTCTACTACCCTCCTCAAAAGCTTTCCTTTAAAGCAGAAGATTTGCATGAAGGCAAGAATATATGGACTTCCGCCCTTATTGGGTACTCTCTTGGCCCTCGTCCCTACTATGAGAGACTGCTCAAATCAATGCAAAGGCTTTGGACCCTTAAAGGCTCTATGACTCTTCTTTCTCTAGCCGATGGTTTCTTCTTATTGAAGTTCTCCTCTAAGGAAGATCTTGAGATGGTCCTATCGGGTGGCCCCTGGTTTATGTAGGGGAAACCATTCATCCTGCAAAGGTGGTCACCAAAGTTTAAGCCAAAGCGTGATGAATCTGCTCCCATACCGATTTGGATCAAAATTGTAGATTTCCCGCTTGCGCTGTGGACTCCTACGGGTATTTCTAAAATTTCAAGTTTTGTGGGCATTCCAATTTCTATAGACTCTCTCACTACAAATCGAACTAGACTTACGTTTGCTCGGGTATGTGTCCTTATCTCTAAAGATTCTATTTTCCCTGATGAAATACCTATAGACATTGATGGTGAAGACCTTATGTTAAAAGTCTTATACGACTGGAAACCCGAGAAATGCAAAGTTTGCGGCTCTCTGATACATCCTTTCTCTTTATGTCCTAATAATCCCAATCCTCAACCAGTCATCCCCCCTCAGCATCCCAAATCTAGGGGACGTAGCTCCTCTAGACCTCACTCTACCCGTCCCCACAGATCCCCTTCCATTCAGCCCCCTCCTAAACCTAACAACAACTTGGTTGTCTCCAATTCCACACCCCCAATTACCATTCCCCCTCCTGCTGCTTCCCCTGGAAAGCTTCCTTCTTTACCGTCTAGCTCTTCCCCTGGAAAGCTTCCAAATCAAAACCGTCTCCCACCTGTTTCTTCCCCTGGAAAGCTTCCTTCTTTACCATCTAGCTCCACCATTCCCCCTCCTGTTTCCATCACTATACCTCCTACAGAAAAAAATCAACCCTTACCTAATCTTAATTCTCCCACTGAAGAGTCTGCCTCTTCAGCTTTCCAGCATCCTCCAAAGATTCCTCTACCTCCCGATATCACTCTCTTAAATAAATTTGCTTCTCTACAATCTGATGACCAAATTCCGGCTGACACTTTGGAGACGATCTCGGAAGCTGACTCGGCTTCCTGTTCTAACACGGAGACTGATAGTTTGATTTCCAAAGGTAGAGATAATATTGTTCATAACACAAGGTCTTCGGGTGAAAATGGAAAGTCACAAATCAAGTCAAAGCCTCCCAAGGGGAAATCGACCAAGAAGGCCAAATCTCAAATTTCTTAATGTCTTTGCCTACTTTAGCTAGTTGGAATGTAAGGGGTTTCAATAACCCTGACAAAGTTAGTTTTTGCAGATTACTGATCAAAGATCACGACATTAAGATGTTATGTATTTTGGAAGCTAAAGTTGCCACTTCTTCCTTGGAAGATTTGTGATTTTTGCGTTCTCATAGACTTTTTGAGAATGAGGGGAGCACTAATAACTTCTCAGATTCTAATCCGGGCAGAATCTGGATCAAATGGGACAATTCTGTGTTCTCTTTTCACCAATTATTCACCTCATCCCAACTTATTCATGGAGTGCTATCGGTGGGTTCCTTCCCACCTCTTTACTTATCTGTTATCTATGCTGATAACTCCTTGGAGGACAGGAAATGCCTTTGGGAAAATCTTGTAGATCATACCCCTCCTTTGGATCAACCCTAGGTGATCATGGGAGACTTCAACTGTTTTCGTTTCGATACTAAAAAAATGGGAGGCACTTTGTTGTCTACCAGCAGATTGGGGGAGTTAAACAACTTGATTTTTAACTGTGGCCTTCAAGATCTTTCCTCTACGGGTTTGTTTTTTACCTGGTTCAATCAAAAGGTGGATGATCTTATTCACATTAAGCTGGATAGAGTTTTGGTTAACAATGCATTCCTTGATTTTTTGCCTAAGGCCTACTACATTGTTGGAGCTCCCCTGGGTTTGGACCAATCTCCTCTAATTCTTAAATCTACTCATGAGAAACCTATATCTGCTAGGTTCATGTTCAAAAACTACTGGATTCATAAACAGGGTTATTGGGATGAGGTTGTTACTGCTTTCTCTACTAGATCACCTAGAAGTCCTTTGGCTGCTTTTTGTCATTGGGCTTCCTCCACGTCACTCTCCAATGCTTTATTGGAGGTTAGAAGCTGACAACATCAATGTCTTATTGAGATTCAAAGTCAGCCTTTAGATAGGGAGCTTAATGACAATCTTAAGATGATCAATGCTGAACTTGCCTCTTTGCAAGCTCAATGGAATTCCTGGGTTGCTCAGAGGGCTAAAGCCTTATGGCTCACTCATGGTGAGGATGATCTGGGGTTTCTTTATGCCAGGATTAAGAGTAGAAACAACTACAACAACTTCAAAGAGAATACTACTCCTGATGGACATTTCACTAATTTTTTTTGACATTTCCTCTACTATTGTTAAACATTTTGAGGATAGATTTAACGCCTCTAATGCTCATTTGTCGCTTCCTTTGTACATTCTTGCTGGCAAGTTAGTTCCTTTTGGTTTTACGGCTTCGTTGGTGGCACCTTTGACTTATTTAGAAGTAAAAAATGCGGTTTTTGAAGGGAATGAGAACTCTGCTCCTAGTCCTGACAGATTTACTTATGCTTTTTATAGAAAGTCTTGGCACCTTCTTGGGATTCAAAATTTTAATGCTGTTAACAATTTCTTCTCTACCTCCTCTCTTCCTAGAGGACTGAAGGCCACGGCCATTGCACTTATCCCTAAATGTTCTCATGCTACTAATATCAATGACTACAGACCCATATCTCTTTGCAATGTGCTTTACAAAATTGTGGCTAAAATCATTGACAATAGGCTGAAAGTTGTCCTCCCTAGTATAATTCATGAAAGTCAGGCTGGTTTTATCACCGACAGATGCTCTACTGACAACATTATTCTTGCTTATGAGATTCTTAGGGACTTTAGGGGATCTCACAAATTCTTCTGTGCCAAGTTGGACATCAAAAAAGCATTTGACTCTGTTTCTAGGGAATTTCTCATTGCCAGATTGCTCCAAAAAGGTTTTCCTGAAACTTTTGTGTTTTGGATTAAAGGGTGCATTGATGATGTACGTTTCTCTATTTGCCTCAATGGCTCTCTTGAGGGGTTTTTTAAATCTTCTACTGGTCTTAGGCAAGGTTGCCCCCTATCCCCTCTTTTATTCTGCATCGTCATGGATGGTTTGTCCAACATTCTCATTAGCAACTCTGAGCTTCACTTCAAAGGCATTAAAAGTAAAGACTTATACATCAACCACTTGATGTATGCTGATGACTTATTAGTGGTGGGGGAGGCCACCAAAGATAATGCTGTTAAACTAAATGGTTGTTTAAACTTATTTGGTTCTTTATCTACGCTTCATGTCAATGCGAACAAAAGTGCTATCATCTTTCCCAAGCCTCATCAAAACAATCATCTCATTTGTGAGGAACTTGGTATTCATAATGTCAACATGTTCCTCACCTACTTGGGCATCCCTATCTCTACTAAAAGACTTAATTCTTCTCACTTCCAACCACTACTGAGCAAAATTTTTGCTCTACTTGATGGTTGGAAAAACAAATTTCTGTCTTTTGCAGGTAGGGTTCAATTTCTTAAATTTACTATCACCAACACCATTGCTTATTGGATAAGAGGCTCTATTATACCCAAAAGCTGTTGTGCTATCATTAACAAACTTTGATCTAGATTCTTATTCCACAACAACCTGGTTGACAAGAAATTACATCTCATCTCGTGGTCCAAAGTGACTCTTCCAAAAGCTTTTGGAGAACTTGGCTTACCATCTATTGATGCTATCTATTTTGGGGTTTCTTGTGCCATTTTAGGAAGATTTTTCAACTCTCAAAATCTGTTAACCAACTGGTATAAAATTAAATACATCTCTCCCTGGAAGCCAGTCCCCTCTACTGCTCCCAAATTCTGGCACAGAATCACTCAAGCTGCCCATAATATCAAAGAGAAAATTTCTTTTTCTGTTTCTCAGAACTGTTATTTCTCTTTTAAGTGGGACCCTTGGCTCAACGGTTCAATGATTTCTGAGTTCATTGGTTCGGGCATGGATGACCTGCTGGTTAACGATCTTTTGAACAATGGATTTTGGATTTTTCCAAACTCCATTTCTACTGTGTTGGCTGACAAAATTAAAGCAGTAATTTTTTCGGAGAAGGATCAGGTTTGTTGGAATGGTTCGGTTAAGTGGGTTTTTCATAATTTTATTGACCACTATTACTCTCATCTCACTAAGGTGGACTGGCACACCTGGATCTGGCATAAACATTTTTCTCTTAAATTTGCTTGCTTCTCTTGGATGGCGGTGGTTGGCAAGCTCAAAACTGCTGATAACTTACTTTTAGAGGCATTCAGGTCCCCATTAATTGCAGTCTGTGTTCTGGTAATTTAGAGAATCATTCCCACTTATTTTTTGAATGTGATTTCTCTTTTTTCATTACAAAAATTTTATTGCCGGACACCAACACCTTTTTGCTTAGACCCAACCTGCATCAGTTATTGGATTATTTTGGTAATTCTGTGGGTTTTTGCAATTCCGAGAAGAATTATTGTTTCCTTATCATTAGTTGCATGATCTATTACATTTGGAAAGAACGGAATCTCCGTCGTTTTTCCACTGACAGAAACAATATCACCAAAATTATATGCAATATCAAAGAGGCGGTTAGATTCAAAACTTCAAAATGGAAAAACAAAATTTTCTTACAGCAGAGGTTTTCGGATGTTTAATTCTACTGGGAGTATACTTGCTGGCAGGTTGTTATCCTATTGCTGTTGCTTTATTTTTGGGCTGAAATTCTTGTGCGGGAGGCTTTAGCTTGCCTCAATTTTTGGTTCTCCTTTACTGTTCAGACCTGGGAAGACAAGTTTTGGGATTTAGTCCAAATCTCTGTTGGCTTTATCCAGTTTTTTGTGGAAATTCAGCCTTTCATTTCTCGGGTATACTTCAAGGACAACATTTCACAAGATATGGTTTTGCTGTGCTTACGGACGATGATGAGCGAGGCTATTCTTTTGGTGCATTGGATGGCCTGCGGGGCAACCAGGCACGGCATTGTGCTGTTATCTACGCTGGCTGGTGGCGCTGTGATGGCAGGTTTTTGGTGCTGACTAGCAACCGGTCCCTCAGCCTGGGCATTTTTGCGATCTCCATGCTTAATCTGGACGATCTTAGCCTCTTTTTATTCTGAGTCTATCATGTATTGCCAGCTACTGTTTTTTGCTTAATGTTGTCTTTGTGTATATTTTTCCTTACTTGTAACTTAAACTTTGTTTCTTAATATATGGGCCTTGGCCCCGGGTTTACCCAAAAAAAAAAAAAAAAAACAGTAAAAATAAAGTTTGCATTTTTCGGTATTTCTGGAAGCAATCGTTCAAAACTCCTGCAGCTATTTTCTGATCTTAGAGGGAAGGATGAGCCTTTCTGCTCCATTTCTCTTTTGGGCGGCATGAGCCTTTCTGCTCCAGGCGCTCGAATACAGCAGAAGCACGTGGTGGTTGGAAGCTCTTATGATCAACCAAGAGGTCTCTTGCGTTGTGGGTAAAATTTACCTTATTTGGCCGAAATGTCCGGGTTTTCCTTTCGTTTTGTTCGTTCGTCCCTGGCTGAAGGAAGAGACGAGAGCCAGAGAGGCGCTACAGCGAGCAGATCGACGAGCTAGCGTGCTAATTTGATCTAGCCGAGCGTAAGGAGTACAAAGGACTGCTTCTTCTTGAACCCAAAAATCAAGCAAGAGGAGATATATAGCCAGATTTGATTTCAGAGAACAAAGAAGCAAGCTAGGCCGGTATGATTCCTTCCCTTTAAGATCATAAAATAGCAGCAGGAGTTTTGAACGATTGCTTCGAGAAATACAGAAAACTGCAAGCTTTATTTTTACTCTAACCCATCTTGAATCTAATAACCGCAGATTTCTTCCTCATATTTCTAAAAATGAGACCCAACCTTTGTTATTATTTTTCCATCTGAGTTCATCCTTGTTCTGCTCTCCATCATTCGTTTATTCAACGAGACAATGGCAGCAACCATGGTTAAGGATCAATGCCATAGAGTTATCAACATTATTATTATTACCATTAAACGGAGTCAAATCTGGCTATTTGTTGCTTTTCTTCCCTGTCGTAAACCATTTGTACCTATTTCCTTGTGGCTGTTGCAGTTACCATCTTCATTTTCAATTCTTTAAGATGGTGTTCACATGAACTTGTTGCTTCTATATATGTATACGTGTAGTTTAATTCTTGTGTTATTCTAACTGAAGTATTCACTTGGTAATATCCTTAGCTATTTGAACTCAACTTGCTAACCTTTACAAGAAAGGGTCTGTACTTTTTTTTGCATGTGTTTGATAGTGTTAGGCCGGTCCAGCCGATCCACACGGAATCGGCTCGGGCAGAAAACATGCGGAAGAATCCGCCTCTCGAGTATGCTGATCGGACTGCAGAATCCAAGAGAGCTTTTGGGAAAGATTTTTGAGGGATTTGAGAGGGAAATTTGATTGTAGGGATTGTTTAGAGATTTCCTTTTGAATTGTATGCATTCAATAGTTTGTTTTCTTAATGTTAGGGTATTTTGAATTTGGCTGAAATTTGAGATCTTTTAAGTTTAGGTTTCTTTTGGGCTCTACTGGCGTCTAGAGATTTGGGAGAGATATATCCCTCTCTCGAATAGAGGATCAATTGTATCTTGTTTTATTTCTTCCGTTAGTTTGATTTCTTTAATAAAAATTACTGTTTTGTTATTTTTTCCATTGGCTTTGCGGAGCAAATTGCTATTTTTGCCTCTCAGGTAAGCAGTTGTTCATTAATATTCTCTTGTGATTATGTTTTCGAGAGCTCATTTTGATAGAATATGACATTCATTGTAGTAAATCAATATAAATTTTCATTTTGCATTGCTTAAGTTTACCAACTTTCATGGTGAAGATGGATGTTTTTCTTATATTAAGTGAATTATCAGAAGGATTTTAGATGGATTATAACATATATATATAACACTTTTCAGTTTTGTTAATTGTCAACCAAGAGTGATGTGAATGGCGAGCAATGTAGACCGCAAGGTTCTTGCCTATTTCTTACATTTGTATAGTAGTTATTATTATCTAGGTGACATTTTTATTTTCATAAATCTGTGTGTGTATATACATACAATATATAGCCATGTTTCTATAATGTTAGCAATTATGATTTTCAATGAGCTATATACATCTATAGAGGTATAAACCTTCCTTCAAAATATAATGCTTATGACTTACTATTCTTATGATTTCATCCTTTCAGCATATTGCAAAAAATGGTGTTTTTGGAGATTGGAATGAATGAAGACATTGTAGTCCCTTTTCATATGCTCGATCTCGAAAGGCTTCCTCTTCCGAAGGTTATACTCCTCAACCTCCTCCATAGAATTAGTTGTCGGAAAGCATCCAATGAACATGGCTACTATATTGCAATCACCACTTTGAACACCATTTCCGAGTTGCATCAAGATGAGGATACTGGTGCTATCTTGTTCACAGTATCCTTAAGTTGCACTGCAGTGAAGCCTTGCAAGGGTGAGATCTTAATTGGCACTGTAACTAGGATTTTGGAGGATGGCATTATTCTCAAATCTGGACCAATGAGTAACATTTTGCTTTCAGAAACAAGGATGAATGACTACGAACTCGACATGTCTGAAGAGCCTATGTTTTTAAATGTGAACAGATTGTCATACATAAAGAAAGGCACTAAGGTGAGATTCAAAGTTCTCGACATTGAATGGATTGAAAGGGACAAAGAGTTTTTTATTTGGGCAACTATTTTTGGTGATTATCTTGGACCAATTTGAGCTTATATGCTCATTATTTGGAATTCTAGCTAATTTTGTGGTGTAAGAGATTATGCTTTTATCTAGGTGGATATGCTTTTATTGAAGGACAATTTATAGAATTGAATGTTATGTATATCTTGATTAAAATATAGTTGAAGTGAATTTAATAGCAAATAGATTTATTTTGTGGTGAGCATAACATAAGTTTATCAATAAAAATTTTTATTGAACTTATGCCAAAGTTAATATGATATAATAATCATATTGAACAAATTTGAAACAGGATAACCTAACAAAAAATTTGCTAATATGCATGAATGAACCAAATTTATAAATCAAAATTATCAAAGTGTTATCGAGACTATTTGTGATAACTTTCTTACTGTTTTTGCTTTCAGATTGAAATTACAGTTCTATTTGGCTAGTGTCTTCTCACAATTTTCAAGAAATATCTATGCTAGTAAGCAACTTTTTACAACAACTTTCAAAATATATACTTTCCCCACAAGAGCTTTACAACCACTTTTACAAAAGCTGCAACCATCCTAAATAGACCCGTGATATGTTAAAGGTGACTCATTGACATCAATCTAACAACAATTAATATTATTGGATTTTAATTATACAAATGAAAAATAATTAATAAAAAATAGAGATTGAATGAGAAAGATGTTAAGCAAATGAAGTTTCCAAGAATAGATTTTATTTGATTAGCACTTTATTTTTCTCACTAAATACTTTATAAGCCCAATAAGTTTTCTACCATATATGTATTTGCAGATTAGTATCTCTTAAATAATATAGAAATAGGCATTTAAGAGCTTCTAAAAAAAACTTATTCCTAAAATGAATGTTCACAAGAGAGTATCCTAAAGTGGCAATTTTATTTTATTTTTGTAAATTTTTATTTAACTTATAATTGGAAAATTTTAAATAGAAAATATAACATGTTATAAATGATTTTATATGTAAGAAATTAGTGAAAATAATAATAAATGAAAGAAATTAGTGAATTTAATAAAATTACAATTAAATTTCATTTTATTAAGTATAATATAATTATGCATTTAATTTTAACTTTCCTTTTGCTTCAAAAGTGCACCAAATTGATATATGAATACATCTCTTACATAAAAAACTAGAAAAAAAGGTTGAGTTAAGCTAGAATTCTGAATACTAAGCATATGAACTCAAATAGTTCTAAGATAATAACCTAAAATAGTTGCCTAATATTAAGCTCTTTTTTACTTTGAATCCATTTAATGTTGAGAGCTTTGAATCTCATCTTAGTTCCTTTCCTCATGTATAACAATCCTTTCACTTTTAAGAATATTGGTTCTTCAGAGATGTCGATCGAGTTCGTAATCTTTCATCCTTGTTTCTAAGAGGAAAATGTTCTTCATTGGCCCATATTCGAGAACAATGTCATTATGGTTAATCTTAGTTACAGTGCCAATTAAGATCGCACCTCTGCAAGGCTTCATAGTACTGTAACTAAAGGTTAATGGGAACATGACTTTATTTGAAGTTTGGTCAAGGTGAAATTCAGAAATCGGGTTTATACCAACAAGTGCAATATAGTACCCGTTTTCCTTGGATCCATTTTGACAAGTATTTTTTATAGTAGAGGTCGAGGAATATAACTTATTGATGAGTTTGAGTTTGTGGAGTTATCATACGAAAAGGAATTACCACATCGTCATTCATTACAATCCTGATGAGTTTGAGCTTGTGAAGGAAGTTTTTGTGCTTGTACAAATGAATAAAACTTGTGGAAATTTTTAAGTTTTTGTGCTTGTACAAATGAATAAAACTTGTGGAAAATTAAAAATTTCGATAATATAGTAAAATACAAATTTAAGTTAAAAACTAGGAAACTAGTCATAAGTGCGGTAGATCTTTCATAATGCTTTTTAATGGAATTGGTTCAATTTTAAACAAGTATAAAATGACAATAACACAGATCTATGAAACTAAAATAAAAAATTGAAGTAAGGCTTGGATATATGCTAACTCACAAAATTTTCGACAATTATCAGTGGCACAGTTACAAACTTAGGCTCGTCATTACTGATAACTTTTTTAGAGAGGCTCGAATTTATATGCTCGTATTAAGTTGAATAATATGTTGATACAATAGTGCCTATTTATATGAAACATAGGGGAGTTATAGAAGAAAACATAATAAATAAAAATATCCTTAATAATGAGGATATATTATCTTAAAAATGATTATATATTCATACTATAAATATTAGATATAAATTCTATAATTATATGACAATGAATACTTTAAAATCTCTAAATTTATACGAAAATAAGTAATTCTAATATCTCTAAAACTCTTATCAGCATTATCATGCTCATGTGAAACCCCAATTATTAGAATTGCAACTCTTAAAGATCGAATCAACATAAGGATCAAATTTAGGGTCGTTGCAGTCGATATGTGCCTGAATTTCTAGAATTGAAATTTGCTTTAGAACTCAAAAAAGTATTATTCGAATATGAATGCAACTTAGAGGATGAAAATTAGATTGAGAGGAGTAGACATCAAAGTTTTCTAATGAGAGAATATGAGTTTCTTTGGCATTAATTTGATAGAGAAGAAGAAAATTGAAAACTAAATTATAATTCTAGAGTTGGACTTTCTTAAACCCTTAGCGGGGCAAGAGATATAAGTCCCATTATATTTTATTTGATTATGTTCGAATCATTACCATGTAGTGAGTAGTGACTCACCTTAGATATAGGTTCTAAGACATATTTTTATATCACAAGTCATCACCTCTTGGGCATTCTCCTTATTTTGGTGATTGAGAATATAAGTTTCAACTTTCTAATAAAATATCAACTTAAACAATAAAATCCCATTTTCTTAAAATGCTAAGCCCAACATAGAATAGAATGGAACACTTTTAAGTTCTCTCAAAATCCGCGTACTCCCTACCCTTCTACCTTTGACTCTTAAAAGAACTATTCAACCTTAAAGTTGATCCTCGATCTCATCCTTTAAAAAAAAAGGAATTGTTCAACCTTTAATTAATCTTGTTAAAAAATTCAAAAATTTTCTAAGTCTTCCTTAAGCTTTGGAATCCTAAAATATTCCCCACTATTTTAATCGAGAGTATTCTCTAGGGACTCACTTCTCTTGAGATGTAATTAATCATAGGAGCTTTTCTTTATGGGGAACTTGTACTTTCAGAATAAAATAAATCATATCTTATTCTCGATATGAGGTATTAGGACAGAGCATAACTTACAAGCCAATAAGTTGTAAATGAGGTTTATGTCTAACCTAAGATATTGTACAAAACTGGTGGATATGTTTCATTATCATGACGGTGGTGAGGCCATTGCTATAAGGATATTAGATGATTGTGATCTTGTTAAGGATAAGAGTTAGTTTTAGTAGTGTGTGGCATATGTGACTTCTATAAATAGAAAGCATGATCAGATCTACCATTGCTTTGTTTTGGAGAACTTGCTATGGGTGGTCATGTATTAATATTTAGTGAGGAGGTGAAGGTATTTTAGTAGGATTTAGCCAATTAAGACCTGTGATTTTGTTGATAGAGGATCTCATGGCCTATTCGATTTTTATGAGGATCACTATAGGCTATTTGCAATATGGGTTATATACCCTAAAAATGCTCTTTTAATAGAGGGAGGAGTGATTCCCAATGAGTTAGAAAAATTTTGTTTCATTTGTTATATAAGAAACAATAAAGATGAATACAATTCATAACAACATGTAAATGTTGTATTTATAATTATTCTATATCAAGAAGGTTTGACAATATGTTGTTAGACGAGACTTTTTTTTTTAGGAATGAACCTTATTGATAAGTTTGTTATTTTATAGCACCCTTGTTAAAGCGTGTGTCACACCTGGTGGAAGGGTGAATTTATCTTTAAAAAGTTTTAGATTTTTATTAAATAAGTAATTTCGACATCATTGACTACTTAATGTGATTAGCATCACACAATATGATTAAATTAATGCATTAATTTTAACTTTTTTTAGTAATAAATAAGACTTGATCTTACAGAAATACCAACTGTCATGCACATCGTACAAGATTATCATATCATCATATAGTGATTTACAAAGATTAAGCTATCTTAATTAACTATTTTAAATTCTTTTTATCTTAATTATGTTTTCGTGTGTGTGCGCCTTGATGTTTCACATCAATCATGTGCCTAACACATACAAGAAGATATGACTCAAAAATAAAAATATAAATTCTTGATTTTTGGTTGTCTTCCTTTGTATTGATTGCTCTAGATTCTACATATGTGCTTCCCTCTTTAGCTCAGGCTAAGTACTCTTCCTTCAACATATGATTGCCATCGTATGTATATTCAGTCTTGAATTGATCTTCTTCTAATAAATATTTACGATTGTTAGTATAAACAGCTGAAAGTTTGCACACACAAACTTATTAGCCAAAAATCAACATAATCAATTCTTGTAGAATGAGCTTGTTTGATAGCCCTAGGCAAGGGTGATTCTAAGCAACTTTTAGAGTGGCAACTTTTTTTTTTTTTGTAATTTTATTAAATTTGTAACTTCATAAATTTAAATAGTCACATAACATGTTATATATATTTTTATATATAGAAAAATAAATAAATTCAATGAAATCAAACTTAAATTTTAATTTCTTTAATTTAATGAAATTATATATTTAATTATAACTAGGATTTAAGTAATTATGATAATATAATTAGGAAAACTTAATGAAATATATAAAATCAAGTAAATATGTTGATATTGTTAAGTACTTGTACACGTGGCTTTAGCTGTAAATCAAATAAGTGTATTTTTGTATATGTGAATTACCTGTAATGAGTTCTCTGGAATGTAAAAACAAACCTTTGTTTGAAATCTATAAATAAGCCACCTAGTCTAAGAAGCAGGGTGAGCTTTTCCCGCCCATTGTCTTCTTGTGTTCTCGTTCTCTGTTCTTGAAAGTTCTTTTTCCCTCCGTCATCATGGTATCAGAGCGCTGATCAGTAATTTTTTTTCTCATCTCTCTTCGATCGACGGAGTTGATCACGACGATGTCGTCGACTAATCAACAAGAAGAAATTTCTACACCGGAATCTCACGATCTTCCACAAATCTCTTCATCACTCAAGTTTTTGATGGGAAACATCAAGAACATGGTGTCACAAACACTTACAGCCGACAACTTTCCCAGCTGGAGATTGCAGGTTTACAAACTGTTTCGAGCAAATGGTTTTGAAGGGTTTCTGGATGGATCAAATGAAATACCACAGAAATTTCGACAAAATTATTCAGGTCAGAATATTCTAAACCCTGCTTTTACAAATTGGAATTTACTGGATCAAAATCTAGCCGCAGCACTGTATTCGGTGATTTCCCCCACAATTCTTCCGTATGTGCTATCCATTGATCATTGCAATGAAATATGGAACACATTGGACAAACGACTGCAATCAAGCACTCGCTCAAAAATCATTCAACTCAAAAATGAGATGCATTATCTAACAATGAAGGATAAAACGATGGCTCAATACTTACTAGAAGTTAAAACAAAGGTGGATATGTTAGCTGCAGCCGGATATACTCTGGATTCGGAAGACATCATACACTATACATTGAATGGACTTCCCAACAGTTATCAAGGCTTCAAATCAGCTTTCAGAAGAAATCTTCAACCGCTAGGTTTGGATGATTTGTATACATTGTTATGTTTTGAAGAAATAAATTTAGCACAGGAAGCTGCTCGAGAATTACAAGCACGTCAATTGTCCAATAACTCTATAGCGTTAACAGCAACGCGAGGAAGAGGTCGTGGAGGAAGAAATTCCTACCGAGGAAGAAATTCAAACAATAACAGAAATCAATCGACACCAAACAGAGGAGGAAAAGTAAATAAAACAACTGTTACCTTTCAAATATGTGGAAAATTTCGTCATTCAACAGTAAAGTGCTGGTATATGCACGATGAACAGTATAATGCCGAACAAGTTAACAATGCCTTTTTCACGCCATCATCAAAGGCAGATACCACCGAATGGTATTTAGACAGTGGAGCGTCCAGTCATCTAACTTCTGATTCAAGTCAGTTACAGAGTGCTCAAACGTATACTGGACAAAATCAAGTCACGGTTGGCAATGGACAACAACTTCTGATAAAAAGCACAGGTAAAGGTCATCTGAACACTTCGACAGGTATACTTCAACTATCCAACATCAATCTAGTACCAAATTTATCTTTCAATTTACTGTCAATGCATAGTCTAGGAAATGAAAATAATTGTTTTGTTACATTTACTGGCCATGGGTATGAAATAAAGGATCAGAAGATATCCAAGATTTTGCTCAAGAGACCATGTATTAATGGGATTTATCCTATACAAAACAGAACTATACAAGCCTCCCAGAACTCGAATCTAGCTCTTGTCTCCATTCAAACTATATCAGATTTATGGCACAGACGATTGGGTCATCCTTCAGCTCATACCTTAGCTCATCTTGCTAAAAGTCATAGTGATATAGCTATCACCAATAAAGAGTCTATGTGTAATGCCTATAAAATGGCTAAAAGTCATAGATAACCTTCCTCTCTATCTCAAAGTAAAACTTTTGTACCGTTTACTTTAGTACATTCAGATGTATGGGGGTCGTCACCATAGATTTCTACTCAAGGGTATAGATATTATGTAACCTTCATTGATGATTTTTCAAAGTATTCTTGGGTTTATCCTCTTGTTCAGAAATCTGATGTGATTTCTAAATTTCTTGAATTCATGAACATGGTAGAATGTCAATTCAATAGGAAAATTCGTACTCTACGAAGTGATGGGGGAGGAGAATATATAAAACTAAACTACTTACAGTTTTGAAAAGTAAAGGGATAGCTCATCAATACACTTGTCCTTATTCTCCCTCACAAAATGGTGTTGCCGAGAGAAAGCATAGGCATTTACTGGAAACGATTAGAGCACTTGTCATTGAAGCTGCCATTCCTTCACATTTATGGGTGGATACTCTATTAACTTCCAATTACCTTATCAATAGGTTGCCATCACCAAATACTTCAAATAAATCTCCATATGAACTGTTATATGGAAATAAACCTGATTATTGGCATTTGAGAGTTTTTGGAAGCCTCTGTTATCCATGGCTTAAGCCATATGCTCATAATAAACTTTCTCCTTTATCTCAACCATGTGTTTTCATTGGATATGTTACTTCTCAAAAAGGTTACAGGTGTTATGATCCTAACACCAATAAAATCTATACATCTCGGAACGTTGTTTTTAATGAAGCAGTTCATCCGTTCAAACAGAAATCAAGATTTGAAGGCAACAAACAAGCTCAACTAATAGATATACCACCATTACTGTTAGTTCCTACAGCAAATCTACTTAAGCACACCAAAGTCAGTACAAAGAATCAGTCCAGAACAGAAAACAACATACTAGCTGGAATACATCAATCGGATTCTTCAAAACATCTAAATATTCAGTCTGATTCTACTGAACCAGCAAATCAGACATCATAATACAAGATGCCTGAAACTGTTACAGCAAACAATCAGATAACAAAAAAATCAGATTCCATACATCCTATGATCACCAGGTTCAAAAGTGGTCATACCAAACCTAAACAAATATTGAATCTGAACCATATGATACATGAAGCTGAACCAACAAATTTTCATCAAGCAGTAAAGGCAGAACATTGGAGATAAGCAATGTCCAAGGAATTTCAAGCTCTTCAGTCACAAGGTACATGGGAATTAGTTCAACCTTCATAGAACATGAATATTCTAGATTGCAAATGGATGTACCGAACAAAGATGAAATCAGATGGTACTATAGCTAGATATAAAGCTAGATTGGTAGCCAAAGGATTTCATCAAGAATATGGACTGGACTATACAGAAACGTTTAGTCCAGTAGCCAAAATTACTACTATTTGAGTATTCATACTCATAGCACTGAATTCTAATTGGAACATCCATCAACTTGATGTTTCAAACTTAATTTTTACATGGCAAACTATCCGAAAATGTATACATGAAGCAGCCAATGGGATTTCAAGATTGGGTCCATCCAAATCATGTGTGCAAACTTAAGAAGGCTTTATATGGGCATAAGCAATCTCCAAGAGAATGGTACTCAACATTATCAACTCATATACAAGAATTTGGATTCAAAATGAGTGCTGCTGATCCGTCATTGTTCACATATCAGAGAGACAAAATCAGATTATATTTGGTGATCTATGTAGATGATATTCTATTAACAGGGAATTCCAAAGCAGAGATTGCAAAGCTATTGGAAAATTTACATAGAATATTTGAAATGAGAGATCTCGGGTCATTGAATCAGTTCCTTGGTATACAAACATCAACCACAAAGCATGGACTACTATTACATCAAAAACAATATGCTCAACATATATTAATTCGTGCAGGAATGCAAGAGACAAAATTAGTTACAACACCTGTCTCAACCAAAGTTATCATCAGCACAAAATCTCAGGAACAGTATGCAAATGCTCAGCTGTACAGACAATTGATAGGAGCTCTACAGTATCTAACATTAACAAGGCCGGATATACAATTTGCAGCGAATCAGTTAAGCCAATTTATGCATACACCACTCAATGGAAATTATGAAACGTTAAAAAGGCTGTTACGGTATATTAAAAGCACAACAGATAAATGTATATCTCTATACCGAGACTCACTAACTTTAACTGGGTATGTAGATTCGGATTGGGCTACAAATTCACATGATAGAAAATCTAGTACCGGTTATTGCTACTTCATGGGTAAATCAATCATATCATGGCAAGTTAAAAAGCAAACAACAGCAGCTAGATCATCAACCGAAGTTGAATAACGAGCATTAGCAACAGCAGCAACTGAAGTAATTTGGTTAAGAAGATTACTTGAAGATTTTCATGTTCCACAAAAAGAACCTACATTAGTCTATTGCGATAATACGGATTAACATTAAATTAACATAACTCATTATAATTTCATTAATATTAATTAATTAAGAACATAATAACATAACTAGCATTGCTAAGCTAAATTAGTGATGACCAAATTACGTATACAATTGCTAATAAAATATTTTTTAAAACAATTTTATGTATAAATACTTATGAAATAAATTACATAAATCAAAATATAACTCAATCAAATTTAAAAATATGAACTATTTCTTAAATTGCTAAAATATAATTTGAATGAACTCATCAATTTTAATTATTATGCTTATCATCATTAAGAACTTCGATAAGAAACTACTCAATCAAATTGCAATGAGATCTAATTACAAATCACACACTGAAGCAAATAAATCTTGAATTTTTTTTACATTCTTCATAAATTATATGGTTAGGTTATTCCATGTGTTTTATTCTAATGTGTTAAGGGTTTTCATTTAGTTTAAGTCATTGTGTTGATTACATCTTCAAGTGACATGTCAACAAAGGCTAGGATTACTTGAAAATTAGGAGAGAGATCCAATGGCTGCTTAGTCAAGTGGATTCCAAGTTTCACTACAGGAAAATCACCCATTACCGGTGGTTTGTTCTGGCGGTTACTACTTGTTTTCTGGCGGTTTGGCTAACGACGGTCGTATGGGCTGCTTGTTACATGAGTCCTAGTATAGTTCCTTTAAGTTGATGTCATTTTAGAGTTGTTTCACACTTGCACATAATTGAATGATATGAGCTAATTACCTTATGCACTAATACTCTTTCAACTTTATTGCCCTTAGTTAATTTCTTCCAAATTATTCAGATGCTTTACTGCTAATTTGTGGTTATTTGCTTTTGTTAGTTTCAAAAGCTTACAAGCACGTATGTATGATTTTCATATATTATATCAGATTTGTGCTACTTGAATCCTCTAGGAAGGAGATCTAAAAGTTTTAGATCATGTTGGACATCTTAGGGAGAGGATTTTTGTCCTATATTTTCATGGTTGTTGTATCAGATAATTCAGATAAGTAATCTAGGCAAGACAATTGTTGAGCCCTCTTTCTTTCTCTCCTCACCTTCTTCTCCCTACTCTCTCTCTCTCTCTCTCTCTCTCTCTCTCTCTCTCTCTCTCTCTCTCTCTCTCTCTCTCTCTCTCTCTCTCTCTCTCTCTCTCTCTCTCTCTCTCTCCTCCCTAGCATCCCTATCTTCTAAAATAAGCTTCGTGGAAGTATTCCTCTTATCTTCCTCAAGCAAGCAAATGCAAGAAAAAATCAAGGCCAACCATCATAACCACAATGCCATCTTTGTATGAAGAGAAGGCTCCTACTTTTTTATTCTCTTTAACATTCCTTTTTTACATCATTTGGTATCATAACCAAATGTTATGAAGGCGATTACTTCTATACTTAAGCCACCCATACAAGTCCTTCCACAAATTAATTAAAAAGAACCCTAAACTTAGCCTAACCTTAAGTTATATGAACTCTTATATGTCAACATCTATGAAACAACATTTCTTGTTCAATGAATGATGCATAGATTTTGTTCATGACATACAAATAAAATATTTAAAAAAGCCTATAAAAATTTAAATTCTTCATTACTCAATAGATTCATATTACAAATTTATTGAAATGTTTACTTGAGTTTGTCACGTAACTATTACACATGATTGCAAGCCTTATTCAATATGATAATTACAAGAAGTCGTATTAATTATATTATAATAGGTCTTATTATAGTTATAACTTATGTCAATCATTTCAATCGTCATCACTCTTATATGAATTACAATTGATGTTTACAACATAGTAATATTGAAGTATAAGAATGCACTCAATATTTCTATGATGATTGATGTTTTAAGAAGAAATCATATCGAGAAGAAATCATATCGTTGTTGCGTTCATCACCATTAAAAAATCTCATTATGATGAAAAATCACATCACTCAATAATGTTTTGAGCACTAAAGGTCAACTACAACTGCCATTTTAAAAAATTTAGGTAACTGTGTCTCCTCCACCAACTCCAAATTACTATTGTGATTATTGTGATTTCATATATGAGTTTAATAATGATGATAAGTTTGTTAAAAATATTAGAATTACACATTGCCATATAAATATTAGAGATATAGAATCATTCAATTCCATATAATAATTAGAACACTATCTAATATTTATAGTAGGAATTTATAATCATTATTGTGATAATATATCCCATTATTATATATATTTTCATTTTTTATGTTTTCCATTATAACTATTATTTGTTCCCTATATATAGGCACTATTGTATCAACATATTATTCAATTTAATAAGAGTATAATTCTAGCTTCTACTAATGGTATTAGTAATCAAGTCCATGATGAGCATGAGTTTGTAATTATGTCATAAACAATTGATGACCCTAAATGTAAGTTAATGCACAAGCCTTAATTTATTTTTCAATTTTAATTTCATACATGCGTGTGCATGTGTGTTACACAATATACGACATATTCCTATAATGTCATCAATTATGAATTTCCAGAAGTTAAATGCATATGCAGAGGTATAAAAACTTCAAAATATAATGCTTATGACTTACTATTCTTTTGATTTCATCCTTTCAGCATATTGCCAAAAATGGTGTTTTTGGAGATTGAAATGAATGAAGACATTGCGGTACCTTTCCATATGCTCGATCTCGAAAGGCTTCCTCTTCCGAAGGTTATACTCCTCAACCTCCTCCATAGAATTGGTCTTCGGAAAGCATCCCAGGAACACGGCTACTATATTGCAATCACTACTTTGAATACCATTTCTGAATTGCATCATGATGAGGATTCTAATGCTATCTTGTTCACAGTATCCTTAAATTGCACTGCAGTGAAGCCTTGCAAGGGCGAGATCTTAATTGGCACCGTAACTAAGATTATGGAGGATGGCATTATGCTAAAATCTGGACCAATGGAGAACATTTTACTTCCAGAAACAATGATGAATGATTACGAACTCAACATGTCTGAAGAACCAATGTTTTTAAAAGTGAATGGATTGTCATACATGAAGAAAGACACTAAGGTGAGGTTCAAAGTTCTCGACATTCAATGGGCTGAAAGGAACAAAGAGTTTAATATTTGGGCAACTATTTTAGGTGATTATCTTGGACCTATTTGAGCTTTTATGCTCATTATTGAGAATTTTGGCTTATCTTGTGATGTAAGAGATGTATGCTTGTACTTGGGTGGGCATTCTTTTGAAGCAAATGACAATTTATATAATTAAATGTTTTGTACTCTGTTGAAGCAAAGGATATCCTGATTCAAATTTAGTTGAAGTGGATTTTATAGCTAAAAGATTTATTTTGCCATGAGCATAACATAAGTTTATCATTAAAAAATTTCATTGAACTTATTTCAAAGTTAATATGATGTAATAAACATATTGAACAAATTTGAAATAGGATAAACTAACATAAATTTGCTAATATGTACGAATGAGCCAATTTATAAATTAAAAGTATTATAGAGATAGTTTGGGATAACTTTCTTACTATTTTGCTTTTCAAATCGCACACAGTTCAATTTAGCTATTTCCTTATCGCATCTTCGAAGAAATATCTATGCTAGTAAATTGCTTTTATTGGCAACTTTCAAAAAAATTATTTTCCTCATAAGAGCTTTACAACCTCCTTTACAAAAAGTCCAATCACCCTTAATAGATTCATGATATTTTAAAGGCGACTCCTTTTCAAGTATCTAACAACAATTAATCTTATTGGATTTTAATCATGCAAATGAAAAATAAATTATAAAAATTTAGAGATTGAATGAGAAAGATGCTAAGCAAATGTAGTTTCAAAGAATAGATTTTATTTATCTGTCACAAAATGAAAATTATTTTCAATAAGTTTCTTTGGGGCTCTAAAGACGGTAAGCATTCCATTATCTGGAGTTCTTGGACTAAATGTCTTGGGAATAAAGAGGAGGGAAGACTTGGATTTTGTTCCTTGACTGATATGTCCAAGTCCTTTAATCATAAACTTTGATTTTCTTTCAGATCTTGTAAAAGTTTATGGGCTAAATTCATGGTGGCTAAATATTGCTCTTTCAATCACCCTTTGAATTGTTATTTTAAACCAGGGGATTCCTTCAACTGGAAAAGGCTTTGTAGTATCAAGTGGGAAGCGGAAGAGTTCATCCAATGGGGTTTGGGCGTTGGGAACATTTATTTTTGGAAAGATAAGTGGTTGGGTAACTTCTCTATTGATAACCTTTTAAATACTCACTCTATTTCTTTGTTGAAAGTTAAAGATGTTTTTATTAATGGCACTTGGGATATCAACTTGCTTGCTAATATTATTCCTAATACCATTATTAGTTTAATTATTAAGATCTCCATTGCTGTGGATAATGAAGATTACATTTTATTTAGTAAGTCCCCTGGCCGGTTTGATAATAAAATTGTTTGGAACTCTATCAGACATATTCTGCCTAATAACTATTTTTATGAGTATATTTGGCACTCTAATATTCCTTCTACTTATTCGTTTTTCTTTGGAGAATTCTTCACAACTATTTACCTGTTGACTCCCTGTTGGTTAAAAAAGGTTTCTTTATTATTTCTAAGTGCCAATGTTGCTTCCATCTTGAAAACCTGAGCCATGTTTTCATCAATGGGCCGATTGCTACCAAAGTGTGGTTGTATTTTGATAATATTTTTAATGTGTTTAAAGGTGGTCAGTTTGATTCGATCAATGCTATGCTTAGTGATTGGTTTATTCCTACTAAAGGCCACATTAGAAATATTATTCTTGTGCTCATTTGTTGGTATTTATGGGAGAGCCGCAATGCTTCTAAGCATGAGAATATTGGGATGAATGCTTTAAATGTTATTGCTAAAGTTAAGAACAAGATTGTCCAACTTCATAGTGTCAATTTAATTAAAGTAGGGGCTTTTAAGAACTGCATTAATACGGCTATGCATCTGGGCTTGAAAATTACTTATTGAGCCTATCAGCAAGAAAGAAAAATTGATTTACTGGAGACGTCCTGTTTACAACTGCTTTAAACTTAATACGGATGGTTCTTTTAATAACTTGAATGCTGGTTGTGGTGGCATTATTCGTGATCATAAGGGTATGGCTGTCATGGCTTATGCTGATCCGTCCCCTGGTACTAATGCTTTGCAAGCAGAGATTGACAGCTTGCTTTATGGGATCCAATTATGCCTCTCTCTTGGTATTAATAACATCTGGGTGGAAGTGGATGCCTTGCTTCTTATTCAATATGTTAATGGCTACTCTATGAACAACCCCAACAATTTTTATAAGATCAGGGATATTAAGAATTGTCTTTCTCGTATTAACTTTTCTATATCTCATATCCTGCGTGAAGGCATTGCGGTGGCTGATGATTTAGCCAAGTTGGGGTGTGCCATGAATGATTTTCTTCTTTTTAACGATGATTCCCTTCCCATGGAAATTAAAGGTCTTACCAAGCTGGACCGGTTGGGGCTTCCCTATATGAGGATCTAATATTTCTTTTTGCTGCCTTTGGTTTGCTTTGGATGTCTGCTTCTTACTGCTTCTTCTTGCCTGTTTTTGGTGCGGTTGTCTTGTTATGTTTCTTCTTATTAACTTCTGTTGGCATTCGTTACTTGCGGTGCCTCTGTTTTTGTCTTGCTGGGGGGTGTTCCAGGTGTTGCATTTCAAATATTCTGAGTATTAGCCTCTGTTGGATTGATATCACTGGACATGATTTCTGCTGTTATAGTGGCGAATGCCTGGAAAGGGTCTAACTTTGGTGGGGCTATTTTTCCTGTTTCTTATTTCCTGTCTTGGTGGGTTTGCTGCTGCGGCAATGGTCTATCGTTTGGTTTTATCCTTTGTAAGCACAGATTTTTGTTGGATATCTGGGAGCCCAGCAATGTTCTTTTTGTCACTATGGCCGTCAGGATTATTAGTCTACTTTTTCTTATATTCCAGGTTACTTATTTCCCTTATAATACCCTTTTTTGGAGAGTTATTTGCAGGACTTCTTGGACGTTGGGGTTTTTGAGCTTCAATCAGTCCCGGTTTTAATTTTTTGCTTTATTGTAATTTTAGAAAAAGGATCCACCGGCTCGTAGATTTTCATTTTCTTTTTGGCTGTAGCTCGTTTGAGCGTAGTGAGCTGGAGGATACTTCTAAGAACCTTGTAACCCTTTTTTGATATTAACGCGTAGGCCCCTATTGTGGGTTTTAACCAAAAAAAAAAAAAGAAAAAAGAATAGATTTTATTTAATTAACACTTTATTTTTCTTACACAAAATACAAAAAATCTAAAAAATGAACGTTCAATTAATTTATAAATCCAATAGTTTTTCTACCTTATATGTATTTTAGTATCTCTTAAAATAGAATAGAAATAGGCATTCAAGAGCATCTAAAAAAAAACACCTTCCTAAAATGGCTACATGCATGATTACACGAGAGTATCCTAAAGTGGCACCTAAAACTATATATATATTTCATTTCTCTGTTTTCCTATCTAATAACTGGTGGGAATATCTATACAATATATATTTCATTTCTCTGTTTTTCTATCTATGTCTCGCCTCTTCCCTTCTCCGGTTTCTTGCCCAGGTTCACATTCTTTCATTCGAATGCGGACTAAGGGCTACCACTTTGCTCTAAAGGAAAACCTATAATATTTTTTAGTCGTTTTTATTTAAACTATAATATTATGAAAATTAAAGATTAATTAAAATAAATTATTACATTAAAAACTAATAAAAAAAATTATTTAATTACTAATAAATTAAAATTACATATTAAATTACTAAATAAAGGACGGAGCCAAAAAATATTAAGGGCATTTTCCTTTAGAGCAAAGTGGTAGGATGTTTGAAAATAATCAGTCCAACTCCTATCCGCATCTGAACTGACAAGAATGTGAGCCTGGGCAAAAACCGGAGAAGGGAAGAGGCGAGACATAAAGGAAAAGAAAATGAAAGTTCTCATCGGACAAAGAATGACATAGCTGTACAAAAATTTTGGACATGAATTATACTAGGTCATCACGCAAACTCACGGGACCAGTATAATGATGAGTTGGTAGAAGGAGCATGTCTGGTACTAAGTGGGAGTACTAAGGTTTTGCACGAGCGAGCTTGCGGAATAGAGTTGGGTCGGAAATTCGGTTACAGAGTCCTTTGTTTGGAATGGAAGGACCAACCTGCAGATCACTACTGCTCCTCAGAGCTACAATCCAAGGAAAAGAGAACCGAGAGAAAACCAATGATTGCCGGTGTCGTATGTCCTGGTGTTATCCTAAGATTCGTCTACAAAAATAATACCATTTTGTTTTAATAATGGACGGGCTGAGAAGCAACAACACCCAAAAAGGAGGAAGATACATGATGGCTGTTTTATATCATTCAGTTTACACGTGGTGCAACTTCCTACAAAAAATCAATGGGTTGTTTCAAGCAGTCGTGGTGCGGGTTGTTTCGTCTTCAAAAAAGTGTGCCAGAAATATATATAATTTGAAATCCGGGATTACTTGAATTCATGTGCGATTTCAGGTGAGTTTGGTCTTTTTCCTGGTGGTGAACTCAATTTAGTCAAATTTCAATTTATTGAGCGAATCTCGGAAATATGAACCCAACGACCCAAGTTTGTCAACCACTAATTTGGTTACTAAATGAGAAATTTTAAAAATGAAGACGAATGAATAATAATAAAAAAAATTCAAAAATTAAATTGTAAAAATTTTCTTATCTTATATATAATATTTTACTTTTTTTAAATAATAAATTTAAAAAAATTCAAGCTGCCTATACTCATCTTGGATGAAAACTTTGAAGGAAGTTTTTAAGAAATAAATTTTGGCTCCCATATAAAACTCTCTCTCTCTCTCTCTCTCTCTCTCTCTCTCTCTCTCTCTCTCTCTCTCTCTCTCTCTCTCTCTCTCTCTCTCTCTCTCTCATTTCAATGACATATAATTGTTGCATTCATCATTTATCATAAAATAATAAATTTTTTGAGTCATAAAACATATGTCCATTCTAGAAAATCAGGCACGTATTGACTGCACCAACTCTAAAGTCTAAATTGATCCTCATATTGATTCGATCTTTAAGAGTTGTAGTTCTAATAATTGGGGTTTCGGACTTGATAATGATGATAAGAGTTTTAGAGATATTGGAATTACTTATTTTCATATAAATATTAGATATATTTAAAGCATTCATTGCATATAATTATAGAATAATGTATATCTAATATTTAGAGTAGGAATCTCTAATCATTATTACGATGATATATTCTCATTACATATTAAGGATATTTTTATTTATTATGTTTTCCTTTATAGCTCTTCTATGTTTCCTATAAATAGGCTCTATTGTATCAACATGTTATTCAATTTAATAAGAGTATAATTCTAGCCTCCCGACAAAAGTCTTGTCGATCCTAAGTTTGTTGCCACTGATAATTGACGAGAATTTTGTGAGGTAGCATACAAGCCTTAATTTAAATTTTTTTATTTTAGTTTCACATAAGTGTACATGTGTGTGTCATTTTATAATTGTTTAAAATTGAACCAAATCAACTATAAAGCATTATGAAGGATCTACCCCACTTATGACTAGTCTTCTAGTTTTGAATTTAATTTTTTATTTTACTATATTATCGACATTTATAAATTTCCATAAGTTTTATTCATCTATACAAGCACAAAAACTTCCTTCACAATATAATACTTATGAATTATTATTCTTATGATTTATCCTTTCAGCATATTGCTAAAGATGGTATTTTTGAAGATTACAATGAATGATGAAGTGGTTGTTCCTATTCGTGTGGCCCTTTCACCTGATCATAATCAACAGGAATTTACATTCCTCGATCTCTACGTTAAAAATTCTTTTAAAAAAGCATCAAAGGAAAATGGCTACTATATTGCACTTGCCGGTATAAACCTAGATCATGAATATCGCTTTGACTATGATTCAAATCAAATCCATTTTCCAAAAACCTTTCACTACACCACTATGAAGCCTTGTAAGGGTGAGATCTTATTTGGCATTGTAACTGAGATAAACCGACATGGCATTGTTCTCAACTCTGGGCCAATAAAGAACATTTTTCTCTCAAAAAAAAGAATGGGTGATTACGAATTCAGCCTGTGTAATGAGCCAATGTTCTTAAAAGTGAAAGCATTGCCATACATGAAGAGAGGAACTAAGGTGAAGTTCAGAGTTCTCGACGTTAAATGGATTCAAAGTAAAGAAGAGTTTAATATTCAGGCAACTATTATAGGTGATTATCTTGGTCCTATTTGATTTCATATGCACAGTATGTGGGATTTTGGCTTAACTTAAGCATCTTCTGTATTTGTTAATGTAAGAGATGTATGAATGTATCCAGTTGGGTACACTTTTGTGTCACAGGCATCTCTCCTCTCTACAGTTTCCTAATGAATGAGAAATCATGTAGATCAAAGTAATCATTATTATTTATAATATTTATGGGGTATTTTTGTTTTGGAAGGTGATTTTCTTGTCTAGATAATCTAACTTAGAACAATATTTATAAAGAGGTTTTAAGTAGTCGTCAAAATTAAACTAATCAACACATTAGATAAGACTATATATATATATATATATATAATAGCAGAAAAAAAAAAAAAAGATGAATGGAGATTGAATCATAAAAAATAATAAAATTTATCTTATCTTATATATAATATTTTACCTTCTTTAAATTAGTAAATTAAAAAAATAAATAAAACAACCTATACTATATATGGGAGTAGGGGTGCAATCGAGTCAAGTCGACTCAAGAGCTGACTCGATCTCGATTTGGTGACATGTTCGACAAGCTGAGCTTATCGGGCTTGCGAGTCAAGATCGACAGCTTATCGAGCTCGAGCTCGAACAACCCATTGCTCGACTCGCAAGCTCGTCAAGCGGCTTGCATATGAAATCGGTAGCGGGAAATGCAATCATGGGCGGGAAAATGAATTTGCACGCGAGAAAAGCTGACGACGATGCTAGTTCGATTAAAGCTTGATGACAGAATGTTTTCGGTGCAAGCTAGCAGACGCAGACAGAAGCTCGACGACGCGGACGAAAGCTCGACGATGGAAGTTGAACGGACGGAAGCTCAAGCTAGCGACAGACGCTGGCCTTGGCAACAAACTGATGCTGACACTAATGATGAACGACAGACACTAGAGCTGGCAACAGGCGACAGATGCTGGCTCTGGTGATGGACGGCAGACACTAGCATTGACGGACGGATTGAGCTCGAAATGCAGCTCAAGCAGCTCAACTAGCTTTTTTTCCCTGTATCATGTCGAGCTCGAGCTCGAAGTCTGTGTTTGACAAGCAAGCTTAATTCGAACACCTTCTAACTCGAGCTTGAGCCGACTTGTTTGCACCCTATATGGGAGCATAACAAGCAATTAATAAACCACAAATGATTAACAATACACTTTTTCTCTTCTCTTAATACAACTTCCCCTAATAACGTAATAATAATTTCCTATATAAATATTCATAAAGAAAACCCACCTACAATAATAAAAAAATTTATTTTCTATGTAACTAAAAAAAAATGAGGGAACATAGAAAAATGAGATATGATAAAGATAAAAAAAAGAGATGGATTCAAAGAAACTTATTAATTTTTTTTCATTTTTTGATATCAATTTGAAATAAGAGTACGGAAGTCAAAAGTGCGTTTGCTAGGGTTTCCTCCTCTCTAGTTGCTTTGCACCGCCTCTCCTTCATCTCCTTCGGCTCTGCCGAAGGATCTCTTCTCTTCTATGGATTCAGCTCTCCTCCCCACGGACTTCCCCCCTCTTGTCTCATATGTTGGGGGAGCTTCTTCCCCTCCCCCACGCAACTGGCTCGAGGCTTTTGCCATGATAGATACTGCAACAAATGATTTGCAACTATCTCACTTCCCCTTAGAATCGAAAATTATTCCTTTCTCTGGGGATAAGCTTAATAAAGGAGCTGAAGACTGGAATCTTTGTTTGGTGTGATACTCAATTGGTCGTAGACCTTACTATGAGGCACTGCTTGGCACCCTTAAAAAAACATGGTCTCTCAAAGGTTTGATTAAACTATTGTCTCTTAGCGATGTTTTTTTTCCTATCAGATTCACCTGCTCTGAGGATATGGACATGGCTTGGTCTAGAGGAGTTTGGTTTCTATTAGGCAAGCCATCTCTTTTGACGAAATGGCATCCTAAATTTAACCAAAGTGTGAGAACTTCACTTCGGTCCCTATTTTGGATAAAAATACACGATCTTCCTTTTGTCTTGCTGGAATTCGAAGGGAATTTTGAGAATCGCTAGCAAAGTGGGAGTTCCTCTTTCTGTCGATTCTCTCACCATTCAAAAAACTCACCTCACATTTGCTAGGGTGTGTGTCTTGGTGGATCATTTGACGAAGTATCCAGAAGAAATTTTTGCTCGCTTGATAGAGATGTTGTCGGGTTGAAGGTGCAGTATGAATGGCGGCCTTCACCTTGTGAGAACTACAAATCTCTAATCCATTACTCTGCTTCTTATCCTTCTAAACCTCATTCTGAGGAATCTGGAAATCCTTCTAACAATGTTGTTGCGGTCCATCCACCTCGCGATAGAAGCTTCAATCGGAAACCCAAGAATCAGAATTCCACTATTGGGAATATTGGTAAAGATAACTAGGTCCCGGTGGTTGCTTCTCTAATTAAAACTTCCTCCACTACAGTTCCCAACATGGCATCCCAATCTATCAATCCACTTCACACTCCAACTACAAACTCCATTGGATAGCCGCTACACTATCAACCCCATTCATCCCCACCTCAATAATCTCTTAATACTAATACCCCTATTTTAATTTATGACTTATCCTAAGGATAATCCTGAGATTTTTGGCTCAAATCTAAATATTGTGCCTAATCTTAACTCTCCCACTAAAGGAGAATCATCTATTTCTACTAGTGTCCCAAATAATCAAACAGTGGCCTCTCCATCGGGTGTCATATCACCCAATAAATTCAATGTCCTTGAAGAGCATTCAGATTGCAGTAATCATCTTGGTACTTCTATAGATGATGTTTAGGTTTCCAAATATATCAATACTCAAATCCATGCTCAACAAAGCAATAATATCACTTTGACAAAGAAATCAACAAGAGGGAAGAATTCCAAAAAATCCTCTAGCTCCAATGTTCCTTATTGTCTTTACCATCCATTACAGCATGGAATATCGGGGGGTTCACTAGGCCTGATAAAGTTTTATGTTGTAAATGTCTGTCTGAATCATTTAAACTGGACATGCTTTATATTATGGAGAATAGGATTCACTTTGCTGCTCTATTGAATCCTTTTTTTGAGAGTTCTCACGCTATTTTTCCTAATGAACAAAGTTGCAATAACTTAGATTGCTCCTCTTTTGGTTGTATCTAGGTTAAATGGAATCCCAATAAAATTAATTATATGCCAGCTCACATTTCCTCATAGCTTATCTCAAGTTCTGTTATGGTTTCCCCCTTGACTTCTTTTCAACTCATTGATATTTATGCTTCAAATAGTAGTGCAGAAAGAAAAGAAGTTTGGTCACAAATTGCTCAGATAGCTCCTCATCATTAGGTCCTATATCTTATAATGGGAGAAATTTTAATTTCCATCGTTATGTCTCAAAGAAATTGTGGGGGGGGGGGGGGGGGGTGGGGAACAACCCTATCTCAAGCCTCTTTAGTGGACTTTAATGCTAAGATTTTTTATAATTGTCTTTTGGACCTTCACTCTATGGGATGTAAATTCACTTGGTTCCATTAGTAGGCTGACAACCTGATACATATTAAGCTGGATAGAGTCCTAATCAATAATGCATGGTTGGATTCTTATCCTAGCTCCTTTTGATCTTTTCAAAGTCCATCTTGCTATGATCACTTTCCTATGGTATTGCACTCTGGGCTGTCTCTGCATTCTGATCATAGGTTCCTTTTTAAAAACTACAGGAACCAATATTGATAAATATTGGTCCCTTCTCTTAATGGATTTCTCTAGGCCTTCTTCTGGAAACCTATTGTCACACATATGTAACACTCTCATTCTTTTAAAGGCGGATATTAAACTGGAACCATGGGCTCGCTTCCTCATTGATCAAGATACACCTTGATGATTTGCATAAATAACAGTCAGATTGTTTGGAAACAATTCATGCTTCTCCGAATGATAGTTCTCTAAATGCTACCTTGAAAGCTATCAATCATAAACTTGCAGAATTTTCTAGCATTATTACTTCTTGGGTTATTCAACGAGCCAAAGTTATATGTCTCAAAGATGGGGAGGAAGATCTCATGTTCCTTTATGCTGAAAATTTGGAGTAGGAAAGGTAGCAATTTTGTGGTAGTCAACTTGCTTGCCTCCTCTCCTAATTCTGACAGAAATCTTGTGGTTAACTCTATTGTCCAGCATTTTCAAGCTATTTACAACCTGCCCCTTCCTATTAACCTGGATATTGGCCTTCTTCCTATTGGGACTAACTTTCATGATGCTTATTTTAATCCTATTACTCAATATATTTCTAATGAGGAGATTAAAAAAAGTGGTTTTCAAGGGGTGCTCTACCTCCTCCCCGGGGCTGGATGGATTTAATTTTCACTTTTATAAAATGGGATGACATATTATTGGACCAATGGTTACTAAAGCTGTGAGGCCCTTCTTCTCCAAAGGATATATGCCTAGTGGGATCAAAGCCACTACTCTTTCCCTTATCCCCAAATTTAAAAATACTGAGGCTCTGTATGATTTTAGGTATATCGCTTTGTGCAATACTTTCTACAAAATTATTGCTAAGGTTATTGCTAATAGGATTAAGCCTATCATGCATATGCTCATCAAAGATAATCAATATGATTTTATTAAATCTAGAGTCTCTACGGATAACCTCTTGCTTGCTAGTGAAATTCTTTTCTTTGTTCGTAAAAGAGGAGGTGGCAAGTATTTTTGTGCCAAATTAGATATCTGGAAAGCATTTGAGACTGTTTCAAGAGAATTTTTACTTGTTAGATTGATTCAGAAAGGTTTTCTTTCCACTGTGGTGAGTTGGATAAAAGCATGTATTACTGATGTGAACTTCTCTTTAGTGATAAATGGTGCACTTGAAGGATATTTCCCTACTTCAGCAGATCTTAGGAAAGGATGCCCCCTTAGTCCATATCTATTCTGTTTGGTTATGGATGCTTTCTCCTGATTGCTTGATTCTGGAACTACTAAAGGGATTTCTTTAGATGGTTTTACTCTCTCCCATCTTCTTTACGCAGATGATGTGCTTGTATTTGGGAAAGCTACCATTGAAAAAACTGTATCTCTCTTACTAATATCCTCAAAACTTTTGCTAATGCTTCAAGCCTGCATGTTAATATTGATAAAAGTTCCAGTATGTTGCCAAGGAATATGTCCATTCCGGATGCCATCTATCAAGCTCTATCTATCCCCTCTATTAGCACTAAAATTGCTTACTTAGGTATCCCTTTGTCTTTTAATAGACTAAAAATTGCTGACTTCATGCCATTGATGGATAATACTTCAAAAAAATTATCTGATTGGAAAGCTAACCTTCTTTTATTTGCTGGTCGATTACAATTTCTGAGATATACCATTCTAAACTCTATAGCTTATTGGATACGAGGTTCTATCATACCCAAAACTGTTCTTAAATTCTTTAAGAAAACTTGTTCCAAGTTTTTGCTTTTTGGTTTGTTTGCTACCAAAAAGCTCCACATGGTCTCATGGGAAAAAGTTTGCATTCCTAAGCATAATGGCGGGCTCGGTTTGCCTCCTCTGCAAGCTATTCAATATACGTATAACTGCTCTCTTATTCTCAGAATATACAATGCTAAATCTCCTTTATCTACTTGGCTTTTCAATAGATACACTTCTCCTTGGTGCCCACCCTCTTCGAGCACTTCCATCTTCTAGATTTCTGTGTGCAGGATGGCTGAAGTTGCAAAGGCTAAGTTTCATTTTAAAGTCACTCCATCTGCTCCTATTTCTTTGCACTGGGATCACTGGTTTTATAATAGCAAGTTAGAAAACTCTCCTGATGGACTTATTTTACTTAATGCTTCACCTACTAATGCCCCTTTAAAGGAATTTATTTCGGATACGTCATGGACTCTCCCAGAATATGTGACTTCTTCTTTTCGGAACCTGATGCTTGCTATTCCTATCTTTGATTACTCCAACTCTTAGTTTTTGTGGGATAATATGAGTGATGGAAATTTTAGTACTTATTTAAATGACTTTTACTTCAACATCCAAAGTGCTCTAGGGATAAGTTGATTTGGCACCAAAAGTATGCTTTGAGATATTCCTGTTACTCTTGGCTTGTTGTTGTGGGTGGTTTGAAAATAGCTGATGCTTTGCTCTTAAGGAAAATTTTGGTTCCAATTACCTGTAGCCTTTGCCACAAGAATCTTGAAAGTGTTTAACACCTTTACTTTGAGTGCCCTTTCTCTTATGTTGTGATTACTCATCTTATGCTGCCGGTTAAGAGTCTTCTTCTTAGGCCCATTATTCTCCATCTAGGGGAATGGATAAATGGTGATTTACATGTGAAGCATCAAGTTAAATCTCTCTATAATATATTTACTTGTTGCGCTATCGACTATATCTAGAAAGAAAGAAATAATAGAAGATTTGGTAATTCTGTGAACTGCCACATTTCTACAACCATGTGTATCAAAAAAGCTATTTTTGAGAGAGTTCTCAAGTGGAAATCTCCATCTGCTATCCTGGATATGTTCTGATGGGGGTATTTTTTCTATTTTGTGGATGTTACTGTGCTCTACGGTTCTCATTCTGTCCGTTTATAGTTTTAGGGCTCTCAGTAATTTAGCCTACTCTTGCCTTCGTTTTAGCCTTGGATAATGATGATGATCCCTTTGCAGGCCCCCTTGGACGGTCTTCGGGCAACCAGGGGAATATGTTCTTCTTGAAATGCGTGATGATGATAACTTTCTACTTGAGTCCAGGCTACCTTTTATTTTGGAAGCTTTCTTCTTCTTTTGTATTCAATTATTGTTTTTAAGTTTTGCTGCAATTTTGTGCAGATTTTTGGCTCCCGGCTGTGTGAGCTCCACCTTTTTTGGGGCTAGTTTTTTGAGTTTTACTTGTAATCTTCTTTTATTCTCTTTAATATAAAGGCCAAGCCCAAATTTTACCCAAATAAAAGAAGCTTTTTCTCAGCTAGGGTTTTGCCCCCGTTTGGTGGCTCATTTCCCCCTTGTCGGGCGGCTCTCCGCTGTGGTTCAGCACTCAAGGACATCCCATTCTCTTCTATGTTTTTTATTTTTTCATTTTTTTTATGGTTTTGTCAGTCTCCTGATTGTCCACCTCTGGCCGCCTGGCTGGAATGACGGTAAATAGTGTGCGAGATCTGGGTTTTGAATGGCCATTCAAACTCTCGTTCTTTCCTGGAAGCTCTTTCTGGTGCTTCCCTGATAATAGCATTTCCTGACCTTAAACTTACTACTTGTCGTGGAATACCTTCCCTATAGAATTTGAAGGAGGAATACCTTGCTTTGGCGGTGCCTTTTGAGCTTTCGTTGATTGGCACTTTTCCTGCTCGCCGTCCGTCAATCGATGCTATTCATAAATTCAAATTTTTTATGTCTTATGTTTTGATGATTGACAAACTTTTTCTTGGAAGCTTGTTGCTTCTATCAATCAAAGATCATCAAAAAAGGAGCCAAGTCAGGAATCTATTAGGGTTGAGTCTTTACTTTTGTTTTTTACCTTTTGTCACTTGTATCAAAAACATGTTTGTAACCCTTCACACACACTTGAGAGACTTAAATTTCTATTTTTACTCATATCGGCCAGGACGATCGGCTAAGAAAACAGAAAGTTTAGACAATTAAGGCGCCGACGTTAACAGCATCGTTCTCTATCGGCCAGGAAGATATCAAAACAGAAAGAAGTAGATCTTATTTATCTTTAAATTATCGGCCAGGACGATCCTCGATCGGCCTGGATAACTGCTTAATTGTTCAGGAGTAATTAAGGATCTCAGATCGTCCTGGACGATCGCAAGATCGGCCCGGCCGATCTAGTCAAAAACCTTAAGTTACTTCAGGACGATCAATAATGGGCTATTGTTAAATCCCTTGTGATCGGCCAGGACGATTGAGATGGCCTGGATCAAGCTAATTTTCAATCGTCCAGTTTTGTCCAGGGCTATGCTTGGCCGATTTCATTGATTTGTACTATCGGCCACTTCCATATCGGCCTGGAGATATTGCCTCATTTGTTTTGAAGCTCCCATTTAAGTCTTGTTCATTTTTAAAAACCTCCTGCCTTGATGAGAAGACCTTGAGGAGAGAAAGAGAGAGAGAGGAGAGAGAGAGGATGGAGGGGGAGCTTTGAGGGGTTTCACAAGTTTTCAAGGTCTCTCTGCGTCGTCTTCGTCTAAGTTTCTCGTCCGTGGAAGGTCGGTAGAGGTAAGGAGTTTTGCTTTTGGTTCTTTCTCTGCCAGCTTCAAACAAAGGAGATGGTTCTCTGCCTTGCCGGGGTGGCAAAAAGGAGGTTCTTGTGAGGGTTTCTCCATGCTGGGGCTAAAGGAGAGTCCTTTTTTTTGTAGTGCAATACTTGATTGGAGTGGACTAGGTCGAGCCCGAACCACTTTTGTTTCTTTTTCTTGCTCATTTTAAATTCCGTTTTTTGTGGTGTGATTTGGTTTATGTGATTTTATTTCTTTGTTTAAAAAGAAGTTTTTAAAATACTTACCCCCCCTTGAGTTTGGGACTAAGATAGGGCATTACTAATATTCTTTTTTAACCTTAAGCTATCATTCATTCTATATTACTTTGATCAAAAACATGAATTTGACAATCGTTGCCTTCTCTCATCGATCTTATTTGGTGAATAACTGCTTAATGGGAGGTCTCCCATTTTTGCTCCCTTGTGATTTTGATTAGGGTCGCTTTTGCTAACTTGAGGCCTTTGTTTTGTCCCAGATCCTCCAATGGAGGTTTGGTAAACCTCTTAAAACTGTTTTCTTGGCTCGGGCCCTTTTGTTTGCTCATGTCCTTATTGATTAGACATTACTAAATGTATCATGTTGAATTTGGCACTGATAAGTTTGGGTATGCAGTTTGTAGAAATGGAGGAGTTTTCTTTGAGACATTCTCATTCTGAATGTTCTTCATTGCATCCTTCTATTATTGTGCCCTCTGTTTGCTGGTGTTGTTAACAAATTTGATACCAAATTAGCTTCTTGTGTTTTCTTTGGTTATGCTCCAACTTTAAAATGTTACAAATTCCTACAATCTAAATACTCATAAATTTATCATTTCAAGACATGTTCAAATTTTTGAACACATCTTTCCCTTTCAAACAATCAACAATTCTTCTCTAACTACACCACCACAACATTATCTTCCACCATTAATTTTAGTTCCAATAACATCTCCTCTTTTAAATGCAATATCTCCAATCTACAACATTCCTACTCTTTTCCCAACTACCTAACAACCCTTCTCCAAACTCCTGCAGTACTCTCTCCTAACTCCCTAACAACCTTTCTCCACACTCTTACCAACATCTCCACCATCCAGATATAACCTCATCTAATTCTATCAATTCCTCCTCTCCTTTATCAAATAATTTCCAATGACTAGCTTCTAAAACTCATCCCATGCTCACACGTTTTCAAACTGGCAACTTGAAATCCAAACAAATTATTATCATGTCTCATAGTCAACATCCTACTGATCCCACCTATTATTCTCAAGCATCCAAACAACTTGTTTGACATCAAGCTATGTATTGCAGAATTTGAAGCTCTTCAATCCAAAAGTACTTGGATGCTTTTTCCACCATCTCCAACTTAAATTGTTCTTAGGTGCAAGTAGATTTCAAAACAGAATATCATGTCGAAGGTTCAATTGCTAGACATAGAGGCTAGATTGGTAGCTCATGGTTTGAAACAAGAATAATGTTTGGATTACTTAGTAACTTTTAGTCAAGTTGCTAAATTCCCTACTATTTGCATTCTTGTCATAGTGGCGGTCAACTCAAAAGTGGAAAAAATTTTACAATTAGTTGTGTCAAATGCATTTCTACATCGTGTTCTTCATGACACCGTTTATATGTCTGAACCACCCACCTTTCTTGAGCTAATGCATCCAAAATTTATGTTTCTTTTAAATAAGTCTATTCAAGGCTTAAAACAGTCCCCAAGGCAATTAATTGTTACATTTTCTACGCCGCTTGAATCTTGGATTTCATACCAGCACAACCGATCCCTCTGTATGGATTTACCAAAAGCACACAACCGTTCTTTACCTTCTGATATATGTAGATGAGATTTTGTTAACTGGTAATAATGCTCAGCTGATTCAATATTTACTCGTTGATCTTCACAAGCGCATCTAGTTAAAAAATTTGGGCACTATTCACCACTTTCTTGGCCTTTAGGTGTTGCCAATTTCAATAGGTTCATATTTAAACCAATCCAAATATGCTTCAGCTATACTTCGTCATGCTGGAATGTAGAACTGCAAGCTATTAGCTACCCTTATGGCCACCAAAATGATTCCATCATATGATAGCAATGCACCTTAATTATGCAAATTCAAATTTATATAAACATATTCACGGGTCATTACAATATTTAACTATTACAATGCATGATATCTCTTATACAGTTAACAAGGTTTATCAATATATGCAGCAGCTACTAAATTCTCATTTTTCTTTGCTCAAATGAATTTTTTTGTTATATCAAAGGTACGTTGTCATTAGGGCTTTTGATTCAGCACAAGCCTTTTTTTATTCAGATTGGGCGGGTGTAAATCAAGATTAGGCTACTGTATCTATCTTGGGATTAATTTGATCTTGTGGCAAGTTAAGAAATAAATAAAGATTGTAGCTCGTTCAACCAGTGAAGCCGAATATCGTTCCTTAGCTACAGGTTCTACGGACTTACTATGGTTGCAAAGGCTTATGCTTGAATTTCGCATCTCCCTTGCCACTTCCACAAATTTGTTCTGTGATAATATCTCTGCCATCATGCTTGCTAACAATCCCAGTTTCCATGCTACCACAAAACATATTGAGATTAACTTCCACTTTGTTCATGATTGTGTTAAGAATAACACAATTTCTATTCATGACGTTAACACAATTGATCAAATTGTTGATATATTTACCAAACTTTTACACTTAAAAAATTTTCAAGACCTTCTACACAAGTTAATACTCATTGAAAGGAGTATTATCTTGTGGGGGGATGATAAGGCGAAATGACAAGCCATTCCATTTTCCCTACTACGATCGCCCATTGCTTACCTTTTATAGCCACTGCTTCTAGACTTTACTGTACCCTTTTTCAAATTTAATCAACACTCTTCATTCGTAACTGATTTGCATCTCAATATTGCTTTTACTTAGTTTATTTATATATACATTTTGTAAATTAAGACAGCTTTGGTATGCAAGAGAGAAGAAGAAATACTTTCTGCTGCTGTGGTTCTTCTTTGGTTGCTTTTGTTTTACTTTATTTTCTTATACTAGAGAGTGTTTCTCAAGCCAAATAACAAATTGAGCACCATGCAAAAAATATTTGAGTAGACTAAGGCTTCATTTGGGATGGCTTTCTTACTGCTTCTTAAAACAGTTTTTTACATCAAAGAGAATGCAGAAGCATGTAATTTGAAAGTGCTTTTTCCAATTGTCAAAGTATAATCTAACTTTGATATGTACATAGAGAATTTTACAACAAAATCAAAGGACAATACAAGAAATCAATGTAGATCGAAGTAATACTACTTATTTAGAATTTCTCTGGATTATTTTTTAAGAATTTTGGTTTTGGAAGGTGCTTTTTCTTGTCAAGATAATCTAACTTTGAACAATATTTATAGAGATTTTAAAAAGTCAACAAAATCAAACTAACCAACACATTTGGACAATACAAAAAATAATAATATAGAGAAATATTAACAATAGAATAAGAATGGAGATTGAATAATAAAAAAATTTCAAAATTTAAATTGTAAAATTTTTCTTATCTTATATATGATATTTTACCTTTTTAAATAATAAATTAAAAAGATTCGAACCGCCTATACTTATCCTACGTTCGGATGAAAAAGTTAAATTTTTTAAGAAATAAATTTTGGCTCTCTCTCTCTCTCTCTCTCATTTCAATGCCATATAATTGTCGCATTCATCATTTATAGTAAAATAATAAAATTTTTGAGTCATAAAGCATATGTCCATTCTAGAAAATCAGGCACGTATTGACTGCACCAACTCTAAATTTGATCCTTATGTTGATTCGATCTTTAAGAGTTGCAATTCTAATAATTGGGGTTTCAGACTTGATAATGATAATAAGAGTTTTAGAGATATTGGAATTACTTATTTTGGTATAAATATTAGAGATATTTAAAGCATTCATTGCATGTAATTATAGAATAATGTATATCTAATATTTTTATAGTAGGAATCTATAATCATTATTACGATGATATATTCTCATTACATATTAAGGATATTTTTATTTTTTATGTTTTCCTTTATGACTCTCCTATGTTTCCTATAAATATATAGGCTCTATTGTATCAAGATGTTATTTAATTTAATAAGAGCATAATAATTCTAGCCTCCCTATAAAAGTTATCAGTAATCAAGCTTCTAGTCGATCCTAATTTCGTTGCCACTGATAATTGACAAGAATTTTGTGAGTAGCATCCAAGTCTTAATTTAATTTTATTTTAATTTTAGTTTCACAGAAGTGTACATGTGTGTGTGTCATTTTATAATTTTTTAAAATTGAACCAAATCAACTATAAAACATTATGAAAGATCTACCCCACTTATGACTAGTCTCCTAGGTTTTAATTTAAATTTTTATTTTACTATATTACCGACATTTATAAAATTTCCATAAGTTTTATTCATCTGTACAAGCACAAAAACTTCATTCACAATATAATACTTATGAATTATTATTCTTATGATTTTAGCCTTTCAGCATATTGCTAAAGATGGTATTTTTGAATATTACAATGAATGATGAAGCGGTTATTCCTTACCATGTGGTCATGTCACCTAATGAAATTCATCAGGAATTAATATTCCTCGATCTCTATGTTAAAAATACTTCTAAAAAAGCATCCGAGGAAAATGGTTACTATATTGCACTTGCCGGTATCAGCCCAGTTAATAAAATTCGCTTAGACTATGATTCAAATCAAGTCCATTTTCTAAAAACCTTTCACTACACCACTATGAAGTCTTGCAAGGGTGAGATCTTATTTGGCACCGTAACTGAGATAAACCGACATGGCATTGTTCTCAACTCTGGACCAATAAAGAACATTTTTCTCTCAAAAAAAAGAATGGGTGATTACGAATTCAGCCTGTGTAATGAGCCAATGTTCTTAAAAGTGAAAGCATTGCCTTATATGAAGAAAGGAACTAAGGTGAAGTTCAGAGTTCTCGACGTTAAATGGATTCAAAGTGAAGAAGAGTTTAATATTCAAGCAACTATTATAGGTGATTATCTTGGTCCTATTTGAGTTCATATCCACAGTATGTGGGATTTTGGCTTAACTTAAGCTTTTTCTGTATTTGTTAATGTAAGAGAAGTATGAATGTATCCAATTGGGTACACTTTTGAAGCAAAAGGAAAATTTTTGTAATTGACTATTTTGTAATATTTTGAAGCAAAAGATATCCTAATTCAGAGTTATAAATTAAATTATCAATCCAAAATTTAAAATCATTTAAATGTGACTTGGTGACAATTAACTAACAATAATAAATCTTATTGGATTGAAGGTTTACAAAAGAAAAGTAACATATAAAAATTTAGAGATTTATTTAATTAACACTTTATATTTTTCTTACACAAAATACACAAAAATCAGCACCCTGATTTTTGAAATTCTAAAATCAGTATTAAATACTCCTTTCTAAAAAAGCAATTTTATGGTTTTAGTAAATTTTTATTTAACTTATAACTGGGAAAAATTAAATAGAATATATAACATGTTATATAAGATTTCATATGTAAGAAAACATCACATTTACTAATTCAAAAGTAGCATAAAAAAATGTAATAAAACATCAAATTCAATGTATTATTCAGAATTTAATTTAATTTATTAAGCATAATATAATTATGTGTATTTAATTATAACTAAGATCTAATTTGTTATAATTACTATGCTTTGGTAAATTTAATGAAATCCATAAAATCAAGTATATTTGTCAACATGGAAAAACACTTAATTAAGATGACTCATGATAATTTCATCAGTATTAATTAATTATGAACATAATCATATATATAAGTAACATTATTTTCTGATGACCAAATTAAGTATATAAGCATTAAAAAAATATTTTTTAGTAAATTAAGTAATATATATATATATATATATATATATATCGTATATATATCTTCATAAGACCATATATATACAACTATATATATATATAAATATATATATACAACTAACAAACTATATATATATCTTGGATTTTCATATATTTCATATATATATATATATATATATATATATATATATATATATATATATATATATTATTATTATTAGTTGACATAATTCAAAATTTTTTATCATCATTTAGTTTGTTAAAACCCACAAAGAGATTACGTGTTTATATTAAAAAGAATTAAAAGTACTTAAAGAGATCCAACACCCAAAACACTCTCAAAGAGCTACAATAAAATGAGGAAAAAACCCCTAACTAGTTTTAGACCCCTATCTAATAAAAAAAAAGGGAGTTAAACAGCCAAAATCAAAAACATCAAAGCCTAAGCTTGAATATATCAATCAACACTCATATATCATATGATAATATGAAAAAAAAAAGTTAGAGAAAGCACAAAATATAGCAAAAAAAAACATTAAACCTACAAAACAGAGAGATAAGAAAAGAAAAACCAACACCAACCAGAGTTGAAATAATAACAACTATAAGCTTAACTACACGAATCTCCAACAAAAATAAAACGATACATAGAACCCAACCAGCAGAACTAGGAAAGTCAAAACCCAAGAGAAATGACTAACAACCAACCCAACAAATAAAACAAACCTTGAAGAACAACATGAGGAGAATCAGCACCCTGACAACTAGAAGACCACCCACCATAAGCAAGCACACTAGGACTCTAGCCAGTAGCCCTCAAATCGAAAATAAAAGGGCCAACCCAAATCAAAGTAATCATAATTATTTATAATTTTTATGGATTATTTTTCAGGTTTTTTTTTGGAAGGTGCTTTTTCTTGTCAAGATAATCTAACTTAGAACAATATTTATAAACAGAGTTTAAGTTGTCGTCAAAATTAAACTAGTCAACACCTTTAGATAAGACAAAATATACATATATAATGCAGAGAAAAAATAAAGATGAATGGAGATTGAATCATAAAAAAATAATAAAATTTATATTATATTATATATAATATTTTACCTTTTTTAAATTAATAAAAAATAAATAAAACAACCTATACTATATATGGGAGTAGGGGTGCAACCGAGTTAAGTCGGCTCGCCAGTTGACTAGAGCTCGATTCGGTAACAGGCTCGACAAGTTGAGCTTATCGAGCTCGAGCTCGAACAACCCATTGCTCAAATCGCAAGTTCGTCGAGCAGCTTGCATATGAAATCGGCAGCAGGAAATGCAATTGCGGGCGGGCAAATGAATTTGCACGCGGGAAAAGATGGTGATGATGCTAGTTGGACTGAAGCTTGATGACGGATTCTCTTCGGTGCAAGTTTGTTTAGGCGGACAGAAGCTCGCTGGCGGACATAGATGGAAGCTCGACGGACGCTCGACTACACAGACGAAAGCTTGACGATGGAAGCTCAACAGACGGAAGCCCGAGCTGGCGACAGATGTTAGCCTTGGCAACGGACTGCAGACGCTGGCACTGACGATGAATGACAAACACTGGAGCTGGCAACAGATGACAGATGTTGGCCTAGCAACGGACGACAGACGCTAGCACTGACGAATGGATTGAGCTCGAAATGCAGCTAGACAAGCCTTTTTTCCTCTATCGAGTCGAGCTCGAGCTCGGTATTTGACAGACAAGCTCAATTCGAACACCCTCTAACTCAAGCTCGACTCGACTCGTTTGCATCCTATGTGGGAGCATAACAAGCAATTAATAAACCACAAATGATTAAAAATACACTTCTTCCTTCTCTCCTTCTCTCTTCTCTTAATATAACTTCCCCTAATAACGTAATAATAATTTCCTATATAAATATTCATAGGGAAAACCAACCTACAATAATAAAAAATATTATTTTCTATGTAACTAAAAAAATGAGGGAACTTAGAAAAAGAGAATATGATGAAGGTAAAAAAAAGAGATGGAAACAAAAAAGCTTTTTCTCAGCTAGGGTTTTGCCCATGTGTGGCGGCTCATTTCCCTCTTGTGGGGCGGCTCCCCGCCGTGGTTCCGCACTCAAGGATGTCCCATTCTCTTCTCCGTATTTTTTTCATTTTCTGTATGGTTTTACCGGTCTCCTGATTGTCCACCACCGGTCGCCTGGCTGGAATGGCGTTAAATAGTGTGCGAGATCCGGTTTTTTGAATGGCCATTCAAACTCTCGTTCTTTCCTAGAAGCTCTTTATGGTGCTTCCCTGATAATGGCATTTCCTGACCTTAAACTTACTACTCACTGTGGATTACCTTCCCTATAGATTTCGGAGGAGGAATACCTTGCTTTGGCGGTGCCTTTTGAGCTTTAGTTGATTGGCACTTTTCCTGCTTGCCGTCCGTCAATCGTTGCTATTCATAAATTCTTTTTTAACCTTAAGCTCATCGATTCATTCTATATTACTTTGCTCAATCAAAAGCATGTGTTGATTAAGTCGGCTATGAATTTAGACTATCGTTGTATCATCTCTCATCAATCTTATTTGGTGAACAACTGCTTAATGAAGTTATCTAAGAGGTCTCCCTTTTTTTACGTTAATGTTGAATCCCCTGTGATTTTGATTTGGTTAGCTTTCGCTAACTTGAGGCCTTATTTGTTTTGTCCCCAAATCCTCCATAATTTGGGTTTGTTGTTTGGTAAACCTCTTAAAACTGACAATGCTATTGTGATTGGCTCTTGTCCTTTTGTTTGCTCATGTCCTTATTGAGTTAGACATTACCAAACGCTATCATGATTGAATTTGACTTAGCCCAGATAAGTTTGGGTATGTTCAATTTGTAGAAATGGAGGAGTTTTCTAAATTTTGTAGTCAATGCAAGTCTCTGGGACATTCTAATTCTGCATATTCTTCTTTGCATCCTATTATTGTGCCCTCAGTTTGTTGGTGTTGTTAACCAATTTGATACCAAATTAGCTTCTTGTGTTTTCTTTGGTTATGCTCCAACTTTTAAAGGTTAGAAATGCTACAATCTAAATACTCATAAATTTATCATTTCAAAACACATCTTTCCCTTTCAAACAATCAACAATTCTTCTCTAACTACACCACCACAACATTATCTTCCACCATTATCCTTAGTTCCAATAACATCTCCTCTTTTAAATGCAATATCTCCAAACTACAACAGTCCTACTCTTTCCCAACTGCCTAACAACCCTTCTCCAAACTCCAGCATTACTCTCTCCTAACTCCCTAACAACCTTTCTCCACACTCTTCCCAACATCTCCACCATCCAGATACAACTTTGTCTAATTCTATCCATTCCTCCTCTCCTTTATCAAATAATTTCCAACGGCTAGCTTCTAAAACTCATCCCATGCTCACACGCTTTCAAACTGGCCACTTGAAATCCAAACAAATTATTATGATGTCTCATAGTCAACATCCTACTGATCACACCTGTTGTTCTCAAGATTCCAAATAATTTGTTTGACATCAGGCTATGTCAACAAAATTTGAAGCTATTCAATCCAAAGGTACTTGGATGCTTTTTCCACCATATTTAACTCAAAATGTTCATAGGTGTAAGTAGATTTTCAAAATAGAATATCATGCCGACGGCTCAATTGCGATACAGAGAGCTAGATCGGTAGCTCAAGGCTTTAAACAAGAATAAGATTTGGATTACTTAGAAACTTTTAGTCAAGTTGCTAAATTTCCTACTATCCGCATTCTTCTCATTCTGACGGTTACTTAAAAGTCGAAAAATGTTACAATATTAGATGTGTAAAATGCATTTCTACATGGTGATCTTCATCACAAGGTTTATATGTCTGAACCACCCACCTTTCTTGATCCAATGCATCCAAAATTTATTTTTCTTCAAAATAAGTCTATGTAAGGCTTAAAAAAGTCCCCAAGGCAATTATTTGTTACATTTTCTACTCGCTTAACCCCTCTTTAACTATTACAATGCATGATATCTCTTATATAGTTAACAAGCTTTGTCAATATATGTAGCAGCAATTAAATTCTCATTTTTCTTTGCTCAAATGAATTTTTTATTATATCAAAGGTACGTTGTCATTGGGGCTTTTGATTCAGCCCAATCATCTTAAACTTCATGCCTTTTTTGATTTAGTTTGGGCGGGTGACCTTGCCGTTCATAAATCAAGATAAGGCTACTGTGTCTATCTTGGGATTCATTTGATCTTGTGGCAAGTTAAGAAATAAAAGACTGTAGCTCATTCATCCACTAAGACCGAATAATGTTCCTTAGATTTAGTTGCTACGAACTTACTATGGTTGCGAAGGCTTATGCTTGAATTTCGCATCTCCCTTGCCACTTCCATAAATTTGTTATGTGATAATATCACTGCCATCACACTTGCTAACAATCTCATTTTTCATGCTACCACAAAGCAAATTGAGATTAACTTATTCTTGATTGTGTTAAGAATAACACAATTTCTATTCATGATGTTAACACAGTTGATCAAATTGTAGATATATTTATCAAACTTTTACACACCAAAAATTTTCATGAGCTTCGACACAAGTTAACACTCATTAAAAAGAGTGTTATCTTGAGGGGGATGATAAGTTGAAATGATAAGCCATTACATTTTCCCTACTACAGCCGCCCATTGCTTACCTTTTGTAGCCACTGCTTCTGACTTGCAGTACCCTTTTTCAAATTTAATCAACACTCTTCATTTGTAATTGATTTGCATCTTACTGTTGCTTTTGCTTAGTCTATTTATATATACATTCTGTAGAGGCAGCTTTGGTATGTAAGAGAGAAAGAAGAAATACTTTCTGGTGTTATGGTTCTTCTTTGGTTGCTTTTGTTTTCCTTTATTTGCTTATGCTAGAGAGAGTTTTTCAAGGCAAATAACAAATTGAGCACCATGCAAAAAATATTTGAGTAGACTAAGACTTTGTTTGGGACAGCCTTTTATTGCTTCTTAAAACAGCTTTCTAGTACAAAGAATTTAATTTTTATATTATAAAGCTGCTTTAAGAAGCAGTAAAGAAGCTGTCCCAAACGAAACCTAAGGCTTCATTTGGGATGGCTTTCTTACTGTTTCTTAAAACAATTTTCTAAAAAATTGCTTTAAGAAGCTGTAAGAAAGCCATTCCAATAGAAGGCTAAGCCTAATAAAAATTATGAAGACTAATTTGAGTAGACCTTACATATCAGGATATGACTATACATATATATAATTTGCAAATAATACAATTCATGTGCAATATTTTCATCAGGTGAGTTTGGTCTTTTTCCTGGTGGCGAAACTCAATTTAAATTTGGAGTGAACAGTACTATTCAATTTGTTGTACATAGAGAATTTCTCTGGATTATGTTTTAGAATTTCTCTGTAGATCAAAGTAATACAACTTATTTAGAATTTCTCTGGATTATTTTTCAGGAATTTTGGTTTTGGAAGGTGCTTTTTCCTGTCAAGATAATCTACCTTTGAACAATATTTATAGAGAGATTTTCAAAAGTCTAACAAAATCAAATTAATCAACATTGACTGCGCTTGCCTGCGCCAACTCTAAATTTGATCCTTGTATTAATTCGATCTTTAAGAGTTGCAGTTCTAATAATTGGAATTTTCGGACATGATAATGATGATAAGAGTTTTAGAGATATTGGAATTACTTATTTTCATATAAATATTAGATATATTTAAAGCATTCATTTCATTGTATATCTAATATTTATAGTAGGAATCTATAATCATTATTACGATTATATATTCTCATTACCTACATATTAAGGATATTTTTATTTATTATGTTTTCCTTTGTAGCTCTTCTATGTTTCCTATAAATAGGCTCTATTGTATCAACATGTTATTCAATTTAATAAGAGTATAATAATTCTAGCCTCCCGACAAAAGTCTTGTCGATCGTAACTTTGTTGCCACTGATAATTGACGAGAATTTCGTGAGGTAGCATACAAGCCTTAATTTAAATTTTTTTATTTTAGTTTCACATAAGTGTACATGTGTGTGTGTCATTTTGTAATTGTTTAAAATATAATCAAATCAACTATAAAGCATTAAGAAGGATATACCCCACTTATGACTAGTCTTCTAGTTTTGAATTTAATTTTTTATTTTACTATATTATCGACATTTATAAAATTCCATAAGTTTTATTCATTTGTACAAGCACAAAAACTTCCTTCACAATATAATACTTATGAATTATTATTCTTATGATTTTAGCCTTTCAGCATATTGCTAAAGATGGTATTTTTGAAGAATACAATGAATGATGAAGTGGTTATTCCCTACAATGACCTCATTACAAGTGGTCAAACTCATCAAGAATTTATATTCCTCAATCTCTATGTTAAAATTACTTCTAAAAAAGCATCTGAGGAAAATGGCTACTATATTGCACTTGCCGGTATAAGCCTAGCTACTGACTTTCACATCGACCATGATTTAAATCAAGTCCATTTTCAAAAAACCTTTCACTACACCACTATGAAGCCTTGCAAGGGTGAGATCTTATTTGGCACCGTAACTGATATAAACCGACATGGCATTGTTCTCAACTCTGGGCCAATAAAGAACATTTTTCTCTCGAAAAAAAGGATGGGTGATTATGAATTCAGCCTGTGTAATGAGCCAATGTTCTTAAAAGTTAAAGCATTGCCATACATGAAGAGAGGAACTAAGGTGAAGTTCAGAGTTCTCGACGTTAAATGGATTCAAAGTGAAGAAGAGTTTAAAATTCGGGCAACTATTATAGGTGATTATCTTGGTCCTATTTGAGTTCATATGCATGTATGTCGAATTTTGGCTTAATTTAAGCTTTTTCTATATTTGTTAATATAAGAGATGTATGAATGTATCCAATTGGGTACACTTTTGAAGCAAAAGGAAAGTTTGTGTAATTGACTGTTTTGTAATCTTTTGAAGCAAAAAATATCCTAATTCAGAGTTATAAATCCTAATTCAGAGTTATAAATTAAATTATCAATAAAAAATTTTATAATCTTTTAAAAGTAACTTGATGACAATTAAAATTACAGTACTGAATCTTATTGGATTGAAGTTTTACAAAAGAAAAATAATATATAAAAATTTAGAGACTTAATGAGAAAGATCTTACAATGAAAGCTCATTTAATTTATGAAGCTTACAAAAAAAGATTTATTTAATTAACACTTTATATTTTTCTTACACAAAATACACAAAAATCTTACAATGAAAGCTCATTTAATTTATGACTCTAATAGTTTTAGTATCTTTTTAATTATATGTATTTATAAACTTTGGTTGCTTGGTATCTCTTAAATTAGTATAGAAATAAGCATTTATAAACTTCTAAAAAAATACTCTTATCTAAAAAAGCAATTTTATAGTTTTCGTAAATTTTTATTTAACTTATAACTGGAAAATTTTAAATAGAAGATATAACATGTTATATAAGATTTCATATATAAGAAAAGATCAAATTCAATGTTCTATTCAAAATTTAATTTAATTTATTAAGCATAAAATTAAATGTATTTAATTATAACTAAGATATAATTTTTTATAATTAATATGGGGAATGTAGCTATCCCTTACCTGCTAGTTATTTCAGTTATGGAAGACGATAGGGCTATTTCTGGTGAATGTAAGGAATCTGGCAATTTAGTCAATGGGGGCTTGGTTTCCTTTACTGAGGGTGTCCCTCCCTCCTCTTTCCCTTCTCATTCTGTTGGTGAGGGAGATGATGTTCTTTCTGATGTGGTTTTGCCTGTGTTTGAGCCTGCTATTTCGTTGGGTGACCTTGCTGTGGTAAGGGGAGTGGATGTTTTTCCCTTATCTAATGTTAGTGTGGAGTCTTCTGAGTCTCTTGTTATAGGTGATGCAGTTAGACGTGAGGTTATTCCTAATTCTTTTATGGATGTGCCAGTGAACTTAATCGAGCCCGAAGCGTTGGTGTATCATGTGGGAGATAATTCTGGGGGGATGTGAGGGTTCATCTTGATTGGCTTCACTATTCATCTGATTTTGAATTCCATTCTTCTTCGGAGTATTGTGGAGGTTATGATCCTGTACATGATTTTAATTTGGTTCGTGACCGCCCGGTTGGCTCTATTGGATCTCGTGGGAGATCTCATGGGAGGGGCAGACGGGGTATGTAGTTTTCTTTGTTTTTTGGCCCTCTTCTCTGGCTGATTTTTTGTGATCCATTCGAGTTTTGTTGGTCGTCGATTCTCCAGGCTATGATGTGGCTGGGGATCGCTTCTTCGTCGTCATTGCTAATGGCAACCTTTGGTGTTCATCTCTTGCTCAGGTGGCTTGGCTAGTCGGTTGGCTTGATTTTGTTGTGTTTATCTTCATCAAATTGGAGGGTCTATGCTTGACTTCGAGGAAGCTGGGAGCCTCAGCCAATAACTGAGCCATTCAGTTTGAGTTCTTATTGTTTTTTTTTTTTTCTCTTTTTTCTGTCACTTGCTTCATTACCTCTTGTACTACTTTTTTTGGTTTAATATAATTTTATTTTTGTTAAAAAAAAGATAATTTCATCAGTATTAATTAATTATGAAAATAATAATATAAGCAACATTATTAATTTAGTGATGACCAAATTAAGTATATAAGCATTAATAAAATATTTTTTTGAATAATTTTATTTATAAATAAATTTGAAGTAAATTATGTAATCTAAAATGTATTTTGAATAAATCTATCAATCGTAATTATTGTTCTCATCTTCATTAAGACCATCGATAAGAAACAACTCAATCAATTTGCAATGAAATTTAATTACAACTCACAAACTTATTAAGTTAATTAAATCTTGGAATCTTCATGAAATTAATTTTTATCTCCAAGATATCTATGAAATGATTTCTTCAAAATAAAATAATTATTAAATTATTAGTTGACATAATTCAAAATTTATCATCATCATTTCTTTTTTGTTAAAACTAACAAAGGGCTTACGTGTTAATATTTAAAAAAGAATTAAAAGTCCTTAAAGAGGTCCAACACTCAAAACACTCTCAAAAGAGCTACAATAAAATGAGGAAAAAAAAAGCATAACTAGTTATAGATCCCTATCTAATAACAATAAAAATAAAAATAAAAAGAAGGCAAGCCGTCAAAAAAAAAAAAAAAAAAAAAAAAAAAAAAAAAAAAAATCAAAACCTAAGCTTGAATATATCTATCAGAACTAAGATATCATATGATAATATGCAAAAAAAAAAAAAAAAGTGAGACAAAGTACAAAATATATCAATCCTACACAACTTTACTTCTGTTACACCGTAAATCAAATGTACTATTGTGCCTCTATTTTGTCTAGTTCAAACCACTCATAATTGAATAGATATACAATATTCCCGTGACCGGGCCAAACCGAAAAAAGGGCCAACCCAATATAGAACAAGAAAATACAAAAAATTTGAGTAGCCAATGAACCCACATATATGCACCAGACATAACATACCCAACTGGACAAAACAAACCATGAACCTCAGCTCATAAGAGCAGGGAAACCAGCTTGAACGAGCAGAAAAACCCTATAGAGGAAACAACAAAAAAATAGCCATATGCATCAAAGCTAATGCAAGATCCACCTTGTGCCAAAGGCCGCACAAAAACAAAGCAAGAATCACTATAAAGCAACCCCAGGATAATAGGCCAACCTGCTAATTGATAATGTAAGGCAACCCCGAGACATCCATCACAATTCTTCCTTTCAGAATAGCATGAGCATTTAATATGCTGAAAGGCACAAAAGTATTTCTTAAAGACCATTCCTTAACTAACCATACCTCACACACATTAGCAACTCTTTTAATATAAGAAATTATGAAAGTAAGATTGCTCTGTAAAGCCATAATCTTCTTAAACATATAAAAATTATTAGCATTAAGACATTTTTCTGGCAATGATCAATAAGGGAAATCTTTTAGAAACCATTTCTTTTGCAGTCCATTTCAATCCATAATTTCTGAACCCACAATTAATAATGAGTCAAGCATGCATGAGATCAACATGCTCTTCATCTTGAAAGTAAATACAAAAAAAAAAAAAAAGAAAAAAGAAAAAGAAAAAAGATTGTTATGCAATCATCTTGTATGAGGTGAAACTCAATTTAAATTTGGAGTGAACAATAATATTCAATATACTGAGGAGCTAAGTACGTAGAGAAATTTTCATCAAAGAGAATGAGAAATCATGTAGATCAAAGTAATCATAATTATTTATAATTTTTATGGATTACTTTTTAGATATTTTTGTTTTGGAAGGTGATTTTTATGGATTTCTTTAATATAAGCACGCTTAAATAAAAAATTTTCTTAATGAAGTTTTGACCATTATACCAAAAGGCGTTTCGATGTTTAAGAGTTTAGCTTATTTAACTTTAGGGGTTTCACATTTTGCAATCTAGTTTTAATTTATTTTGATGCATAGATTTTAAGGAACTTGATAAATGTATATAAATTTTAAGAATGAAAACGAAAATATGTTCATAATTGTATTATTATTATTTATTTGATAGTCAGCTCTAGTTTGTTCTTGTTTTTGGTTGATTATAAATATTGTTTAGGCATTCAATACTTCCATTAAGTCTGAAGGTGTCACACAAACATACATGAAGATCATGATTCATGAGCAAAGCATGTAAACATTCCATTTAACAGGGATGAAAGACTTAGAACAATATTTATAAAGAGATTTTAAGTAGTCGTCAAAATTAAACTAGTCAACACCTTTAGATAAGACATTATAATATATATATATATATATATATATATATATATATATATATATATATATATATATATATATATATATATATATATATATAATGTAGAAAAAAAGAGATGAATGAAGATTTAATCATAAAAATAATACAATTTATTTTATCTTATATATAATATTTTACCTTCTTTAAATTAATAAATTAAAAAATAAATAAAACAGCCTATACTATATATGGGAGTACGGGTGCAACCGAGTCAAGTCGGCTCGCGAGCTGACTCAAGCTTGATTCGGTAACAGACTCGACAAGCTAAGCTTATCAAGCTCGCGAGTCGAGCTCGACAGCTTATCGAGCTCGAGCTCGAACAACCCATTGCTCGACTCGCAAGCTCGTCGAGCGGCTTACATATGAAATCGGCAACGGGAAATGCAATCGTGGGTGGGAAAATGAATTTGCACGCGGGAAAAGTTGGCGACGATGCTAGTTAGACGAAAGCTTGATGACGGAATGTCTTCGGCGCAAGTTAGCGGACGCGGACAGAAGCTCACCGGCAGACGCAGACGGAAGCTTGACGATGGAAGCTCAACGGACGGAAGCTCGAGCTGGCGATGGACACTAGCCTTGGCCACGGATTGTAGATGCTGGCACTAACGATGAACGACAGACACTGGGGCTAGCAACTGCGACGGACGCTAGCTCTGGTGACGGACCTTAGACGCTAGCACTGACGAACGGATTGAGCTCGAAATGTAGCACAAGCAACTCGACAAGCCTTTTTTTCCTCTATCGAGTCAATCTCTAGCTCAAACTCGAGCTTGGTATTTGACATGCAAGCTTAATTCGAACACCCTCGAACTTGAGCTCGACTCGACTCATTTGCACCCTATATGGGAGCATAACAAGCAATTAATAAACCACTAATGATTAAAAATACACTTATTCTCTTCTCTCAATATAACTTTCCCTAATAACGTAATAATAATTTCCTATATAAATATTCATAGGGAAAATCAACCTACAATAATAAAAATTTTAATTTTCTATGTATAAAAAAAATTTGAGGTAACTTAGAAAAAAGAGTTATGATGATGGAATATAGAAAAAAGAGATGGAATCAAAGAAGCTTTTTCTCAGCTAGGTTTTTGTCCCCGTGTCGCGGCTCGTTTCCCCCTTGTGGGGCGGCTCTCCGCCGTGGTTCCGCCCTCAAGGACGTCCCATTCTCTTCTCCGTTTTTTTTTTTTTTTCTGTATGGTTTTGCCGATCTCCTGATTGTCCACCTCCGTCCGCCTGGCTGGAATGGCGGTAAATAGTTTAAGCTCTTCCTAACCTTAAACTTACTACTCACCGTGGCTTACCTTCCCTATAGATTTCGTTGATTGGCACTTTTCCTGCTAGCAGTCTGTCAATCGATGCTATTCATAAATTTTTTTTAACCTTAAGCTCATCAATTCATTCTGTATTACTTTTCTCAATCAAAAGCATGTGTTGCTTAAGTTGGCTAAGAATTAATTTAGACTACCGTTGTATCTTCTCTCATCGATCTTATTTGGAGAACAACTGCTTAATGAAGTTATCAAAGAGGTCTTCCATTTTTGACGTTAATGTTAAATCCTCTGTGATTTTGATTTGGGTCTCTTTCCTTAACTTGAGGCCTCATTTGTGTTGTCCCTGTATCCTCCATGAGTTGGGGTTGATGTTTGGTAAACCTCTTAAAACTGACAATACTACCGCGATTGGCTCGCGACCTTTTGTTTGCTCACGTCCTTATTGAGTTAGACATTACCAAACACTATCCTGAAAGAATTTGGCTTGACCTTGATAAGTTTGGGTATGCTCAGTTTGTAGAAATGGAGAAGTTTTCTAAATTTTGTAGTCACTTCAAGTCTCTGGGACATTCTCATTCTGAATGTTCTTCTTTGCATCCTCATATTGTTGTGCCCTCTGTTTGGTGGTGTTGTTAACAATGTGGATGTTGCTAATGGTTTGAATACTATGGTGTCTTATAAAGCTTCTATTTTGGAAAATGATTGTAGTCAGGACTGTGAACTTAATCAGGAAATTATGGGTGTTCATTCTTCTTATATTGATAATGTACTTATTCCATCGTCTTTGGCCTCTGTGGATATTAATGTTGAAGTGCCACTTATCGATGTTCCCATTTCCATTGGTTCTATCCATTCTTTGTTTCCTTTATGTTGGGCTGAGACAGGAGAAAGAAAGATTATTGGAGCTGATTTAGTAGATGATGCTACTGAAAAGCCTTGGATAATGGTGTATCTCAAGGTGAATGGTTAGCTAATTGTGAATCTTTAGCTAATTTGAAAGATGAGGAGGAAATTGAAGACCAGCGCGATCAGTATTTGGAAAATTATGGTTTAAATGTTATTTGTATTGCATATGAGGGATTCTTCAAGAATGTTGTTAAGCCTAAACAGAGAAAAGGTAGAAAAAAATGAGTGCTCTTTTTCTTTTTTGTTTTATTTTGTCCTTTTAAGTAGGTTGTGTTTTTCTGTTTTGTCTTAGTTGTTGGTGTTGGGGCTTCTTATTTGGTTTTGCCTCCTGTTTTGTTTGTGGCTCTATTGTAGTGGTCTATTCGGGGCTTTAGTTGTTTTGGGCTTGGTTGGATTGATGGAAGGCCTGTGGGTGGGGGTCTGAGTTTGGGTTTGGCTGCTCGTTTGGTTTTCTGAGTGGTGTTTGATTTTTTGGGTTGCTTTTATTCTTGTTTAGGGTTTGGGTTTCAGTTATGGTACTGTGGATTAGGTTTGGATAGGGTGCTCTCAGATGGGTCTCTTCTGTTGCTGGTTGGTTGTAGTTGTTTGGTTTCTTCCACCTTTGGCTCGTGTTCTTTTTGCATCGTTTTGTTAGAGCTGATTCTTCTTCCTTGAAGGTTTTGTTTCTTATAATTGCTTGTGCTATTTGATTTGGTTCTCTAGTGGTGTTGCTGCTAGCTTCTAGGTTTCTGATTTTCCTCCAGGGACTCCTTTTTGGGTTTTCTTTGGTTGTCTGGTTTTGCCTTTGTTAGTTGTCTTAGTTGGATCATAGGCTCTTTAGATTTTAATTCAAATGTTGAATTTTTTAGTATATCTTTTGATCATTTTAGGACCTGTAATTACTTTCTTATTTAACATGTAGGCCCCTCCGTGAGTTTTATCCGAAACAAATGGAAAAAAGAGAATGCTCTCAAATCATGCATATAATGTTTGATATACATATATATTTTTTTAAAGTTGGAATAAATAATTTTGGTTTACAATTTATTTTTCTCTATCAAGTTAGTGCCAAAGAAACTCATATTCCCTCTTTAGAAAACCTTGATGTCTACTCCTCTCAATCTAATTTTCACCCTCTAAATCTCTCTCTCTCTCTCTCTCTCTCACACACACACACACACACACACACACACACATGCACACACACACATATAATTTTTGCATTAATCATTCATCATCAAATAATATTTTTTGAGTTCTAAAACATATGTCCATTCTAGAAATTTAAGCACGTATCGACTGCACTGACTCTAAATTTGATTCTTTTGTTGATTTGATCTTTAAGAGTTGCAATTCTAATAATTGGGGTTTCACATGTGCTTGATAATGCTGATAAGAGTTTTAGAGATATTGGAATTACTTATTTCCGTATAAATATTAGAGATTTTAAAGCATTCATTGTCATATACTTATAGAATTTATATCTAATATTTATAGTAGGAATATATAATCATTATTAAGATAATATATCCTCATTATTAAGGATATTTTTATTTATTATGTTTTCTTTTATAACTCTCCTATGTTTCATATAAATATGCATTATTACATCAATATATTATTCAATTTAATAAGAGCATAATAATTCTAGCATCTACAAAAGTTATCGATAATCAAGCCTCTTGTCAAGCCTAATTTTGTAATTGTACCACTGATAATTGACGAGAATTTTGTGAGTTAGCATCCAAGTCTTAATTTAATTTTAAAATTTTGTTTCATAGATGTGTGTGTCTCATGTTATTCTTGTTTAAAATTAAATCAAATCGACTGTGAAGCATTATGAAAGATCTACCGCACTTATATATGACTAATTTCCTAGTTTTTAATTTAAATTTGTATTTTACTATATTATCATCATTTATAAATTTCCATAAGTCTTATTCATTTGTACAAGTACAAAAACTTCTTTCACAATATAATACTTATGAATTATTATTCTTATGATTTTAGCCTTTCAGCATATTCCTAAAGATGGTATTTTTGGAGATTACAATGGATGATGAAGTGGCTGTTCCTTATCATGTGATCACTTCACAAAATCAAACTCATCAGGAAATTGTATTCCTCGACCTCTACCTTAAGAATACCTCTGAAAATGCATCTAAGGAAAACGGGTACTATATTTCACTCGCAACTATAAACCCGATTTCTAATATTACCTTGCACCAGGATGTAAGTTGTATCGTGTTCTCAGTAACTTTTAGTTACACCACGATGAAGCCTTGCCAGGGTGAAATCTTAATTGGCACTGTAACTGAGATTCATGAGAATGGCATTGTTTTACAATCCGGGCCATTGAAGAACATTTTTCTCTCAAAAAATAGAATGGAAGATTACGAATTCAATCTATCGAATGAGCCAATGTTCTTAAAAGTGAAAGGAGCATCATATATCAAGGAAGGTACTAAGGTGAGGTTCAGAGTTCTCAATGTGAAATGGATTCGAAGTGAAGAAGCATTTAATATTGAGGCAACTATTTTAGGTGATTATCTTGGACCTATTTGAGTTCATATGCTCAGTATTTGAGATTCTGGCTTAGCTCAATATTTTTTTCTAGTTGTTTATGTAAGAGATGTATCCATGTATCCAATTGGGTTCAATATTGAAGCAAAAAATAAAGTTTTTGTAATTGACTATTTTGTACTCTTTTGAAGCAAAATATATGAGTTATAAATTAAATTAAGTATGATTTATTAAGTATACTATAATTATGTATTTAATTATAACAAATATCTAATCTATTATAATTAATATGATTTTGCAAATTTAATGAAATACAAAAATCAAGTATATTTTTCAACATGGAAAAACACTTAATCAAGATAACTTATGATAATTTCATTAATATTAATTAATTATAAACATAATAATATAATTAACATTATTTAGTGATGACCAAATTAAGTATATAATCATTAATATAATATTTTTTTGAATAATTTTAATATAAATAATTTTGAAGTAAATTAATTATTTTAAAAATTAAGTCAAACAAATTATATATTTTTTCTAAAATATGTTTTTAATAAATCTAATAATTCCTAATAATTGTCCTCATCATCATTAAGACCATCGATAAGATACTACTAAATCAATTTGTAATGAAATTTAATAACAACTCACAAACTAAGTTAAATAAATTTTGGATCTTCATGAAATCAATTTTTATTTCGATGATTTCATTGAAATGATTTATTCGAATTAAAATACTTATTAAATTATTTGATAACATAATTCAAAATTTGATATCATCATATTAATAATTAGTCAAACATGAGATTAATTAGCATCCCCTTCATCTTAAAGTAAATACAATTTTTTTTTTTTTGGTCATGCAATCATATGATAACAAAAGAAAATCATCAATCCATAACAAAAGCTAGTGTCACTTTTAGTTGAGTTCAAAGCATACAAATCAAGCAAACTTTACACCCGATGAGGTTATAGTAAATTTATCTCGTAGAGGATTCCTACTAGATTATTGGTTTTAGAATTCACTTTAGGGGTGTAACTGTGTAAGTGAACCGAGCCGGCTCGAGCTCGACTCGTTTATGGGCTTGCGAGCCGAGCTTGTCGAGCTCTCGAGTCGAGTTCTAGCTTGATGAGGCTCAGCTCGTGACTTGAATAATTATTAATATTTATAAAAATAATTTTATTTCATTTATTATATTTAAATATTTTAAAATAATAATAATAAATGTTTAAAATATTTAATCAAAAGTTTAAATATTTAAATATTTAAAAAGTCCCACAGAGACTTGCTAGCCGGCGCGAGCTCGTTTATAGTGGGACGAGCTCGCTTTTTGACTAACGTGCTGCGCTCGATAGTGCTAAAACTCGACTTGACTAGTTTACACCCCTAATTTACTTAGAGAGTACGAGCCGTATTCTAACTCTCAAGGTAGTACTTTAACGAGTTTTAGATTACTAGTGGAAGAAAATAGGATGTACAAAGATATGGGTTTTTATGCATGTTGATCTTCTATAAATTATTGTGAGTAGCTCAACCACCAATTTGAGTTGGTTGCACCATCATTTAGAGTTATTAGTCACTATTAGGATGCTCAGTATTAAGACATAATATACCATTTTTTTTGTGAGTATTTCAATCAATTTTATGGAATGCTGAAAGAAGAGGACAATATAATTCTAGTAAACTTATACAAGTCTCTTATATAGGACTAAGAAATTAGTATCCAAATTGAGTTTGAGTGCTAAGAAAATAGATTGTTGCATCAATAATTACATGTTATACTACAAGCATGGATGACTTTATATAAATAATATGTTGGCATTGCAGCACACCTTGATTCAAATCAAAATATGAGAAGCAACAAAAATAGAAGGATGTTTGAGTGAGCCGATTGTTTAATTTGCATATCATTTTGAGGTCTCAAAAATTGTACGCATCAATGAGCTCCCTTGAGAACATGAGATGGCATTACAAAAAGATTTTCCAATATGGTGTTCTTACTCAACCGTCATGTTTTGAGACCTAGAAGCACTTTGACTAAACACATTTTTGCTTCTTTGCTAAACCACATCATATAAGGTTGGTATTATTTGTAGATGTTTTAACTCCTTATAGTCAGACAACTTCACCTTACTCATATTGGCTAGTAATAAAAACACCCTACAATCTTTACTAAAGAAATATGAGACTACACCACATATATTTCTTACACTTACCATATATGGACTACATAAACCAAAAATAAAAATAGATGTCTTCTTATAGCCATTAATCAATGAGCTAAATATTTTGTGGAAAGGTGTCATAACATATGACATTTCAACCTAACATCACTTTTTAATGAAAGTAGGCTTACTGTGGATGAATGACTCTCCAACATATAGAATGCGATCAGATCTGACTACTACAGGGAAGTTATCTTACCGATATTGCATGGAGTTAATTAAAACATTCTCATTAAAACATGGAGGAATGTAGTGTATTAAAAAGAATATTTTTGATAAACAAAATTGGCTTGAAGTTGTTAAACTAAACCTCAATGTACCATTGAGAGCCATGATATAATATAGGTTGCACATCAAGAAGAAAGAATGCCATATTTTAGAGAACAACAAATCTTCTATACTAACCCTTGTTAAGGTTAAGAAAGTATGAACTAAATAAGCTTTAATAATTCAATCGGCTCATACTGAAGAAAGGTTCTGTTCATGTTTATTTTTTAATTGTATGAGCAAATGAGCCAGTTCAGAGAGCCATACCCCATAAGACTCTCCCATTACTTAGCTTTCTAATGAGTGGTCAAAGTAGAAGGGTTAATTTAATCCATATTAGGCTAGGCAAATAACAAATTGTGCACCATACCAAAAATATGTAAGTAGACTAAGGCTTTGTTTGATACAACTTTTGACCACTGCTTTTCACTGCTTTCAATAAATTTTTGTACTAAAAAATTGTTATAGAAAACAGTACAAAAGTTGACCAAACAAAACCTAAGCCTATAAATTATGAAGACCAACTTGAGTTGACCTTACAAATCTAGTTGAGATCGATAGTTAGAAAACAACAAAAAAGTTTACATGGAAAACCTAAAAAGTGAAATACAACAGGGCGTCAACCAAGTGAAAAGCTTTCATTTTATTTGGCTGAATTACAAAGGTTGGCCCGTCCCTTAACTTGGAGGCGCTGCTATTACAATAGCTTAGAGAGTTGGTCAAACTTTGTATTTGTACTCAGGAGCTTATAAAGATCATGATCAGGAAAGAGCCTAGCGGTGGTTAGACCACGGTTGAGCGAAAGTCCGACAAAAGTCGGGTGGGTGGAAGTCTGAGGTGGGTCATTTGGTGATGGTCTTCAACGTCTGATCTTGTGCCTCTATGTGATGCATTCGATCCATTTGGTGTTTTTACTTCTATTCTTTCTACATTTCTTTGTGGACCTGCATTTTTTGGTTGATGGCTCCTAGCCTCCCGTAGATTTTTCTTGGTTTTTTTGTGGTTGTTATAAGATAGAGATTTATGGCTCTTAGGATTTTTTTTTTTTTTTTGAATAGCCCTTTCAAGTAGTAGCGAGCTATTCATCCCTCATAAGGACTTGTAATCTTTATTTAAATTAATGCGTTGGCATGGGAGCCGATTTTAATTTAAAAAAAAAAGCATATATAATTGTCGGGGTTTCATTGTCATGCAATTCTAATTTGATAATGAGATAAGAGTTTTAGATATATTGGAATTACTTATTTCCATATAAATATTAGAGATGTTAAAAGCATTCATTGTTATATAATTATAAAATGCATATCAAATATTTATAGTAGGAATCTATAATCATTATTATGATAATATATCCCCATTCTTAATTTTTTTCCCTTTATAATTCTTCTATTTTTCCTATAAATAGGCACAATTGTATCAACATATTTTATTCAATTTAATAAGTGTACAATAATTCTAGACTCTCTTCCAAAGTTATCAGTAATCAAGCCTTTTGTCGAGCCTAAGTCTGTAATTGTGTCATTGATAATAGATCGAGAATTTTGTGAGTTATCATCCGAGCCTTAATTTAGTTTTTTATTTTAATTTCATAGATGTGTGTGTGTGTCATTTTATACTTGTTAAAAATAGAACAAAATCAACTATAAAGCATTAGGAAAGATGTACCTCACTTATGACTGTTTCCTTATTTTTAATTTAAATTTGTAATTTACTGTATCATATGCATTTATAAATTTCCATAAACTTTTTGGCATCTAAGCACAAAAGCTTCCTTACAATATAATACTAATGAATTATTCTTCTTATGATTTTAGCCATTCACCATATTGCTAAAGATGGTGTTTTTGGAGATTGAAAGGTATGCTCATATGGTTATCCCTTTTAGTGTTATCGATTCAGTAACTCACACTCATGAGGAAATTATATTCCTCGACCTCTATCATAAATGTACTTCAAAAAAAACATCCAAAGAAAACGGGTATTGTGTTGCACTTGCCAGTAGAAGCCCAATTTCTACAATGCACTTTGATCATAATTCACATCAAATCTTGTTACAAGTAACCTTTAGTTACACCGCCATGAAGCCTTGCAGGGGTGAGATCTTAATTGGCACAATAACTGAGATTAAGCAAAATGGTATTATTCTCAAATGTGGGCCAATGAAGAACATTTTTCTCTCAAAAATAAGGATGGAAGATTACGAATTCAGACCGTCTAATGAGCCAATGTTCTTAAAAGTGAATGGATTGTCATACATGAAGAAAGGAACTAAGGTGAGGTTCAGAGTTCTCTTCGTTAAATGGATTCAAAGTGAAGAAGAGTTTAATATTTTGGCGTCTATTTTAGGTGATTATCTTGGACCTGTTTGAGTTCATATGCTGTATTTGGGATTCTAGCTTAATTTAAGCTTTTTTTTTAGTCTAATTTGATGCACTTTTTAAGAAAAAATCATAGTTTTTGTAACTGAATGTTTTGTACTCTTTTCAAGCAAAAGATGTCCTAATTCAGAGTTTTAAACAAAATGCATAAATCCAAAGTGTTATAATATTATAATGGTGACTTAATGACAATTATCTAACAAGAATGAATCTTATTGGATTGGAGTTTTACAAAAGGAGAATAATGTATAAAATTTAGAGATTGAATGAGAAAGATGTTATGCAAATGAAAGTTCCAAAAAACAATTTATTTAATTAACACTTTATTTTTTTTACACAAAATACTAAAAAAAAAAAACTTACAATGAAAGTTCTTTTAATTTATTACTCTAACAGTTTTAGTACCTCATTATTTATATGTATTTATAGACTTTGTTTGTTTGGTATCTCTTAAATTAATATTGAAATAAGCATTTAAGAACTTCTAAAAAAATACATAACTTATGACATGTTATATAACATATAACATGTTATATAAGATTTCATATATAAGAAAACATTGAATTCAATGTTCTCAAAATTTAATTTAATTTTTTGAAAATAATATAATTATGTATTTAATTATAAATAATATCTAATTTATTATAATTAATATGATTCAGCAGATTTAATGAAATACATAAATCAAGTATATTTGTCTACATGGAAAAACACTTAATTAAGATAACTTGTGATAATTCAATAAATATTAATTAATGATAAGCATCATAATATAATTAATATTATTTAGTGATGACCAAATTAGGTATAATCATTAATAAAGTGTTTTTTTGAATAATTTTGAAGAGAATTAAGTATTTTAAAAGTTAAGTCAAACAAATTATATATATATATATATATATATACTACTCAATCAATTTGTAATAAAAATTGATAACAACTCACAAACTAAGTTAAATAAATTTTAGATCTTCATGAAATCAATTTTTATTTTGTTGATTTCTATGAAATGATTTATTCAAAATAAAATACTTATTAAATTACTAAATAACATAATTCAAAATTTAATATCATTAAATTAATAATGAGTCAAACATAAGATTAGGATCTCCTTCATCTTAAAGTAAATACAAAAAAAAAAAAAAATGTTATGCAATCAAATTAATAATGAGTCAAACATGAGCTTACGAGCCGGCTCGAATAAATATTAATATTTTTTAAAATAGTTTTATTTTATTTAATAAATTTAAATATTTAAATAATAATAGTAATAATAAAATTTTAAAATATTTAATCAAAAATAAATTTAAATATTGAAAAAATCATGCCAAGGCTCTCGAGCCAGTTCGAGCTCCTTTATAGTGGGACGAACTGTAATATAATTTAAGCTTGTTTTCCGACTGACGAGCTGAGCTCGATAGTGCCTAAACTCAACTCGACTAATTTACACCTCTTGTTCACTTGGAGAGTACGAACCATATTTTAACTCTCAATATAATTTTTTTAAAGTTAAAACCCACGGAGGAGTGTATACGTTAAAATAAAAAAGGATTACAAGATCCTTAAAAGGAACATCCAGCTCACTAATGCTCACATGAGCTACAAAATAAAACAAAAGAAAACCTAAGAGCCAATGGTTCTTTGTACTAATAGTTATAAAAATTCTTAAGAATATTCTAGGGCTGCAAGTAGACAGTACCCAAAAAAGGAAGAAGAAAAATAAATCATTCAGCACGAACTTCCTGCAAACAAATTGTAGGCTACCCCCCCACCTTCCAAATAATCCACGAAAACACAACCTTCTAGCCAAAAAATTTGTCTAGGCTCCAAATCTGCAAAAAAAAAAAAAAAAGAAACTCCAGCACAAGGGGATAAGGTCACAAGGAGGATGGAAGAAGTTATGATAAAGATATGAAATCAAACCGTTGTTATTAACAAGAATAGTAAATATAACAAACTAGTTATCGACGATACTGCCAGTAGCAATGAGGGCAAAAAAAGCAGCCTCATTTGAAAAGGGAGCAGCGAACTTCCACTCATAAAACCAAAAAGAACCATCATAGCAACCAGGTGTATAACAACATTAGGTTTCCCAGAATAGTAGCAGTCACCAAGAAAAAACAGAACACCAAAACCACCAACAAAAGAAACTAGACTAGCAGCATGCACCTCATCACACACCACAACACCTCAGCCCAGAAAGTAAAAAGAAGAGACAGAACCGAAAGGCATAGACCCGAGAGGCATCACCAAGAAATAGCAACCAGAGAACCAGCAGATGATGGTAAAATAACCAGCTAATGGGGCCCCTGCATAACGATAAAGGATGCACCAACCAAAGTTCAAAGACACCGAAAAAACATAACCAAAACAACAGTTCAAAATCAATCTAGATAAATATGAAAAAGCAGTATGCCCCACCAGCAATAACAAAGATAAAACATGGCCTAACACACTCAACAACACTAGCAAGATAAGCAATTGATAAGGACCCTGCTTGAAAAACAACCCAGAATATAAACGCAAAACCTGTTTAAACCTTCCAGTACAACCAAATATCCAAAACCAAGAAAATCAGCCAGCTTAACAGGCTAACAGGGGAACACTAGCCCCAAAATAAAATAAAAGAAACAAGGAACCAGAGCTAAAGACCACAATAAATAACAACATCAACCATTACTGATATAAGGCAAACCAGCTTTGTCAAAGTTAATAATACCTATCACCATAGGAGGTAAATTTCTAATGTTCAACTCCTGAAAGCCATCAAGTTGACAACCAAAGTTAGCCAATCAATCAACACACGAATTTGCTTCAAGATAAATGTTAGAAATAGAGTAATTTATAGAAGAGAGGGCTTGCTTAATTTTTCTAATCAGATAAAAGTTTTGAGGGTTACCAGACATAACATTGTTAATAATCTTAACTAAAAGCGTAGAATCAACCTCTATCCACACATACTCAAAACCCATATTTATACAAATATCCAGGCCATAGGACAAACCCATAAGCTTGACAGTAATGACACTACACAATTCTAAAGGACCAACAAAAGCCGCAAGAACAGAACCGGAGTGATCCCGAATAACACCATATGCACCCACACCAATTTTCCCAACAGACCCATCAGAGTTAAGTTTAACATAAGGATTTTTAGGCTTAATCCATCTAACAACCTTGTCAAAATAATTCGACGGCCCGCAATTAGTAGAAATACCAAAATCAAAAGCCATGTCAATATAATTGATAAAATTCTTAGCAAACATAAGATTGACAGAATAGAATTGCAAAATTTTATTTCTAGCATTAGAAAAAATTTGAGTATCATCCATTTTAATGTCATTATGTTTGACATCATTTCTATCTCTCCAAAGATACCACAAAACAAGAATGGGCAAATAAATTATAGATGTGGCCTTTCGATGTAGTCATCCAACCCTCTAACATAAACAAAAAAATATATTTTAACTCTCATTATGATCCTTCAAAGAGTTTTAGATTAGTAGAGGAAGAAAATAGGATGTACAAACATATGGGTTCTTATGCAACTTGCCCGTAATTAAGAGAATATGCAGAGGAGCCACCTAACATCGACATGTTGATCTTCTATAAATTATTGTGGTAGCTCAAACGCCAATTTGAGTTGGTTGCACCATTCATTTAGAGTTTTTAGTCACCATTAGGATGCTCAATATTAAGACATAATATAACATTTTTGGTAAGTATTTCAATCAATTTTATGGACTACTGAAAGAAGCCAATCCTGAGGACAATATAATTCTGTTGAATTTATACAAGACTCTTATATAGGACTAAGAAATTACTCATACTGGCTAGTAATAATAACACCCTACATTCTTCACTAAAGATATGTGAGACTACACCTCATATATACACTTATCATATATGTGCTGCATAATCCAAAATTAAAAAAAGATGTCTTCTTACAGTCATTGATCAATGAATTAAGTATTTTGTGGCAAGGTGTCATAACATATGATATTTCAACCTAACTTAAATTTTTTAATGAAAGTAGACTTATAGTGGATGAATGACTCTCCAACATATAGAATGCTACTAGGTCCGAGTACTACAGGGAAGTTAACTTACCTATATTGTATGGAGTTAATTAAAATATTCACATTAAGACATGGAGGAAAAATACGTGGCTCAACTTTCATCATATGTTTCTACATGCTAACTATCTATTCAAGAGAAATAAGGATGCTACCATAAATAATAAAGTTGAAAATTCATAGTCTCCATAAGGATTATATGGTGATCAGATGTGAAAAATAGCGAACATGATACCTACATTTATTAAAGCTCATATGCTAGTGGAGTGTTGACCTCAGCCAGAATTTGACCTTTTATTGCTTTTTGTGGGACATATGTGATATCAAACTGCAAAAGTATTACTGCCCATCTAGTTATATAGGGATCGCCGTATGCGTCGCATCGGGCTCCCTCCTACCGTGCTACGAGAGCGCGTATAGGTGGTCCGCCGGTTCGTCGCAAACGTCGAAAATGAGATTTGAGATTTTAAGAGTTTGGCAAACAATATACCTTGACGAGCAAGGGAGGCGATGGAGAATAAAGGCTGGGCGTGGGGTGTTAAGATAGTTGCTATTTGCATGTTTTACATTTTTGCAACTTGTATAGTTTTGATGATTCCAAATATTATTGTTCAAATGTGTAGTTATCTCCTAATAATTTTAGAAGATTTGTATTTGCTCTTGTGTGTACAAATATTTCAGGTGAATCAAACTCTCAAACACGAAGTCTTCAAATCAAATTCAGCAAGAAATACTTTTAGTTTTTGAATCTTAAAATTATCATTTTAATTGAGAGGGAGTGATTGTAATTGAGTGAATAAAAACATACACACACACACATAAGAAGATCATATAAAATTTATACTGATCGTACGGGACGATATCAGTTCGTACGGGACGATCAGACAGTTATCTCCTATTAAGATCACATGGAACGAATATGAACTGGGTAGAAAAATTTTCTAAGTCCTATTCGTCCGGGACGAAATTAAATATCGTCCGGGACGATTTTCTCTCTGTAAGAATTTCGTCCAGACGAAAATAATTATCGTCAGGGACGATTTGGTCTCTGTAAGAATTTTGTCCAGACGAAATTAATTATCGTCAGGGACGATTTGGTCTCTGTAAAATTTTTGTCCTGACGAACATATTTTCGTCCAGACGATATAACCGACTTAGGACGGTTTTTCTATATTCATTATACAGTTTTTGGAACCAACCTTGTTATAACCGTTCGTACCGGACGAACTTGGTTCGTACGGGACGATAAGCTTGTACGAAAACATTTCGTACATATATACAAACAGGTTCGTTTCAAGGCTTTTAAGTAATATCGTCCAGAACGATCCACGATTGTACGGGAAAATCCACTGCGTACAAAATTGAAAACTTGCAGTTTTTAGGCTGTTTTTCTTGTCTTTTGTATAAATAGTTCAAATTAGACTGCCACCCAATCTTTTTGTCATTTGATCTTCGTGCCTATTGAGAGAAAAGTCAAGGAGAGAGTGTGAGAGAGCATTCAAAGGAGGATTCCTACCACTGGAGCGTGAAGGCTTCACTTGGTGTTTAAAGGTAAGAATATCTACTTGTGAATTGGGATTACTTCACTCTTTTCTTTCTTCCTTCTAGATTTCTTGTGAGAAGATCTGTCAAGGAGATCCGGTTCTCTGTCGACACTAGGAGAGTGTGAAAGGACGAAGGGTTCTCTGCCCACACTATGAGAGTGTGAAAGGACGAAGGGTTCTCTGCCCACACTAGGAGAGTGTGCAAGGATGAAGGGTTGTCTACCCACACTAGGAGAGTGTGAAAGGACGGAAGGTTCTCTGCCAATACTGGGGATTGTGTAAAAGGATGACAGTTCTCTGCCGCACCGGGTAGTGGTGAAAAGAGTGTTTGTAAAGGATTATCCGCCTTGCTGTGGGTGCAAAAGGAGAGTCACTATTGGTATTAGTGCAATACTCAGATGGTGCCTCTGGGGAGTGGATGTAGGTCTGGTTTAGACCGAACCACTATAAATCTTGTGTCATTTACTTTACTGCTTTTTATTTTTCGCATTTTTCTTTTGTTTTAAAAAACTCTGTGGTTGAAAAACTTTTTCTATAAAAATTTTTTAAAAAAATTTCATTTCGATTCAACAAAATTTCAAAGAGGGTTAAAGTTTTAAAAATACCAATTCACCCCCCTCTTGGTAGCCTTGGGACATTAACTTAGGTCTAACAACCTATTCACTAGACTCAACATGGGGTTCAGTGCAGGCGTTGAGTTGAAGGAGGAGATTGTATGGCCATGATCAATATAAGAAAAAGAGATAATGATCAATTATTGTTGGGAAACAATACATCATTGATAACAAAGATCGGAGTGTCTCGATCATAATGAATTGATTCCCACCACGCTACAAGAGCTTGTATGAGGTCTTCAAAAATACCCGTAAAAGAACACTCGTGTCGCTCCTCACCACGCTACAAGAGCATGTATAGGGCTCGCCGTATGCATCGCACCGGGCTCCCTCCTACCGTGCTACGAGAGCGCGTATAGGTGGTTCGCCGGTTCGTCACACCGGGCTCCCTCCTACCGTGCTACGAGAGCGCGTATAGGTGGTCCGGTGCGACGCATATGGCGAGCCCTATACACGCTCTTGTAGCATGGTGGGGAGCGACACGAGTGTTCTTTTATGAGTATTTTTGAAGACCTCATACACGCTCTTATAGCGTGGTGGGAATAGTGAGCCCTTCAGGTGCTGGTTTGGCTTCCATGTCTTGATCACCAGAGATATTTACTTCATAAAAATCATTCTTCACTTTTTCTTCAGCTTTTGTACATCTTCCTGTGATTGTATAGCAAGCCCTTTTCCGTGGATATTTAGATATAATAAATCCAAGGCCCTTGGTTGTAAGACAATCACTTTTTCGTGATGCCTGTAAATTCTTTTGATACCATAATCCCACCACGCTACAAGAGCGTGTATGAGGTCTTCAAAAATACCCGTAAAAGAACACTCTTGTCACTCCCCATCATGTTACAAGAGCGTGTATAGGGCTCCACCGGTTCGTCGCACCGGGCTCCCTCCTACCATGCTACGAGAGCGCGTATAGGTGGTCCGCCGGTTCGTCGCACCGGGCTCCCTCCTACCGTGCTACGAGAGCGCATATAGGTGGCCCGCTGGTTCTTCGCAAACGTCGAACTGAAGATGTCATTCCTAATGATCCTAAGAAGAAATCTACGCAAAGCAAGGGAGTAGATTATAATATCTTATCTCATTTAAGAAAAATTCTTGCATAGCTCAGTGTATATGAAGCTTTGCTAATGTCAAAGGATCTTCGGGAAACTTTGATTCAAGCTCTTAAAGATACAGAAAAATATTCGAGTAGCTATTCAATATGATCTCACACAAGATCAGAACACTGGCTTACGAATGGAAGAGCTTGATGCCCTGGATGAGATTAGATTGCAAGCCCAACAAAATTTAGAAATTTAATAAAATAAAAAAAGACACATGTTACTACTATATGCTAGGTATTTCGTACCTATTTAATGACTAGCCTTAATCGAAAGTGCTCTCTCGTGATAGGGAGAGGTAACTCTCTCCTTCCTGAGGAACAAATCAAAGAAATAAAAGAACTTCTCTGTAAATTCAGGGACTGCTTTGCCTGGATATATGCTGAAATGCCCGGCTTATCCCCTGATGTAGCAGTTCACACATTAGTTATTAAGCCTGACGCGGTGCTTGTCAAACAAGCTCCAAGGAGAATGAGATTGGAGATATAAGAACAGGTGATTGCTGAAACGAAGAAGCTTATAGAGGCAGGCTTCATTCGAGAAGAAAAACATGCCAATTGGATTGCTAATATTGTTCCCGTCAAGAAGAAAAATGGCCAGATACCTTGACGAGCAAGCGAGGCGATGGAGAATAAAGGCTGGGCGTGGGGTTCAGTGCAGGCGTTGAGTTGAAGGAGGAGACTGTATGGTTGAGTGTAGGTGGATATGGGGGATCGGCTAGGAGGTTTCACGGCAAGGAGGAACAGAGGGGTTGCTGGCTTGAGCTGGGATGTGCGAAAGCTTATGAACTGAAAATAATAATAGGAGTGGAAGGACTTAGCATATTATCACATATAAGCTATAGTAGTAAACTAAGCATCATAACATATAATCTATAATTACGATCTTTGAAATTAAAGTAACTTTATGAGATTTGAGATTTTAAGAGTTTGGCAAACAATATACCTTGACGAGCAAGCGAGGCGATGGAGAATAAAGGCTGGGCGTGGGGTTCAGTGCAGGCGTTGAGTTGAAGGAGGATATTTGAGAATGAATCACAGTGATACATTCAATTAGACATTTTGCTCTTTGTGAGTTGAAGTTATTCTGAAATTTATCATCCTTAACAAATGTTTGCGGATGATGGATAGAATTTTGCTTTAAGTTTTAAATAATAAATTTTATTTGAATATTTTAAAATTCATTGAGATTTTGTTCCAAAATAGAGCTTCATCAATTAAACCTTCTCAACCTCCAAACATTCCAAAGGCTCGTGTTGGTGTTGGTCTCATCTTTATAACACCTAATGACGGGATACTCAGATATTCATTTAGTTTGACTGAGCCTAGAACAAATAATGAAGCTGAATATGAGGCCTTAGTTGCGGGTCTTGAGATTGCTAATTCAATAGGGATCCAAAACCTTACTGGAAATACTGGGGCCACTATCCAATTTGGGGGGTTACAGTTTCTAGCAGCTACTACAATGGCTGCCGCCGTTCCTATGAATGACATAAAATGTGGTTACGATGCTTGGGAATTGAATAAGCTATTAAGGTAGTAACTGAAGTTCATGAAGGACTTTGTGGAGCACATCAATCAGGATATCAAATAAAAGTTGTTCGTATGCAACTCGATCAAACAACACTTTGTTAGTGAGCACGACATTATGAAAAATTACCCAAAATATTCTCTGACCATAAAATGGGTTGCATCAATGTGTTCAGAATATTAAAATTAATTAGGAAGGGACGCCTCGACGTTGCTCGATAGACTACAAGCGAAATGTTGCTCGACATTGTCAAAATGTTATTCGTTTGTGAAACAGTCTTCACCAATGCATCCAGGATTCTTGAAGAATATTGTCAACCAGCAAGGCGTCCTATTACCTTAGCTGATTTTAGATCTCAGCTTCAGATAAATCAGATGAAGGGAGATAATGAAAGTGATGATGAAGAATCCGTGCCAGTTGAAACATGCCGGGTTATTTCAGCAACTTCATAATCAAGTGCTGGTTTGGCTTCCATGTCTTGATCACCATAGATATTTACTTTATAAAAATCATTCTTCACTTTTTCTTCAGCTTTTGTACATCTTCCTGTGATTGTATAGCAAGCCCTTCTCCGTGGATATTTAGATATGATAAATCCAAGGCCCTTGGTTGTAAGACAATTAATGACTAGCCTTAATCGAAAGTGCTCTCTCGTGACCGGGAGAGGTAATTAACCATAGGTGCTTGCGCCTATGGGAAACCTAGAACCAGATTTTAAAGTCCTCACAAACATGAGGGTGAAATCTCTGGGTAGTGTTTTATCCCAAAGTTCATCTACCTTCTAAAAATTTGACCCGGAACATCGTTAAAACTCTCCTACGCAGGGGAGGTCGGGGCTCGAATTTTTGGAGCCCACATGGACCATAGAGTTTTGCATTATGGAGTAGAGCGCAATTGGATAAAAAAATATTTTCTTGGACATTACAGTACTTGAGAATAAACTTAATTATATATAATTAGATGTTGTGTATTAAAAAGAATATTTTTGATAAACAAAATTGGCTTATAGTTTAACTAAACCTCAATGTACTATTGAGAGCCATGATGTAATATAGGTTGCACATCAAGAAGAAAGAATGCCAGATTTTAGAGAACAATAAATCTTTTATACTAACCCTTGTTAAGGTTAAGAAAGTATGAACTAAATAAGCTTTAATAATTCAATCGGCTCATATTGAAGAAAGGTTCTCTTCATGTTTATTTTTATTGTATGAGTAAATGAACCAGTTGAGAGAGCCATAAAACATAAGACTCTTCCATTAGTTAGCTTTCTAATGGCTGGTCAAAGTAGAAGGGTTAATTTAATCCAGATTACGCTAGACAAATAACAAATTGAGCATTATATCAAAAATATATAAGTAGACTAAGGCTTCATTTGGTACAGCTTTTGACCACTGCATTTCACTGTTAGTACAATTTTTTTGTACTAAAAAGTTGTTATAGAAAGTAGTACAAAAGTTTTCCAAAACAAAACCTAAGCCTATAAATTTTAAAGACCAACTTGAGTAGACCTTACAAATCTATTTGATATAGTAAGAAAACACCAGAATGTTTTACATGGAAAACCTAAAAAGTGAAAAACAATAGGCTTAAAAATTGAAAATATTTCATTTTATGAAAATATTTCATTTTATTTGGTTGAATTACAAAAATTGGCCCATCCCTTAACTTGCATATAATGCAACTACAATAGCTTTGAGAGTTTGTCAAACTTTATATTGGTACTCAGGAGCTTATAATGACCACGATCAGGCAAGAGCTTGGTAGTGGTTCGACCGTGGTCGAGCGAAAGTCTGACAGCAGTCGGGTGGAAGTCTGATGGGGGTCATTTGTCAAGTGGAAGTCTAGTGACAATTGGAGACCAGAGGAAGTCCAGCAGCGGTCGGCGACCAGGCAGTTGTCTGACGATGGTCTGGCAGAAGTCCGATGATGGTAGGGTAGAAGTTTGGTGATGATCAGCAGTTGATGGCTAGGCAGTAGTGTGACAATGGTTGGGCCGAATCCGGTGGTGATTGTCGGCCATGTGGAAGTATGATAGTAGTCGGTGGTCGGGCAGTAGTCTGGTGGCTATCGATGATAGGGTAGTGGTCCACCAGTGATCAACGACTGGGTGATGATCCGATGATGGCCGATAGAGGTTCTTTGATAATGGTGCTTAGGTGTAGCTCTAGATTATTGAAGCCACAAAGTTCTCTCCAATCTCCATCCAAAAGGACCCTCCCATGTAGAGAGTGGGTGTCTACTTATAGATTTTTCTGGTGGCACATCCTGTAAATTTGAAGAAGATTCAGGGAAGGTTTGGACTGCTCCATCAAATGTCCCATATTGATTCATCATATTAGTGAATTTTTCAAGCATTAAGTGCCTTAATGATGATATAACTAAGCAATCTGGGGTTTATTGGAAGTGTCTTATCGAGCCGCTCAATTCGACTATAAGCATGTCATATTTAGAGATCATTTGGTCATCCAATTAATGATTTCAACCTTTCAAACATGGTTGGTCCTTTATTTGGACCCATTTGGTTTCAGATAAGACTGAGTTTGGTGTCGTTGGGTTCGTCTTCTTGAGATGTTCAATTTGACTATAAGTTTATTGAAATTGAAGATTGGATGGTTAGAAATTTAATTTCAAAAGTTTCCAATTTGGATATATATACCTCAAGATTCATGCCTGATCAAACCAACTTTTTTGTGACTTATCAATATTATTTATTAATCATGCATGAAAAATGAGAATGCTCGCTAATCATGCATAAAAATGTATTTATTTAAAGTTGGAGTAGATAATTTAGTTTTCAAATTTATCTTTCACTATCAAATTAATGCTAAAGACACCCATATTGTCTCATTAGAAAACCTTGATGTCTATTCCTCTCCGGCTTTGTTTGGGACTAATTTTTAGAGGTTTTTTTTATTACAAAATTTTTTTACCTACATATTTCTGTACTACTTCTTTAGAAAGCAATAAAAAAACTATCTCAAATGAAACCTCGATCTAATTTTCTCCCTCTAGAATCTCTCTCAGTTCATCGTCATATTATTGTTGCATTCATCATTAATTGTTAAATAATATTTTTTTGAGCTCTAAATCAAATAACTGTTCCACGTATCACTTGTGCCAACCCTAAACTTTATTTGTATGTTGATTCAACCTTTAAAAGTTGTATGCTCTACCATTAGTGATGTTGGTGTTGGTGGATCTATTCTTCGGCTAGGCATTCGGTGTTGTTGCTTGGCATTCGGTATTGGTGGATCTACCTCGTTGCATTCTGTTCCTGCATGGCTTTCTTTATCGCCATGGCTTTCTGTTTGTTGATTTTTTTCTTTTGTTTGTCCTTCATGTTTTTTTTTTTCTTTTTTCTGTGCAGCTTATTAGTTTATCGTTGGTCAGCTAGTGAAGGCCAGCATCTGGGGATTACACTACTTAGATTCAGATACTATGCAATTTTTTAGATTTTAATACTTGACGTTCCTTCCTCTAAATGTTGTTGGTGAAGGTCTTCAACGTCTGATCATGGTGCCTCTATGTGACGCAATCGATCAATTTGGTGTTTTTACTCCTATTCTTTCTATAAATCTTTGCGGACCTGCATTTTTTGGTTGATGGCTCCTAGCCTCCCGAAAATATTTCTAGATATATACATTTTTAAAGTTATTAGTAGATAGTGATTTATGGCTCTTAGGATTTTATTTTTGTTTTGAATGTAGCCCTTTCAAGTAGTAGCGAGCTATTGATCCCTCTTAAGGAACTCTTTATTTTAAATTAATGCGTAGGCCCAGGAGTGGGTTTTAATTTTTTTTAAAGCATATCTAATTGTCGGGGTTTCATTATCATGAAATTCTAATTTGATAATGATGATAAGAGTTTTAGAGATATTGGAATTACTTATTTCCATTTAAATATTATATATGTTAAAAGCATTCATTATCATATAATTATAGAATGTATATCAAATATTTATAGTAGGAATCTATAATCATTTTAATGATAAAATATTCCCATTCTTAATTTTTCCCTTTATAATTCTTCTATGTTTCCTATAAATAGGCACTATATTATCAACAGATTTATTCAATTTTGTAAGAGTAAAATAATTCTAGACTCTCTACCAAAGTTACCACTAATCAAGCCTTTTGTCGAGCCTAAGTTTATAATTGTGCCATTGATAATATATCGAGAATTTTGTGAGTTATCATCCGAGCCTTAATTTAATTTTTTATTTTAGTTTCATAGATGTGCGTATATGTGTGTTATTTTATACTTGTTTAAAATTGAACAAAATCAACTATATAGCATTTAGAAAGATGTACCTCACTTATGACTAGTTTCTTGATTTTTAATTTAAATTTGTATTTTACTATATCATATGCATTTATGAATTTCCATAAGTTTTTTGCATCTAATTAAGCACAAAAACTTCCTTACTATATAATACTTATGAATTATTCTTCTCATGATTTTAGCCATTCATTATATTGCTAAAGATGGTGTTCTTCGAGATTGAAAGGAATGCTGAGGTGGTTATCCCTTTTCATCTTATCATTTCAGGAGCTCACACTCATAAAGATATTATATTCCTCGACCTCCATCATAAAAGTACTTCTGAAAAAACATCCAAGGAAAATGGGCATTGTGTTGCAGTCACCGGTATAAGCCCAATTTCTACAATGCAAATTGATCATGTTTCAAATCAAGTCTTGTTTCCAATAACCTTTAGTTACACCGCTATGAAGCCTTGCAAGGGTGAGATCTTAATTGGCACAATAATTGAGATTAAGCAAACTGGCATTATTCTCCAATCTGGGCCAATGAAGAACATTTTTCTCTCAAAAATAAGGATGAAAGATTATGAATTCAGACTGTCTAATGAGCCAATGTTCTTAAAAGTGAATGAATTGTCATACATGAAGAAAGGAACTAAAGTGAGGTTCAGAGTTCTCAACGTTAGATGGATTCGAAGTAAAGAAGAGTTTAATATTGTGGCAACTATTTTAGGTGATTACTTTGGACCTATTTGAGTTTATATACTCAATATTTGGGATTCTAGTTTAACTTAAACTTTTATTAGTCTAATTGGGTGTACTATCAAAAGGATAGTTTTGTAATTAATTGTTTTGTACTCTTTTGAAGCAAAAGATATCCTAATTAAGAGTTTTAAATAAAATGCATCAATCCAAAGTGTTATAATATTTTAATGGTATCTTTTTTTTTTTCTTCTACTACCCAGTAAGTCGGTGTATTTTAATGGTGACTTAATGACAATTATCTAATAAGAATAAATCTTATTGGATTGGAGTTTTACAAAAGGAAAATAGTATATAAAATTTAGAGATTGAATGAGAAAGATGTTATGCAAATGAAGGTTCCAAAAAAATGATTTATTTAATTAACACTTTATTTTTTTTTACACAAAATACTCAAAAAAAAAAAAAAAAAAAAAACTTACAATGAAATTTCTTTTAATTTATTACACTAACAATTTTAGTACCTCATTATTTATATGTATTTATAGACTTTGGTTGTTTGGTATCTCTTAAATTAGTATTGAAATAAGCATTTAAGAACTTCTAAAAAAAATACTCCTTAAAAAAAAGGTAATTTTTAATTTTTTTTGTAAATTTTAATATAACTTTTAACTGGAAATTTTTAAATAGAACATATAACATGTTATATAAGATTTAATATGTAAGAAAACATTGAATTCAATGTTCTCAAATTTTAATTTAATTTATTAAGAATAATATAATTTTGTATTTAATTATAAATAAGATCTAATTTATAATAATTAATATGATTTAGCAGATTTAATACAACAACAACAACAACATCTAGCCTTTATCCCACTACGTGGGGTCGGCTACATGAATCCTTTTTCTCCATTGTGTCCTATTAAAAGTCAAATTCTCGTTTAAATCTAATAAAGAAAGGTCATTCCTAATATTTTCTAACCAAGCCTTTTTAGGTCTACCCCTACCTTTCTTAACATAAGTCAAATCTAATACCTCTACTCTCCTAACCGGGTCATCGGAAGGCTGTCTTATTATGTGACCAAACCATCTAAGGCGACTCTCTCTAATCTTATCTTCTACTGGAGCTACTCCAACCTTTTCACATATATGCTCATTTCGTATCCTATCTCTAAGGGTAAAGCCATTCATCCACCTGAGCATCCTCATCTCTGCTACACTTAACTTAGTATTATGCTTCTCTTTTAATGGCCAACATTCGGCACCATAAAGCATTGCAGGCCTCACTACCATATTATAGAATTTTCCCTTAAGTTTGAGGGGTACATTTCTATCACATAACAAGCCCGATGTATTCCTTCACTTCAACCATCCAACTTGAATTCTGCTGATAATATCCCCATCTATTTCACCACCACTCTGAACAATAGATCCAATATATCTAAAACGTGTACTCTAATTAATGACTTTATCGCCCAAAGTCACAATCCCCTCACTAGGTCTATTACTACTAAAATTACACTACTCTGTATATTCCGTTTTAGATCTACTCAAGCGAAAACCTTTAGACTCTAAGGTTGACCTCCATAATTCAAGTTTACCTTCAACTCCCTCTCTAGTCTTATCAACAAGAAGAATATCATCAGCAAAAAGCACACACCAAGGTGCATCCTCTTGCAAATGTCTAGTGACAACATCCATGACTAAAGCAAAAAGATATGGGCTTAAGGCTGATCCTTGATGTAACCCAACCGAAATAGAGAAATACTTGGTCAATCCACCTTTTGCTTGAACACAAGTAATAGCTCCTGCATACATATCTTTGTAGAGAGAGTTGCTATTTGCATGTTTCATATTTTTGCAACTTGTATTATTTTGATGATTTCAAATATTATTGTTTTTATCCATCTCCTAATATTTTTTGGAAGTTTAATTTTTTGCTATAGTGTGTACTAACATTTGAGGAAAATCAACTCCAAGCGATGAAGACATCAATCTATTCATTTGTAAATCATTTTTTTTTACATGAAAGTGAGTGATTGTAATTGAGTGAAAAAATCACAACAGACTCTTTGGGGACAATTTTTTTTGAATTGATCGTACGGGACGAATCATGTTCGTACGGGACGATCATGTTAATTAGCCCCTCAGATTAGCATGGCCCCTGCGCAAGGATGACACGCATAAATCGAGAAATGGTCCAAATTTTTGTATGATTGGAAATTTGAAAAACTTTTTATAGACAATGTGTTATTGGTTGAAGGCTTAAAACATAATTTGTTAAGTATAAATTAGCTATGTGATAAGGGTTATAATGTAAAATTTTTACCTACAAGCTGCATATTAAGCCAAAATGGGAAAGATGTTTTAAATGAAAAAAGGGTAAACAATGTTTATATGCTAGAGTCCGCCCAGAAAGCTCTTTGAAACTTCTTCTTGCCCTTCTTTACAATTGGTTTCTCCTCTACCTTCTCCTTGCTAGGAGTGGCTTTGAGTTTTGGGCAATCAGTCTTGATATGACCTAGTTTCCTGCATTCATAACAAATCACTTCATTAGAAACCTTGCCATTTTTTTTAAACTTACCTCTATTCCATTGCTGACGTCTCTTCTGCTTTCTCTTTAGAAAGCTTCTGAATTGTCTAGTCATTAATGCAATATCGTCTTCATCCTCAGGTTGTGAGTGTTCACTGTCTGACTCTTCTACTTTTAGTGTAATATTCTTCTCCTTTTGTGGTTCACCTGCATCAATCTTTCTTTGACTTACTCCTTGCTCATAAGCAATGAGTGAACCAAAAAAATTGTCAATAGAATAAATGTTTAGATCTTTAGACTCTGTAATTGCAGTAATTTTAGTATCATAAGCAGTAGATAAACAACGAAGAATCTTATTAACCATTTCAGCATTAGTTAATTCCCTACCAAGTGCATGCAAAGAAGTGACAATTTGTGTGAATCTTATGTACATGTTAGAAATAGATTCATTTGGTTTCATACGAAACAACTTATAATCATGTAACAAGATATTGAGTCTTGATTGCTTAACCTCATTAGTCCCTTCATAAGTTATACAAAATCTATCCCATATGTCATTTCCACTTTTGCAAGTAGAAACCCATATATAGTCTTCAGATTTTAAAGCACAAAAGAAGCTATTTAAACATTTGACATTTAGTTGAGCTAAGTCACGTTCTTCTATATTCCAATCTACAAAAGGTGTTTCTACTCTAACTCCATCAGCTAATCTAATTGGTTTTGTATAACCTTCCTGGACTAGGATCCACATACGATAATCAAGTGACTGTAAGAAAGTAGACATGCGTGTTTTCCAAAAATCAAAAGGTATATTGTCAAACAGTGGAGGTCTAGTAATAGAGTAACCCTCAGATGTATTTCGGTTTCCGAATGTAGCCATCTACGTTAATTAAAAAGTAGTTTAAACTTCTGATTTTGAAACAAAGCTCTGATACCACTTGTTGAGTCTAGTGAATAGGTTGTTAGACCTAAGTTAATGTCCCAAGGCTACCAAGAGGGGGGGGGGGGTGAATTGGTATTTTTAAAACTTAACCCTCTTTGAAGTTTTGTTGAACCGAAATGAAAATTTTTTATAGAAAAGTTTTTCAACCACAGAGTTTTTTAAACAAAAGAAAAATGCGGAAAATAAAAAGTAGTAAAGTAAAAGACACAAGATTTATAGTGGTTCGGTCTAAACCAGACCTACATCCACTCCCTAGAGGCACCATCTGAGTATTACACTAATATCAATAGTGTCTCTCCTTTTGCACCCACAACAAGGCGGAGAAGCCTTTACAAACACTCTTTTCACCACTACCCGGTGCGGTAGAGAACCGTCGTCCTTTTACATAATCTACAGTGTTGGCAGAGAACCGTCCGTCCTTTCACACTCTCCTAGTGTGGGCAGAGAATCCTTAGTCCTTTCACACTCACCTAGTGTGGGTAGAGAACCCTTCGTCTGTTCACACTCTCCTAGTGTGGGCAGAGAACCCTTCATCTTTTCACACTCTTCTAGTGTCGGCAGAGAACCGGATCTCCTTGACAGATCTTCTCACAAGAAATTAGAAGGAAGAAAGAAAAGAGTGAAGTAATCTCAATTCACAAGTAGAGATTCTTATCTTTATACACCAAATAAAGCTTTCACGCTCTAATGGTAGGAATCCTCCTTTGAATGCTCTCTCACACTCTCTCCTTCACTTTTCTCTCAATAGGCACGAAGATCAAAAGGCAAAAAGATTGGGTGGCAGTCTAATTTGGACTATTTATACAAAAGACAAGAAAAACCGCCCAAAAACTGCAAGTTTTCAATTCTGTACGCAGTGGATCGTCCCTTACGATCGTGGATCATCCTGTACGGTTTTACTTAAATGGTCGGAAACGAACCTTATGTATATTGGTACGAAATATTTTCGTACGCGCTAATCATCCCGTACGAACCAAGTTCGTCAAGTACGAAACGGTTATTACATAAGTCGGTTCACGAAATTCTTCAGGACATAACCAACTGACGTATGTCGGTTCAGTTCATCCTGGGACGAATAGGTTTCATCTGGACGAATTGAGCGAGCCTCAATACAGAGCCGTTCATCCTGGGACGAACATTATTTTTCGTCTGGACGAACAGGGCACGGTGAGAATACAGAGACGTTCGTCTTGGGACGAACCATTGATTTCGTCTAGACGAACAGTAGAAATTGAGAATCCCGAGTCGTTCGTCCTGGACGACTATTAGGACTTAGAAAAATTCTCTCCGCCTGTTTGATCCATTGCTCTCCTTAGGAGTAATTGACATGATCGTCCCGTACGAACTAAGTTCGTCTTGTATGATCAGTTTAAAAAAATTCCCAAAGTGTGTATATTATGATTTTTCACTCAATTACAATCACTCCCTCTCATATAAAAAATTATGAATATTTGTTGAATTTGATTATAAGTCTTCAATATCTTGAAGTTGATTTTCCTGAAATGTTAATACACACTAGAGCAAGAAATAAATATTCCAAATAGTGTTAGGAGATATATGTAAAACAATAATAATTGAAATCATCAAAATAATACAAGTTGCAAGAATATAAACATGCAAAATAGCAACTCTCTTAACAATCTCTCCCTTTTTTATGATGACAAAACAATTATTATTTATAGGAATTCCAATTCTAAATATCTCCCTTAAACCCCCCCTGAATTGATGAATACATGAAATATAAGGAGGCATATATGTAAAAAAAAAATTGTTTTAATTTTGAAGAAACAATCAAAACACACATTCAACTATAAAAAAAACAACCAAAACCCAAAAAAAATAAAAAACAAAACAAAATAAACAAAAAAAAAAATAAAACAAAACAAAGAAATAGTAAACAATTTCTCCCCCTTTTTGACAACAACAAAAAGTGAAAAAGAGAAGAAAGATAGAAATGTAAGTAGAAGTATGAATTTCAATTTATAATTTAATCTTGAAAGTGATTGAAATAAGATATGCAAATAAAATTAAGTCATTAGAGAAATCATAGAGATTCATATAATTGAAGAAGTGTTATAACATGGAGAATAAAAAGAATTTATCAAAGGCATGTGTCAATTTAGACATTAAGATAAAGAAAATCATTGCACAATGGATGAATAAAAAAATTAATATTTCACATTTCAATGTCAAGTATAAATGAACATAAGATCAATTTGAATTAAGAGATTGAAAGAATTTGGAAAGAAAGAATTACCACATGTGGCGCTTTGCGCATCTTGTTCATATATATTTTTCTTTGGCACATTTTTGTGCATTTGTTTACTGTGGGCTTATTTTATGCCTTTTTTTGTCATTACAAATTTTTTGCACAACTCTTTTGATTTTTGTACATTTTTATACTTTTAAAGAGTAATTGAATTTTTTTCAAAGTCAATAATCTAAGATTTCAAATTTTTCTAAGTTCTTAAATTTTATTTGAAAAGAGAAATACAAAATAAGAAAACATATAAAATGCAATAATAATATTAGTACTAGAGTAGTCTAAATAAGAGACATGTAATTGAAGATTCTAGTAATATCAAGTTATAAGCATTTCTTAATTATAGAATAAATATATTTTCTAATGAAATTAATTTTAATTTACAATTTAAATAAGACACTATTAAGATTAAAAAAAAATTGAAAGTCATAAAGTCTAACATATATTTCCCAAAATATTAGACAACAAAACATTGCAACATTTATTGATATCAAATGAAGATATTACAATAAGGTACATGATATCAATAACAACAACATTAAAATAAGGAAAAAGATAATAATCTAAAACACATCACAAACAAATACATTAACTAAAAAAGAGACACTTAAACAAATACTACAATCATTTTGAAGGACCCTGATCTAGAGGAGGAGGTTCAGCATTAAAAAAGTTGAAATAACTACTCATCACAAATATATTGGAATTAATGGAATTAGTCTGTTCACGCATGAATCCCATGTCTTGATTGTACTGAAGGTTTTGCTGCTGTAGATGAGTTTCAATTTGATCGAATCTTTGATCAAAGTGAGCCTCTAAGTTGTTAAATCTTTGAACTAAATCCTGAAAATTTTGTTCACCAGCATGTGAAGGTTCACCCTCTTCTTATGTTTCACTCAATACTACATGAGGTTTGCTTGGATCGTCCTTGTTGAAGATTGCCCTAAATGAACCGTCGTTGTAGTAGAGTGGTTCTTCAAAGTCTGAAACTGGGTGTATTAAATCATACTTCTTCTCTAAAATGTAGGCAATCAGATGGCCTAAGGCTATGTTCTTTTTCCTTTTATGATCTCCATGACCAATTTCAGAGAGACCATAAATATAGTCAATTTGGAGTTGGGCCTCATCTATGGGTTGCCTGGTCATTATCAGGTAGGTAACTGTAGAGAGAAGTGGAGTGATGTTGACTCTATCACCAGCTTTAGGTATAATAGAAGATCTAAGAACATGCTGGATGATTCGGGCATTAAGATTTAAAGTGGCTACTTTCGGGAAATGGTCCTTAACTTCTATTCCTTTAAGAACATTGTTAACTTCAGTCCAGTCAAAGCTAGTGGTGGTAAAGGTGTGTGCTCTAATCCCTTCAGTCCTTAAATTTAAAAAGATACCAAAGTTAGCCTTGGTGATTTCTATTTTCTTTTTGAAGACAAAGGAACTGATAACAGAGTGGTCGGAATTAAATGACATGTTTGCGAGAAAATACTGTAAGGTTTCCTTATTGTAGAGATGGACTAAGGTGAGGATTACTCCAAATTGAGTTGAAGCAAAAAAGGGGCATTACCTTAAAGGTCAACTGCTCCTGAAGAAGAACTCTAGATGGAATGATTTTTGCAGAGGCAAATCTAGGAAAAGACTCTTCATTGGCTCTAGACAGAAATTTTTTGGATGTATTCCAAGGAGGGCCCTTAGCCAAAATCTTTTAACGCTTGCTAGAACTATCCATTGAAGGATTTGAAAAGATGAAGTCTTTGAAACTGATGTGTGAGAGTGACTGTTCAGTAAAAAATTACCGTTAATTTAAAGAATTATGACTGTTCGTACCAGACAAAATTTAGTTCATCCCGTACGAATTCAATTCATCCCCGTACGAAAATATTTCGTATGGACGAACGAGTGAGTCAAAATGATAACGGCTTTTCGTAATCACACAAGTTACAAAGCATCCTTTCGTACAGACTTTTGACCAAAACGATCGTACAGATGAACACGTGTTCGTACATACGATCAAAAGTTAACTCATTTTAATGGCAGTTGAAAACCGTCCCCCGCTATGAACCGACATCTGTTCGTCTGGACGAACCAAAGGTTCGTACGAACGAAGTTCATAATTAAAACTGCCTTATCCATTCAACTACTGTATTTAATCATCCCGTCGTTTGAGAAAAAATATTTCATCCAGGACGATCGTGTAGATCGTACAGACGAACTACATTAAAAACTGTTCTCAAGACGGTTTGAAAACACGTAGATTGACTTTTTACACTCATTGTCCCGTACGAAAATTTTTCGTCCCGGACGATTACCACAAATTTTTGGATTTTTGTATTTTTATCAAAGAAAACCAAACTAAACACACAAAGCACAATAGACAATGACAAATGTACAGACTCTAAATAAAAAACACTAAAAAAATAAACAAAAATCACAAAAACAAAATCATAAAAACATAAACTACGAAAACATAAACATCAATGTTGCAAAAACATTTTTATTTAAGTATTTAAATCAATTACACTAAGCCTTGTTCTTAATGTACTGAAAGTATCAAAGACTAAAGGTTTTATAAAAATGTCTGCAAGTTGATTTTCAGTTGAAACATGGATAAGTTCAATTTCTTCCTTGGATATATGATCCCTTATGAAATGATGTCTTATGTCAATGTCTTTGGATCTTGAATGTTGAATAGGATTTTTGGAAATACAAATAGCACTAGTATTATCACAATAAATTGGAATAGTGCCCATAGTTAATCCTAAATCAATCAACTGTTGTTTTAACCAAATTACTTGTGCCACACAACTTCCTAATGCAATGTATTCTGCTTCTACAGTAGATAGGGCCACTGAATTTTGTTTTCTACTAGACCATGAAACTAATGAATTTCCAATGAATTGACATATTCCAGAAGTGCTTTTCCTATCCACTCTACAGCTTGCAAAGTCAGAATCTGAATAACCAATAATTTCAAATGAAGAACTAAACTTAGGATACCAAATTCCTAAGTTCTGAGTTCCTAGTAAATATCTTAATATCCTTTTCACTGCTGTCAAATGTGATTCTTTTGGATCTGATTGAAATCTAGCACATAAGCAAACACTGAACATAATATCTGGTCGGCTAGCAGTCAAGTAAAGTAAAGATCAAATAATCCCTCAAAATTTCTTTTGATCAACAGATTTTCCCTTAAGGTCCTTATCCAACTGAACTGAGGAACTCATTGGTGTACTAACAGGTTTAGCATTGTCCATTTTATATTTTTTGAGGATGTCCTTAACATATTTAGTTTGACTAAGAAATGTACATTCCTCAAGTTGTTTAATGCTAAAATCTAGAAAGTAATTTAAATCTCCTATTAGACTCATTTCAAATTTACTACTCATTGTTTTAGAAAAATCATCACAAAGATTTTTATTTGAATATTCAAAAATGATATCATCCACATAAACTTGAACAATGAGTATATCCTTTCCAAATTTCTTTAAAAAGAGAGTTGTATCTACACTTTCTTTTTCAAAAGATCTTTCAAGTAGGAAGGTGCTCAACCTCTCATACCAAGTCCTGGGTGCCTGTTTCAATCTATATAATGTCTTTTTAACTTGAAAACATGATTTGGGTATTCAGAATTTTCAAAACCTGGAGGTTATTCTACAAAAACATCTTCTTCAATTACCCCATTTAAAAAGGAACTTTTCACATTCATTTGAAATAATTTAAATCCTTTAAAATAAGCAAAGGCTAGTAAAACCCCAATTGCTTCAAGTCTAGCTACAGGGACAAAAGTCTCCTCAAAATCAATTCTTTCAATTTGATTATATCCTCAGCAACTAATCTAGTCGTATTTCTAATGACTACTCCTGAGTCATTCATTTTATTTTTGAACACCCACTTGGTTCCAACAACACTTTGATCTTTTGGCCTTGAAGTTATTCCCAAACTTTATTTCTTACAATATGATTCAACTCTTCTTGCATGACCAATATCCAAAATTCATCAGAAAGTGCTTGATCAACATTAGTGGGTTTTATAGTTGAAATAAAGGCTGAATGATTGACTTCTTTGTTTAATCCATGCCTAGTTTTAACACCCTCACTAGGTTCACCTATAATCAATTCTCTTGGGTGGTTTTTAGAAAATCTCAAATCTCTAGGCAAAGAGTTTTCTATATCTAAATTCTCTTCCATATTTTCTTCCAAATTTATTCTATCAATCTTTTGGGAGTTAACCTCAATCTCATTTTCAACAACATTTGGCTCTTCTACATTTCCAGATTCATCAAATACAACATGTGTGATTTCTTCAATGACCAAAGTTCTTTTGTTGAATACCCTGTAAGATTTTTCAACACTTGAATATCCAACAAAAATTCCTTCATCTTATTTTGGATCAAATTTTTCTAAGACAGATTTTCCATTATTATGAATGAACACCTTGTAATAAAAAATATGCAAATGAGACAAATTAGGTGTTCTACCTTTTAGCAACTCATAGGGTGTTTTATTTAAATTCGATCTCACATTCATCCTATTTAGAACATAACATGCAGTGCTAACCACCTCAATCCAAAAATATCTAGGAAGTGAGTATTCTGCCAACATTGCTCGGGCGGTTTCTATTAATGTTCTATTTTTTCTTTCGACTACCTCATTTTGTTGAGGGGTTCTAGGGGCAGAAAAATTATGATCAATCCCTTTTTCTTTACAAAAATTTTTAAATCTTTCATTTTCAAATTCTCCTCCATGATCACTTTGTATAAAAATTATTTCACACCTTAATTTCCTTTGAATTCAAGTAAAAAAATTTATAAATTCCTCAAATGATTCACTCTTATGAAATAGAAATCTAACCAAAGTGAATCTTGAATAATCATCCACTATAACAAATCCGTATATCTTCCCTCATAGACTTACAGTTCCTACTGATCCAAAAAGATCTATGTGTAAAATTTCCAATGATTTACTAGTTCTAAGATCCTTATTAGACTGAAAAGAGGACTTCACTTGTTTTCCTAATTGACATGCATCACAAAGGTGGTCCTTAGTAAAGTCTAGTTTTCCTATACCTCTCACTAAGTTCTTTTGGGTAATTCTCATAAGGTTTTTCATACTAGAATGACAAAGTCTCCTATGCCAAAGCCATGATTCATCAAAAATAGTTTTCAAACAAAAAACAGTAGGAGATTTAATACAATTTAAATCTAGCATATAAATATTGTTTACCCTTTTTCCATTTAAAACATCTTTCCCATTTAAGCTTAATATGCAGCTAGTAGGTAAAAATTTTACACTCTAGCCCTTATCACATAGCTGACTTATACTTAACAAATTATGTTTTAAGCCTTCAACCAATAACATGTTGTCTATGAAAAAGTTTTTCAAATTTTCAATCATACCTAATCCAACCACTTTCTTTGTGGGATTATCTCCAAGTGTAACATTGCCTCCACTCCTGGCTTCCAGCGTTATGAATTGAGCAGTATTTCCAGTCATATGCTTTGAACATTCGCTGTCCATGTACCATATGCTCTCACGAGGTCTTGTGTGAGAGCAAACCTGCAAAAATATCAAATGTTAGACCTGGGGAATCCAAACAAGTTTGGGTTCACCTTTTAGTAATTTATAATCAGATGCATGTATGATATGTCTAAGTTCATGCATCTTAGGTATTCATACCAAATTAGATTTCATCTTCAAAGTACAGGTGTGAGCTATATGTCGAAATAATCCATAATTATTACATTTAACATTAGGAAAAGTATTCCTAAGTTTTCTTGCATTTGTTTATCTTCTAAGGGAATCCATATATTTAGGATAATATTTAGGATTTGTAAAATCTTCAAGTTTGGGGGTATCCTATTATCCTCAAGAGCTCTTATTTTTAATTTATAAAATGAATTCATATCTTCCAAGATTCGATTTTTATAATTTATTCGATATGTTTTCCTCTCAGAATCATCCTTAAATATTTTAAAATCTCTTTCAAGATCAGCATATGATGATTTTAAATTCTCATAATTCTTATTCAAGTCATCATATTCGTCAAGTAGTTTCATGTGATTGTCATCTATTAATGCATGATCTTTCCTAATGATTTCATATTCCTTCTTAAGCTTTTCCAATTCTAAACTTACGCTAGCATGCATCTTTTATAATTTCTAATATGCATCATGCATGTGTTCAGAAACTTCAAACAATTCATCATAGGTTAAGTCACATACCTGTTCTTGATCTGATTGATCAACATTATCTGCCATCAAGCAAAGATTGGTGACTTCTTCTTCTTTTTCAGTCTCAGACGAGTCTGAAGCTGAGTCTACCCAGAAAGCTCTTTGAAACTTCTTCTTTCCCTTCTTTACAATTAGTTTCTCCTCTACCTTCTCCTTGCTAGGAGTGGCTTTGAGTTTTGGGCAATCAGTTTGATATGACCTGATTTCCTGCATTCATAACAAATCACTTTAGTAGAAACCTTGCTATTTTTGTTAAACTTACCTCTATTCCATTACTAGCGTCTCTTCTGCTTTCTCTTTAGAAAGTTTCTGAATTATCTAGTCATTAATGCAATATCATCTTCATCCTCAGGTTGTGAGTGTTCACTCTCTGACTCTTCCACTTTTAGTGCAATATTCTTCTCCTTTCGTGGTTCACCTGCATCAATCTTTCTTTGACTTACTCCTTGCTCATAAGCAATGAGTGAACCAAGAAGATTGTCAATAGAATAAATGTTTAGATCTTTAGACTCTGTAATTGCAGTAATTTTAGCATCATAAGCAATAGGTAAACAACGAAGAATCTTATTAACCATTTCAGCATTACTTAATTCCCTACCAAGTGCATGCAAAGAAGTGACAATTTGTGTGAATCTTGTGTACATGTCAGAAATAGATTCATTTGATTTCATGCGAAACAACTCATAATCATGTAACAAGATATTGAGTCTTGATTGCTTAACCTCATTAGTCCCTTCATAAGTTATACAAAATCTATCCCATATGTCCTTTCCACTTTTGCAAGTAGAAACCCGCATGTAGTCTTCAGATTTTAAAGAATAAAAGAAGCTATTTAAACATTTGGCATTTAGTTGAGCTAAGTTACGTTCTTCTATAGTCCAATCTGCAAAAGGTGTTTCTACTCTAACTCCATCAACTAATCTTGTTGGTTTTGTATAACCTTCTTGGACTAGGATTCACATACGATAATTAAGTGATTGTAAGAAAGTAGACATGCATGTTTTCCAAAAATCAAAAGGTATATTGTCAAACAGTGGAGGTCTAGTAATAGAGTAACCCTCAGGTGTATTTCGGTTTCCGAATGTAGCCATCTACGTTAATCAAAAAGTAATTTAAACTTATGATTTTGAAACAAAGCTCTGATACCACTTGTTTAGTCTAGTGAATAGGTTGTTAGACCTAAGTTAATGTACCAAGGTTACCAAGAGGGGGTGAATTGGTATTTTTAAAACTTTACCCTCTTTGAAGTTTTGTTGAACCGAAATGAAAATTTTTATTAAATTTTTTATAGAAAAGTTTTTCAACCACAGAGTTTTTTAAACAAAAGAAAATTACTGAAAATAAAAAAGTAGTAAAGTTAACGACACAAGATTTATAATGGTTCGATCTAAACCAGACCTACATCCACTCCCTAGAGGCACCCTCTGAGTATTGCACTAATACCAATAGTGTCTCTACTTTTGCACCCACAGCAAGGCGGAGAAGCCTTTACAAACACTCTTTTCACCACTACCCAGTGCGGCAGAGAACCGTCGTCCATTTACACAATCCACAGTGTTGGCAGAGAACCGTCCGTCCTTTCACACCTCCTAGTTTGAGAAGAGAACCCTTAGTCCTTTCACACTCTCCTAGTGTGGGTAGAGAACCCTTCGTCTGTTCACTCTCTCCTAGTGTGAGTAGAGAACCCTTCGTCTTTTCACCCTCTCTTAGTGTCGGCAGAGAACCGGATCTGCTTGACAGATCTTCTCATAAGAAATCTAGAAGGAAAAAAGAAAAGGGTGAAGTAATCCCAATTCACAAGTAGAGATTCTTACCTTTATACACCAAGTAAAGCTTTCACGCTCCAGTGGTAGGAATCCTCATTTGAATGCTCTCTCACACTTTCTCCTTCACTTTTCTCTCAAAAGGCACGAAGATCAATTGGCAAAAAGATTGGGTGGCAGTCTAATTTGGATTATTTATACAAAAGACAAGAAAAACCACCCAAAACTGCAAGTTATCAATTCTGTACGCAGTGGATCGTCCCGTACGATCATGGATCGTCCTGGACGATTTTACTTAAATGGTCGGAAACGAACCTTATGTATATTGGTACGAAATATTTTCGTACGCGCTAATCATCCCGTACGAACCAAGTTCGTCCGGTACGAAATGATTATTACATAAGTCGGTTCACAAAATTCTTCAGGACGTAACCAACTGAGGTATGTCGGATCAATTCGTTCTGGGATGAATAGGTTTCATCTATACGAATTGAGCGAGCCTCAATACAGAGCCGTTCGTCCTGAGACGAACATTATTTTTCGTCTGGACGAATAGGGCACGGTGAGAATACAGAGACGTTCGTCCTGTGACGAACCATTGATTTCATCTGGACGAACAGTAGAAATTGAGAATCCTGAGACGTTCGTCCCGGGACGACTATTAAATTCATCCTGGACAATTAGGACTTAGAAAAATTTTCTCTCCGCTTGTTCGATCCATTGATCTCCTTAGGGGTAATTGACATTATCGTCCCGTACGAACTAAGTTCGTTCTGTATGATCAGTTAAAAAAAATTTCCAAAGTGTGCATAATGTGATTTTTCACTCAATAACAATCACTCCCTCTCATATCAAAAATTATGAACATTTGTTGAATTTGATTACAAATCTTCAATATATTGGAGTTGATTTTCCTGAAAAGTTACTACACACTAGAGCAAGAAATAAATGTTCCAAATAGTGTTAGGAGATATATGTAAAACAATAATAATTGAAATCATCAAAATAATACAAGTTGCAAGAATGTAAACATGCAAAATAGCAACTCTCTTAACAAAAAGTTCTAAGAACATGCTGGATGATACGGGCTTCACGCAGTAAAGTTGAAACTTTAGGTTGATGATCCTTAACTCTATTTCCTCTAATCACTCGATTAACTTATATCCAATCAAAACTTGAGTTTGTCAAAGTGTGTGCCCTTAACCGTTCAGTCCTTAAGTTTAGAAAAATACCAAAGTCATCTTTGGTGATTTCAACTTTCTTTTTGAAAACAAAGGAAGTGATAACAGAGTGGTCGGAGTTGAATGACATGTTTGCCAAAAAATAGTAGAAGGTTTCTTTATTGTAGAAGTGAACTAGAGTGAGGATCAAATTAAATTGAGTATGGGCAAACAAGTGCATTACCTTGAAGGTTAAATGATCCTGTAGGAGAACTCTAGATGGAGTGATTTTTGCAGAGACAAACCTAGGAAAAGATTCTTCATTGGCTCTAGACAGGAAATTCTCGGATGTATTCCAAGGAGGACCCTTAGCCAAAGTCTTTTGTTGCTTGCTAGAACTTGCCATTGAAGAATTTGGAAATAGAAAACCCTTTGCCTAGATATTTGAGATTTTCTAAAAACCACCCAAAGGAATGGATTATAGGTGAACCTAGTGAGGGTGTTAGAACTAGGCGTCGATTAAACAAGGAAGTCAATCATTCAGCCTTTATTTCAATTATAGAACCCACTAATATTGATCAAGCACTTTCTGATAAATTTTGGATATTGGCTATGCAAGAAGAGTTGAATCAATTTGTAAGAAATAAAGTTTAGGAATTAACTTCAAGGCCAAAAGATCAAAGTGTTGTTGGAACTAAGTGGGTGTTCAAAAATAAAATGAATGACTCAGGAGTAGTTATTAGAAATAAGGCTAGATTAGTTGCTAAGGGGTATAATCAAATTGAAGGAATTGATTTTGAGGAGACTTTTGCCCCTGTAGCTAAACTTGAAGCAATTAGGATTTTACTAGCATTTGCCTGTTTTAAAGGATTTAAATTAATTCAAATGGATGTGAAAAGTGCCTTTTTAAATGGGGTAATTGAAGAAGATATTTTTGTAGAACAATTTCTAGGCTTTGAAAATTCTAAATACCCAAATCATATTTTCAAGTTAAAAAAGGCATTATATGGATTGAAACAGGCACCTAGGGCTTGATATGAGAGGTTGAGCACTTTCCTACTTAAAAGATCTTTTGAAAAAGGAAGTGTGGATACAACTCTCTTTTTAAAGAAATTTGGAAAGGATATACTCATTGTTCAAATTTATGTGGATGATATCATTTTTGGATCTTCAAATAAAAATCTTTGTGATGATTTTTCTAAAATAATGAGTAGTAAATTTGAAATGAGTCTAATGAGAGATTTAAATTACTTTCTAGGTTTTAACATGAAGCAACTTGAGGAAGGTACATTTCTTAGTCAAACTAAATATGTTAAGGACATCCTCAAAAAATATGAAACTGACAATGCTAAACCTGTTAGTACACAAATGAGTTCCTCAATTCAGTTGGATAAGGACCTTAAGGGAAAATCTGTTGATCAAAAGAAATTTTGAGGGATTATTGGATCTTTACTTTACTTGATTGCTAGCCGACCAGATATTATGTTCAGTGTTTGCTTATGTGCTAGATTTCAATCAGATCCAAAAGAATCACATTTGACATCAGTGAAAAGGATTTTAAGATATTTACTAGGAACTCAAAACTTAAGAATTTGGTATCCTAAGTTTAGCTCTTCATTTGAAATTATAGGTTATTCATATTCTGACTTTGTAGGTTGTAGGGTGGATAGGAAAAACACTTCTGGAATATGTCAATTCATTGGAAATTCATTAGTTTCATGGTCTAGTAGAAAATAAAATTCAGTGGCCTTATCTACTGCAGAAGCAGAATACATTGCATTAAGAAGTTGTGTGGCACAAGTGCTTTGGTTAAAACAACGGATGATTGATTTATGATTAACTATAGGCACTATTCCAATTTATTGTGATAATACTAATTCTATTTGCATTTCCAAAAATCCTATTCAACATTCAAGAACCAAACACATTGACATAAGACATCATTTCATAAGGGATCAAGTATCCAAGGGAGAAATTGAACTTACCCATGTTTTTACTAAAAATCAACTTGCAGACATTTTTATAAAACCTTTAGCCTTTGATACTTTCAGTGCATTAAGAATAAGGCTTGGTGTAATTGATTTAAATGCTTAAATAAAAATGTTTTTGCAACATTGATGTTTTCTTTTTGTAGTTTATGTTTTTATGATTTTTGTTTTTGTGATTTGTTGTTTGTTTTTTAGTGATTTTTATTTAGAGTCTGTGCTTTTGTCATTGTTTATTATGTTTTGTATGTTCATTTAGTTTTCTTTGATAAAAATACCAAAATTCAAAAATTTGTGTTAATCGCTAGGGACGAAAATTTTTTGTACAGGACGATGTGTGTAAAATGTCAGTCTGAGTGATTTCAAACCTTCTTAAGAGCAGTTTTTAATGTAGTTCGTCTGTACGATCCTCACGATCGTCCGGGATGAAATTTTTTTTCTCAAACGACGGGACGATTGAATACAATAGTAGAACGGATAAGACAGTTTTTATTATGAACTTCGTCCATACGAATCTTTGGTTCGTCCAGAAGAACAGATGTTGGTTCATAGCAGGGGACGGTTTTAACTTCCATTAAAACGAGTTAACTTTTGATAGTCTGTACAAACACATGTTCGTCTGTACGATCGTCTTGGTCAAAAGTTTGTATGAAAGGACGCTTCCTAAATTGTGTGATTACGAAAAGCCATTATTTTTTGACTCACTCGTTCGTCCATACAAAATATTTTTGTACAGGGACGAATCGAATTCGTACGGGACGAACGAAATTTTGTCTGATACGAACAGTCGTAATTCTTTAAATTGACGGCAATTTTTATTGAACAGTCACTCTCACATATCTCTTTCAAAGCTTTCATCTTTTCAAATCCTTCAATGGAAAGTTCTAGCAAGCGACAAAAGTCTTTGGCTAAGGGCCCTCCTAGGAATACATCCGAGAATTTCCTGTCTAGAGCCAATGAAGAATCTTTTCCTAGGTTTGTCTATGTAAAAATCACACCATCTAGAGTTCTCCTACTGGATCATTTAACCTTCAAGGTAATGCACTTGTTTGCCCATACTCAATTTAATTTGATCCTCACGCTAGTTCACTCCTATAATAAAGAAACCTTCCACTATTTTCTGGCAAACATGTCATTCAACTCCGACCACTCTGTTATCACTTCCTTTGTTTTTAAAAAGAAAGTTGAAATCACCAAAGATGACTTTGATATTTTTCTAAACTTAAGGACTGAAGGGTTAAGGGCACACACTTTGACAAACTCAAGTTTTGATTGGACAGAAGTTAATCGAGTGATTAGAGGAAATAGAGTTAAGGATCATCAACCTAAAGTTTCAACTTTACTGTGTGAAGCCCGTATCATCCAGCATGTCCTTAGAACTTCCATTATCCCTAAAGCTAGTGATAGAATTAATATCACTCCTCTTCTTTCTATTGTTACCTACTTGATCATGACTAAACAACCTATAGATGAGGCTCAACTCTTAATTGACTACATTTATAGTCTCTCTGAAATTGGTCATGTTAATCATAAAAGGAAGAAAAACATAACCCTAGGACATCTGATTGCTTATATTCTGAAGAAGAGGTATGGTTTAACTCATCCTAAACAAGATTTTGAAGAACCGCTCTACTACAACAATGCATCCTTTAGAGCTATCTTCAATAAGGATGAGCCCAGCAGAACTCATGTAGTTCTAAGTGAAACAGAAGAAGAAGCCGGACCTTCACATGCTGCTGGACCAAATTATGAGGATTTGGTTTAAAGATTTGAAAATTTAGAGGCTCATTTTGATCAAAGATTTGATTTAATTGAAACTCATATGCAGCAGCAAGATTTCCAGCATAATCAGAATATGGGATATATGCGTGAACAAATAAATGTCATTAATACCAACATGTACACGATCAGTAGTTACTTCAGCTTCTTTGGTGCAGCACCACCTCCTCCTCCAGATCAGGGTCCATCTGAGTGATTTGTTCAGCGTTTGTTTTATGTTTGTTCAGTATTTGCTCTATGTCTGTTATGTACGTATTGTTCTTGTGTTAGTGATTTCCTTTTATGTGTTATCTTTTCATGTTTTAGTTATGTTGTTATTGATATCAAAATTTTAAATTGTAATAGTTTTTATTCGATATCAATATAAGTTTCAATATTTTGCTGTTAAATGTTTTAGAAATATGTGTTAGACTTTATGACATTTATCTTATTTTAATCTTAATAGTGCTTTATTTAACTTGTAAATTTAAATTAATTTCATTAGAAAATATTATTTTTCAAAATTTAAGACATGCTTATAACTTGATATTCTTAGAATTTTCAATTCCATGTCTCTTATTTAGACTACATAATCTTGGTATTATTATTGTAATTTAGATGTTTTCTTATTTTATATTTCTCTTTTCAATTAGTATTTATGCACTTAGAAAAATTTAAAATTTTAGATTATTGATTTTGGAAAGAATTCAAATACTCTTGAAAAATTGTACAAATGTACAAAAATCAAAAGAAGTATGCAAAAAATTTGCAATGACAAAAAGAGGCACAAAATAAGCCCAAATAAAAAAGATGCACAAAAATGTGCCGGTATAAAAATAGAAAAAGATGCGCAAAGCGCCACATGTGGTACTTATTTCTTTCCAATCTCTTTTAATCTCTTAATTCAAATTGATCTAATGTTCATTCATATTTTAGATTGAAATTTGAAATATAAAATGTTTTATTCATCCTTAGCGCAAAGATTCTCTTTATCCTCATGTCAAAATTGACACATGCCTTTGAAAAACTCTTTTTATTTACTAAGTTATATCACTTCTTAAATTATATGAAATTTCATGTCTTCCTAATGTTTTTCAATTTTTATTTGCATACTTTATTTCAATCACTTTCAAGATTAAAATATTAAATGAATTTCATATTTCTGCTTATATTTCTAACATTCTTTTCTTCTTCACCTTTTGATGTTGTCAAAAAGGGGGAGAAATTATTTGTTTGTTGCGTATGTTTTCACACTGTTTGATTTTCGTAGTGTTTGATTTCGTATGTGTTGTTTTTGTGATTTTTGTGATTTTTGATTATTTTCTTTATTTTATCTTTTATGTTATTTTTAATTTGTATAAAATTTTTGAAAAACAAAATTTTTTTAAAGCCTCCTTATTTCCATGAGTTCATCAATTCAGGGGGAGTTTAGGAGATCTTAGAATTTGAAATCCTACAAACAATAATTATTTTACCATCATCAAAAAGAGGGAGATTGTAGAGAGAGTTGCTATTTGCATGTTTCATATTTTTGCAACTTGTATTATTTTGATGATTTCAAATATTATTGTTTTTATCCATCTCCTAACATTTTTTGAAAGTTTTATTTTTTGCTCTAGTGTGTACTAACATTTCAGGAAAATCAACTTCAAGCAATGAAGACATCAATCTATTCATTTGTAAATCATATTTTTTTTACATTAAAGTGAGTGATTGTAATCGAGTGAAAAAATCACAACACACTCTTTGGGGACAATTTTTTTTGAATTGATCGTACGGGAAGAATCATGTTCATACGGGACGATCATGTTAATTAGCCCCTCAGAAGAGCATCGGACTGAACATACGAGGAGAAAAATTTTCTAAGTCCCATTCGTCCAGGACGAAATTAATTTTTGTACCGGAACGAAACTCTCGGGATTCTCACTCGTAATGTTCGTCCAGATGAAAAATAAGGTTCGTACCGGGATGAAACTCTCTGTATGAGTTCGTACTGTACGAAATTAATTTTCGTACCGGGATGAAACTCTCTGTATGAGATCGTACAGGACGAAACTCTCTGTTTAAAATCATCCCAGGACTAAACCTGTTCGTCCCAGGACGAACTGAACCGACTTAAGTCAATTGGTTACTTCCTGTAGAATTTTTGGAAACCGACCTATGAAATAACCGTTTCGTACCGGACGAACATAGTTCGTACGGGACGATGTGCATGTACGAACATAGGTCGTACCAATTTACATTAGGTTCATTTTCGGCACTTTAAGTAAAATCGTCTAGGATGATCCACGATCGTACGGGACGATCCACTGCGTACAGAATTGAAAACTTGCAGTTTTTAGGCGGTTTTTCTTGTCTTTTGTATATATAGTCCAAATTAGACTGCCACCCAATTTTTTTGCCATTTGATCTTCATGCCTATTGAAAGAAAACTCAAGCAGAGAGTGTAAGAGAGCATTCAAAGGAAGATTCCTACCATTGGAGCGTGAAGGCTTCACTTGGTGTTCAAAGGTAAGAATTTCTACTTGTGAATTGGGATTACTTCACTTTTTTTTCTTCTTTCTAGATTTCTTGTGAGAAGATCTGTCAAGGAGATCTAGTTCTCTGCAGACACTAGAAGAGTGTGAAAAGACGAAGGGTTCTCTGCCGACACTAGGAGAGTGTGAAAAGACGAATGGTTCTCTGCCCACACTAGGAGAGTGTGAAAAGACAAAAGGTTCTCAGCCTACACTAGGAGAGTGTGAAAGGACGGACTGTTCTCTGCCAACACTGTGGATTGTGTAAAAGGACAACGATTCTCTGCCACACCGGGTAGTAGTGAAAAGAGTGTTTGTAAAGGCTTCTTCGCCTTGCTGTGGGTGCAAAAGAAGAGACACTATTGGTATTAGTGTAATACTCAGAGGGTGCCTCTGGGGAGTGGATGTAGGTCTGATTTAGACCGAACCACTATAAATCTTGTGTCGTTTACTTTACTGCTTTTTATTTTTCACATTTTTTTTTGTTTTAAATATTTTGTGGTTGAAAAACCTTTCTATAAAAATCTCATTAAAAATTTAATTTCGGTTAAAATTATTAAAAGAGGGTTAAGTTAAAACTACCAATTCACCCCCCCCCCCCCTCTTGGTAGCCTTGGGACATTAACTTAGGTTTAACAACCTATTCACTAGACTCAACAATCTTTAATGATTTGAATATAAGCATTATTGACTCCTTTCTTTTCAAAAACTCTCCATAGCACTTCTCTTGGAACTTTATCATATGCTTTTTCTAAATCAATAAATATCATATGTAAATCCTCCTTATTTTCTCTATATCTCTCTCCATCAAACCTCTTAATAAATGTATGGCTTCCATAGTCGACCTACCCGGCATGAATCCAAATTGATTTTGAGAAACATCAGTATCACGCCCCAACCTATGCTCCATAACTCGCTCCCATAGTTTTAAAGTATGACACATTAACTTAATACCTCTATAATTCGCACAATCTTGTGCATCACCTTTATTCTTAAAAATAGGAATTAACACACTCATTCTCCAGACATCATTTTAGTCTTCAAAATATTATTAAAAAGTTTAGTAAGCAATAAAATTCCTTCATCTCCTAAGCATTTCCACACCTCTATTAGAATATCATCAGGTCCAACAGCTTTTCCACCCTTCATTTTCTTCAAAGCCTCTCTAACTTCAGTTTTATTAATACACCGATAAAAATAGAAATCTTTATTTTTATTTTGGGTGCTAAGGTCACTATAGTCAATCTTATTTTTGCAATCTTCATTAAAAAGTTTAGCAAAATATCTCATCCACCTTTGATGAATATCATCTTCTAAGAAAAGTATTTTTTGATCTTCATCCCTAATACACTTCACTTGAACTAAATCTTTAATACTCATATCTCTTTGTTTGGCTAACTTATACATATATCTTTCTCCCTCTTTAGTATCTAATCTATTATATAAATCACTAAAAGCTAATGTCTTTGCATCGCATATTGCTTTCTTAGCATCCTTACGAGCCACTTTATATATTTCTCAATTATCAGAATTTTTAAAATTAAACCAATTTTTATAGCAAAACTTCTTATTTTTAATCTTTTCTTGCACATTTGGATTCCACCACCAACTATTTTTACTATTAGGAGCTTTTCCTTTTGATACTCCAAGTACATCTTTTGCAATATTCTTAATATCACTAGCCATTTTTTCCCACATAACATTAGCATCCTCATGCACAGACAAAATCTTAAGATCTAAAATCTTATTCTCAAAAATATTTTTGAGAATATTCTTTAAATGCCCCCATCTAATCCTAGAAAATTGTTTTACTTTATTTTTTATTATATGCCCCTTTATCTTAAAGTCAAAAACTAATAATCGATGTTGGGTACATAAATTTTCACTCTGAATAACTTTGCAATCTTTGTAATCTAAACGATTTAATTTTCTAATAAGAAAATAGTCAATCTGGGTTGTACTATATTCATTTTTATAAGTGATGAGATGATCATTCCTTTTCTTAAATAAAGTATTAGCAATTGAAAAATCATAAGCTAAACAAAAATCCAATATGGTCTTGCCACGTTCATTCGTTGCTTCAAATCCATGGCCACCATGAATGCTTTTAAAATCATCTACCTCCCTACCAATATGTCCATTTAAATCTCCTCCAATAAAAACTCTTTCTTCAAGAGGTATCTTTTATATTAATTCTTCTAAATCATTCCAAAAATTTAATTTAGAACTCATATTCAAACCTACTTGAGGAGCATAAGCACTTATAATATTAACAATGTTATCATCAACAATAATCTTTAAAGCTATAATTCTATCTCCAATCCTATTAATTTTTATAACATTATCATTTAAACTCTTATATATAATAACACCTACACCATTTCTAGTACGACTCCTACCCGAATACCAAAGTTTAAATCCTAAACTATCAATTTCCTTAGCCTTCTCTCCAACCCATTTAGTCTCCTGAATGCACAAAATATTTAACTTCCTATGAATCATAATATCTATTAATTCCATTAATTTTCCTGTAAGGGAACCAATATTCCAAGTTCCTATCCTAATTTTAGTTTCATGGACTAGCTTCTTTGCCCACATCCGTCCTTGATGTGGAAACCCTTGCCTATTTAACACTACACCCGGGCGCCGTTGTAGCTGCCCTTGCACACTTGTCACTGTATTCAGGCCATACAGCTCGTCGCTTCCAAGGGACGCCCTAACATTAACACAATTTCTTAAAGGATTCATGTCATTATTGTTCGACAAGTTTTACGCTGGCTGTCGACTACCTAACACAACCCTCCACTTTTCTCATCCAGGACTTGGGGCCTGGCAATGGCAGTGTTAATGAAATACATAAATCAAGTATAATTGACTACATGGAAAAACACTTAATCAACACAACTTATGATAATTCATTAAATATTAATTAATTATAAACATAATAATATAATTAATATTATTTAGTGATGACCAAATTAAGTATAATCATTAATAAAAGATTTTTTTTAAAAAAAAATTAATATAAATAATTTTAAAGTAAATTAAGTATTTTAAAGTTTAAGTAAAAATAAATTATATATATATATATCCAAAACTTAAATTATATTAAAGGCAAGAAACAATATGGGGTACAATAAGCAAAGAAACAACACGTAAAAAAAAAAGAATATACAAGGTCCGAGGACTCAGTTAAAGGCCGATACTTCCAGGTTGCTTTAAGCCAAATACTGACCGTCCAATTTGATGAAGAGAGAGCATCATCAAAGGTTGCCACTAGCCAACCGAAGGAGAAGGGAGCCCCATCCACATTATAGCCCGGTCAATAGAAAATAAAACAGATAGCTCCAAAATAATGCATAAGCTAGCAAGGAACATCAAAGAAAGGCAACCACCCGCACCAAAGAACCGTCCAGTCCAACCAAAACACAAACTGAGAAACAGATAACCAGAAGGCAACCAACAAATAAACCAATGCAATTACCTACCACGTCTACCCCTTCCATGAGCCTTTCCATGAGAGGAAAAACAAACAACCGATTTATCAAGCAGCAAAGCAAAAGAATTCCCAGGATCATCATCACCAAAAGACTCCGAAGATGAAACGGACTCAGAATCAGACGAACAGTGAAGCCAATCGAGATGCACTCTCACATCCCATCCCGAATTGTCCCCAACATGATAAACCAAGGCTTGAGGGTCAATTAATTTAACCGGCGCATCAACAAAAGAATTATGAACTAAATCAGCATTCATAACAAGGGAGGAGATGGTTGGGGCATCACAACCCCCACTCACAATCCCACCCAAATTAACAGTAGCAGAAGCAGACCCATCCAAGCATTCAACAACCACAGGAGGCATAGGATTACTAGCTAAGACACATGGGGCAGACACGGCACCCAACACTGACGAGAAAGAACCAAATTTTAAAGCACAGCCAAATTGACCCTCAACACTATTACAAGCCCGAGGGGATGAATTAGAAGGTAAAACCCCAGCCCAAGCCTCCTCACAAACCTTGCCAGGAGTAATAGGAACAGCACCTTCGGCATCAACCACAACTCCACAAATTGGAGGCACATTAACAGGATTAACCTCAACCACATCATTCACATTTTGAGCAGGCAGAACCAAATTAGAAGAAACAATATATGGATCAATAGATGGCTCAATCTCACCAGAATCAAAACCAACAGTCAAAACCACCAGCTCAGCATGAACCAAAGGATTCGACAAAACAGTAGAATCAAGATTAGGATGAAGAATCCTACATCTAGCCTTAGAATAACCCAAAGCAGATAATGAGCACAATATTCTGGAAAATCCTCAAAAATCACATATTGGACATAACCAGAACTATCCGAACCAACCCAGATTTTATCCTGATACTATTTGGACACATCCAGCTCAACCAAAACACGCGCAACTGAAGGACGTGATCCACTGTTAGTAGCATTATCAATTTTCAGAGGTTTGCCAAAAATTAAACCTAAACCATGCAAAATATGCGGGGCAAACAAGTGAGGCCAGAGGTTAGGGAAGGAGACCCAGATAGGTATAACAGAGGATTCAGTCTCAATATCCAAGCTAGGAGCCTATTTTACCAATTTCATAAAACATTAGCTCACGAAATACGATCTATGAGCAAAAATTCTATAGTAATCTAAGTTATTAAAAAGCTTAATCAAAACATTCCTTTGATTCAAAACTGTAATCAAAACTTCAACATTAAGTTTAAGCTTAAAAAAAAGCTCCTAATAGCCTCAAGAGAGGGCCTCTGCCTAAGGAATTTACCGACCATAGCATATTCGGAAGGGGCAGCCAAAGATTGGATTTCCGCTTCGAAAATCCAAAGAGAAGGTAAACCTTTATGTGAAGACACACTCAAATCAGGAAAAGCAGAAGAAGGAGATGAACTAGAGAGAGCATCCTTAAAAGACAGATATAATGATCCCACCAAAAAATTGGGATCACGGAAGCGAGATTGCGGCGCCATAAAGCCCAAAAAAACCAAAAAAAAAACACCGAAAGGAAAAGAAGATGAAATACACTGAGTAACGAGGAGAAGAAACCAGCCGGAGAGCCAGGATGACAGCTATATATATATATATATCGATAAGATACTACTCAATCAATTTGTAATGAACTTTAATAACAACTCACAAACTAAGTTAAATAAATTTTAGATCATCATGAAATCAATTTTTATTTCTATGATTTCTATGAAATGATTTATTCAAAATAAAATAGTTATTAAATTATTAAATAACATAATACAAAATTTGATATCATCAAATTAATAATGAGACAAACATGATATTAGCATCCCCTTCATCTTAAAGTAAATACAAAAAAAAAAAAAAAAAGTTATGCAATCAAATTAAAAATATGTCAGACGTGAGCTTACGAGCCAGCTCAAATAATTATTAATATTTTTTTAAATAATTTTATTTTATTTATTAAATTTAAATATTTAAATAATAATCGTAATAATAAATGTTTAAAATATTTAATCAAAAAAAATTTAAAAAATCCCACCGAGGCTCTCGAGCAGCTCGAGCTCCTTTATAGTAGGACAACCTGGAATTCGAGCTCATTTTCCAACTGACGAGCTAAGCTTGATAGTTCCAAAACTTGACTCGACTCGACTAATTTACACCCCTAGTTCAATTAGAGAGTACGAACCATATTTTAACTCTCAATATGATCTTTCAGCGAGTTTTAGATTAGTAGAGGAAGAAAATAGGATGTACAAAGATATGGGTTTTTATGTAGCTTGCCCGTAATTAAGAGAATATGCAGAGGAGCCACCTAACATCGTCATGTTGATCTTCAATAAATTATTATGTGAAGCTCAATCGCCAATTTGAGTTAGTTGCACCATTCATTCAGAGTTTTTAGTCACCATTAGGATGCTCAATATTAAGACATAATATACCATTTTTGTGAGTATTTCAATCAATTTTATGGACTACTGAAAGAAACCAATCCTGCTGACAATATAATTCTAGTGGACTTATACAAGACTCTTATATAGGACTAAAAAGCTAGTAATAATAACACCCTACAATATTCACTAAAGATATGTGAGACTACACCTCATATATACACTTATCATATTTGTGCTGCATAATCCAAAAATAAAAAAAGATTTCTTACATTCATTGATCAAAGAACTAAGTATTTTGTGGAAAGTGTCATAACATATGATATTTCAACCTAACATAACTTTTTAATGAAAGTAGACTTACTGTGGATGAATGACTCTCCAACATATAGAATGCTATCAGGTCTGAGTACTACATGAAAGTTATCTTACCCATATTGTATGGAGTTAATTAAAATATTCACATTAAGACATAGATGAAGAATACGTGGTTAAACTTTCACCATATATTTCTACCTGCTAATTATCTATTAAGGAGAAATAAGGATGCTACCATAAATATTAAAGTTGAAAAAATCATAGTCTCTATAAGGATTATTAAAAATAGCGAACATGATACCTACATTTATTGAAGCTCATATGCAAGTAGAGTATTGAGAAATTATTTTCTTGGACATTATCGTATCAGAGAATAAACTAAATTATATATAATTTAGATGTTATGGGTATAAAAAAATATATTTTTGATAAACAAAATTGGCTTGTAGTTATTAAACTAAAACTCAATGTACCATTGAGAGACATGATATAATATAGGTTGCACATTAAGAAGAAAGAATGCTATATTTTAGAGAATAACATATCTTTTATACTAACCCTTGTTATGGTTAAGAAAGAATGAACTAAATAAGCTTTAATAATTCAATCGGCTCATATTGAAGAAAGGTTCTCTTCATTTTTATTTTTTATTTGTATGAGAAAATGAGCCAGTTGAGAGAGCCATGACCCATAAGACTCTCCCATGCATTAGTTAGCTTTCTAATGGGTGGTCAAAGTAGAAGGTTAATTTAATCCAAATTTGGCTAGGCAAATAATAAATTGAGCACCATACCACAAATATATATATATATACACACACACACACTAAGGTTTCGTTTGCATTCATCATTCCTTGTTAAATAATATTTTTTTAAGCTCTAAATCATAAAATTGTTCAACTTTTTGTGCTAACTCTAAATTTGATATGTATGATGGTTTGTCATTAGCGTTTTTTTCTTTTTTATGTGCAGCTTATTAGTTTATCATTAGTGTGCTAGTGATGATAAGAGTTTTAGGAATATTGGAATTACTTATTTCCATATAAATATTAGAGATATTAAAAGCATTCATTGCATATAATTATAGAATAATTTATTTCAAATATTTATAGTAGGAATCTATAATCATTATTACAATGATAATATATCCTCATTGTTAATTTTTTACCTTTATAACTCTTTTTTGTTTCTTATAAATAGGCACTACTGTATAAAACATATTATTCAATTTAATAAGAGTATAATAACTCTAGACTCTCTACCAAAGTTACCATTAATCAAGTCTTTTGTCGAGCCATTGATAATATATCGAAAATTTTGTGAGCTATCACTTATGATTAGTTTCCCGAATTTTAATTTTAATTTGTAATTTACTATATCATATGCATTTATAAATTTCCATAAGCTTTTTGCGACTAAGCACGAAAGCTTCCTTACAATATAAAACTTATGAATCATTCTTCTTATGATTTTAGCCATTAACCATATTGCTAAAGATGGTGTTTTTGGAGATTGGAAGGAATGCTGAGGTGGTTCTCTCTTTTAGTGATATCAATTCAGTAACTCACACTCAAGAGGAAATTATATTCCTCAACCTCTATAATAGATGTACTTCTAAAAAAACATCCAAGGAAAACGGGTATTGTATTGCACTTGCCAGTAAAAGCCCAATTTCTACAATGCACTTTGATCAGGTTTCATATCAAATCAAGTTACCAATAACATTTAGTTACACTGCTATGAAGCCTTGCAAGGGTGAGATCTTAATTGGCACAATAACAGAGATTAAGCAAAATAGCATTACTCTCAAATCTGGGCCAATGAAGAACATTTTTCTCTCAAAACTATGGATGAAAGATTACGAATTCAGATCGTCTAATGAGCCAATGTTCTTAAAAGTGAATGGATTGTCATACATGAGGAAAGGAACTAAGGTGAGGTTCAAAGTTCTCAATGTTAAATGGATTCAAAGTGAAGAAGAGTTTAATATTTTGGCATCTATTTTAGGTGATTATCTTGGACCTATTTGAGTTCATATGCTGTATTTGGGATTCTAGCTTAATTTAAGCTTTTTCTTAGTCTAATTTGGTGCACTTTTTAAGAAAAAGCATAGTTTGTGTAACTAAATGTTTAGTACTCTTTTGAAGCAAAAGATGTCCTAATTTAGAGTTATAAATTAAATTATCAATCCAAAGTGTTATAATCTTTAAAAGATGATTCAATGACAACTATCCAATAACAATTAATCTTATTGGATTGAAATTTTGCAAAAGAAAAATAATAAATAAAAATTTAGAGATTTAATGAGAAAGATGTTATGCAAATGAAAAGCTTCCAAAGAAAGATTTATTTAATTAATACTTTATGTTTCTTACACAAAATATCAATGTTTTGAAAATCGGACCGGACCGACCGATTCGACCGTGAACCGGTCACAAGGTAGATCTGGTTTAGTCTACAAACCTCTTATGCATTAAACTGGACTGAACCAGCAAGAACTTGCCCGGGATATTTTGAACTGGCCAGTTTAAATTCCATAATTTTTAAATATTTTTATATAAAGAAATTAATATATATTTAAATATAAAACATTTAATGTAAATTATAATATTTTTTTATTATAAACATTTACCCACAAAGCATCATAAAAGATCTTCACATGGCACCACCACTCCATGTGAGCTCTTAGTTCAAGGAAACTAAAAAGGCTATACAAACAATAGCAAGAAATTGTTTCAAGTAATGTGGGACTAAAGAAAAGAGTTGAGGTGTGTATGAGCTAATAACATATATAATGTCTATAAAAGTTATTTTTAAATAGATATTTTAATTAATTAGTTTTTATGTGAATGATACTTATTTATTAGTTAATAATATACATTTATTTATTTATACACTAAAAAAAAATAAATTATCATTAATAATTTTATCCATTTATTAATGATTTTAGATATAAATTCATAAAATAAATTTGGTATACAACATAAACATGTAAAATATATTTAATCATATAATATAAAATAAGAATAATTTATATTAAATTTATAAACTTATGTTAGAATTAAATTTATATTAAACATGTAACATAAATTAGTAATAATTTATACTAAATTATATGGTTATATGTAAATTAAATTTAAATTAAAAATCAAATTAAAAATTTGAAAAATATTTAAATTTAAAATTATCATAGTTTTGTGAGTGTACATTATTATAATTATGATATTTAGATTTTTTTTACTTTTATTTGAGATTTTAAAATAATTCTTTTACTTAATTATGTAAGTTTTATGTTTCATAATTTTTTTAGTTTAATTTTTTGTCACATACTCTAAATGATAACATTATTATTATGTTAATTTTATAAAATTTCAATAATATTTATTATTTATTATGCATTCCAGTTCGACCCCGGTTAGACCGATCAAACCGTGAACCTCTTCTTCTTCGGATTTGTTGTCCGATCCAATTTTCATAACCTTGCAAAAATACATAAAAACCTACAATGAAAGTTCTTTTAATTTATGACTCTAATAGTTTTAGTACCTCATTAAATTGGAAGTTCTTTTACTTTATATATATATATATATATATATATATATATATATATATATATATATATATATATATATATATATATATATATATATATATTGTATGATTACCAAATTTCACTTTCCAACAATTATTCAACAAGTCCTATCCTCCAACATGCTCCATTCTATCAAAACTAGTAAGAGACATTTCAAGTAGCTGCTCATTTTTGCTCACGCAAAGGGACAAACCTACACCATTCTTTCCCAAAACAAACACACAATACAAGATAGTGCAAAAATACTATATATACTTGAGAATAAAAACTCAGACTACACTTTCCCAAACAAAGCTATAAGCCAACAATTTGTTTGACATTGAAATCTAACCAAAATGAAACTATAAGAAAGAAATTTTGATGTAAACTTGCTCTCCAAAATTCAAGAGGCATTTTCATGTAGTTTCCCACATGCTTTTCACATAAAGTTCCAACAAATACAAAAGGAAAAACAAATTTAGAGAAAAAGTATGTAAGCATCTCATTATTAGGCATGTCTTTTCAAAGCTAAGACATGTCTCCGACACATCCTTCACTCCCATTCGACATTTAAGCCAAATACAGATGAGAGGAAGGAAATTTAATTTTTTTTTGTTTATTCTTCCTACATTTCAAGAGAGCGCTCAGAAAACTCAACACAATTACCCACATCATTTCCTATGTGAAACTAAAACTAGTAGAGAGGAAACATGTCACGAAATCAAAACCCAAACAAATTCTTCCACCTCAGACCTAAACATGCTTCCAACCCTTTTGTCTATCCCAGCTCATCTTTGAAATCAAATACGAATAAGAGGAAGAAATTAATTTATGAAAACTTATTTCACTTTTAAGGAGATTTAAGGAGTCTTCTAAAATCAAGTTTCTCAAGTGCAAAGTCATTCATAAAAGCCCCCAATCCCAAAAATAACTCATAAAACCTTCAAGCAAAGCAACTCATAAAACCTCCCCATGCAAAACCCACTATAGCTTCTTCCAACACTAAATAAATCTTTTTGACGTGGGATAAATCCATGAAAATTTTCAAACATGAAGGTTTTGTAAAACCTTTCAGTCATGAAACATTTACGAAGCATATCATAGAACTTCTCAACACAAAATAACTCATAAAACTTTTTGTAAAACTTTCAATCATGGAGGAATTCATCTCTCCAACGTCAAGTAACTCATAAGGCTTACCAATGCAAAACCATTCCATAAAACCTTCTAACATAAAATGACTGATGACACGTTGCATCCAAAGTGCTTTCATTTTGTAAGAAATAATTACTTGTTGGAGAAGAAGAGAAAATGATTGCTCAACCTCTTCAACACAAATTTGAAAACCCACTAGCGATGATATTATCACTCAATAGAAATATTGAAATCCATTAACATGCATTACTTTAAATGCTAACGGAAGAAAAACCACTTGTAATAATATGATATAGGCTTCAACAAAAGTGTATAAATCATCATTGCTAATCATACACATAGCATCGAGACATATTCATGAGTTTGAACCTCTCCAAATATAATAATAATAATTAAATACCCACATAGTATCTAAAGGATGAATGGAACCACGAATAAAAAAGAGGCAAAAACCTATGCGAGAGAAATTAGGGAAATCATTCAATGCACATATAGGAAAAAATTACAAGCCGCCATTCATGATACGAATGAGCAAACTCTTTAGTTTTATTGCTATTGAAGCTTCTAAAAATTTCTCAAAGCATATATGAAGGGAAATATAAATACACTAACTATCCATCATCATTTTTATTTAAACATGTATTTTCCTTAATAGGCATTACCACATAGTAACATTATAAGAATACTCCATAGCTCCATGAGTGAGTGTATGAAGCTCTCCAAAATATATAACTAAATTAAGCGATAAATATCATGTTCGAAAAGATTTCCAACAAATCTAAAAATCAAGAATTTTTTTTCCGAAGAAATATACAATTCAATCATAAAATAGGGCTCAAGTGCATTATGCAAATATGGCTTGCCCAAAGACCATCAATCACTCAAAATTTGCCTCATTTCTTAATGGACATTAACAAAACATCTCATATGCATACTTTGATAAAAAAATAAGATAACCTCCCATGACTTCACACAATCTCTACATGAACTTCCAGTATCATGTGATTTAAACCATAAACAAATGCAAACTCTATACGCGAAGAACTCATTTACAAGTAATATAAGTCAACATATAAATTTTATCTATATCTTATGAAACTATTCATGGCTAACAATAACCATTATCACTACTCAAGAGAGTTAGGACACCAATTTCAATGATATGCAAATTTATCTTCTAACAAATCACTTTCTCCCTATGTCGTTTAAAATTCAACCGAGGCTTGGAATAAAACAATATAGGCACCCTTTAAGCAAGGGATTCGTTTAGTCATCGTCAATGCTCCAAGAAAAAAAAAAGGTTTTCCAGTAACAAGGCATTTGACCATAAAAGCAAAACTCAACCAGAACTTCAATAACACATGTTTTATCATCAATCATTATTTGCACTTCTTAAGAAAAAATCAACATCACTTTGAATCTTGCATTGATGCTCATGAATCAAGTTTATTTTACCAATTACATATTTAAACTTATTAACAAGAGAAATATCATTAGCAAAAAGAACCTGACAGGGTACATGTTAAAGCAAATAAACACTATGCCAACACCAAGTTCATGTATAGGATTATAAAGCAACTTGCAAAGAAGAAGGTCAATTTTCCTACCAATTAAACCCAAACCAAATGGTAAGGAGACTAACATGTGTATGTACATACACATAAGAAGAGTATTCTGATAACCAAGTCCACGTGATAAGGCATAATATAATAACGAAATCCATCATATAAGATAAACACACCCATTCTTTTATCTTTTATTGAAGAATAATAGAGAAGAAAAGAAGAAAAGTAGGAAGGAGAAGAGGAAGAGAATGAAGGAAAATAAGAAGAAGAAGAAAAGGAGGAGAAGAAAATCAGGAAGAACAAGAAGAAAAGGAAGAAGAAAGAAGAAGAAGAAGAAGAAGAAGAAGAAATGAAATGGGGGAAATAGAGGGAGGAAAAGAGAAGCAGAAGAAGATGGAAGAAATGTAGGAAGAAGCGGAAATAGAAGGAGAGAAAGAAAGCGAGGGGAAGAAATCACCTTGCGAGTCCAGCGGCTAGAGCAAGTCGACGACATCGGGTTCAGTCTCTGAGCTCGCGAACAAGATAGTTCCGAATGGGGGGAGACGGACCAACCTAGTAGAGGGGCCTTCTGTTCCCACCTCTGCAGCCCGCTGAACTGAACATCTGACTCGCTCTTTGTCTTCTATACACCAAGAAGGAATCATCGAACTGTGTTGTTGCTTCCCCATAAAACATCTCTGAGTCCTCACACGAATGCACCATTTGGCAGCGGCAGAATCATAATTCAACGAAATCGGAGCCGTCGGATCTATCTAGAAATTAGTTCAAATTTATTTAAAAAGTTGAAACTAAACTAGAACTAATTGGGTTAACTTCATGTCAAATTTTAGTTTAAAAACAAACTCGATTTGACTCGAATCAAGCTGACTTAGATTTGATACGACTTTGACTACACTTAATTGGACAAAAATCAAACTTAAACAGACGTCGATTTAACTCACATTGCTCTCGACGGAGCTCGCATGCATGCGTCGATCGAGTTTAATTAAACCTTGTCGAGCCTAATTCAATTCGATTCGAGCCGACTCAAGCTCGAATTGGGCTCGATGAGGTTCAATTAAATCAATCAAAGATTCTCAATGGCTCATACGAAAATTTGAGGTCAATACTCGATAGTGTCAAAAGTCAAAACTCGACTCGACTCGACTAATTTATTCACCCTTAGTTTTCACTTACAGAGTACGAACCATGTTTTAACTCTCAATATGATTCCTTCAACGAGTTATAGATTCTAGAGAAAGAAAATAGGATGTACAAAGATATGGGTATTTATGCAACTTGCCCGTAATTAAGAGAATATGCATAGGAGCCACCTAACATCAACATGTTGATCTTCTATGAATTTATTGTGTGTAGCTCAACCGCCAATTTGAGTTGGTTGCACCATTCATTTAGAGTTATTAGTCACTATTTCAATCAGTTTTATGGACTGCTGAAAAGAAACAAATCTTGAAGACAATATAATTCTAGTAGAATTATACAAGGCTCTTATAAACGGACTAAGAAGTTACTATCTAAATTGGGTTTGAATGCTAAAAAAATAGAATGTTGCATCAATAATTACATGTTATACTAAAAGCTAAGATGACTTTATATAAATAATATGTTGGCATTGTAGCGCACCTTGATTCAAATCAAAATATGAGAAGCAACAGAAATAGAAGGATGTTTGAGTTAGCTGATTGTTTAATCTACATATCATTTTGAGGCCTCAAAAATTGTATGCATCAATGAGCTCCCCTGAGAACATGAGATGGCAATTCAAAAAGATTTTCCAATTAAGGTGTTCTTACTCCATCCATCACGTTTTGAGACCTCGAAGCACTTTGACTAAACCCATTCTTACTTCTTTGCTAAACCACATCATATAATATTGGTATTATTTGTAGATGTTTTAACTCCTTATAGTCAGACAACTTCACTTTACTCATGTTGGCTAGTAAATAATAACACCCTACGATCTTCACTAAAGATATGTAAGACTACTACACCTCATATATTTCTCACACTTATCATATATGGACTGCATAATCCAAAAATAAAAATAGATGTCTTCTTACAGCCATTGATCAATGAGCTAAATATTTTGTGGCAAAGTGTCGTAACATATGATATTTCAACCTAAAATAACTTTTTAATGAAGGTAGACTTACTGTGAATGAACGACTCTCCAACATATAGAATGCTATCAAGTCTGAGGACTTTAGGGAAGTTATCTTACCCATATTGCATAGAGTTAATTAAAATATTCACATTAAGATATGGAGGAAGAATATGTGGTTCAACTTTCGTTATATGTTTTTATCTGCTAAATATCAATTCAGAATAAATAAGAATGCTTCCATAAATAATAAAGTTGAAAAATCATAGTCTCCATAAGGATTATATGATGATCAGATGTGAAAAAAAGCGAACATGATACTTGCATTTATTGAAGTGTTGACCCCTATACCTCAAACCACACGATAAAGGACCCCAATTGGTGAACAAAGCGTTACGTACTTTGGCGCCATATGTCACTTAAAGGGTCAAATGACCTCCGAATGCCAAATGGATAGTATCGTTGTGATCAGGACACTGAACTCTGCTGGGTCGAGGCCCCTCGCAATTGAATCAGACGAGGTCGATCAAAAGGGATAGCTGACACTCGAGATTAAAGCGCGAGGTTGATCAAACAATGTCGGATCGACAAACGGACTTCACCGTTGCGTCCGGAATAATGTCAACCTCTAAAAATTGCAATATTTGTTTATTAAATTTGAAGCGCCCATATTGGTGGCACATGTCTCGAGGCAATCCCAATATAATGCAATAATGCGCATATTGCGGAAATTCACCTCTACGGAGACGACATGATGTCTGATTGCCAAACGGATGGCACCATTGCGTCCGGAACGCCGTCGCCATTAAGAGTCTACATCTCATTTGATTAATTTGAATCATTTGAGGAGATGTCGTAAATATCAAAGGGCAGTTCAAATTTGAGGCGATGGTGCGCGCTATGAAGAAAAATTAGCCTCGTCGGTGGCGAAATGACGTCCGATCGTAGAACGGATGACGTCGTTGCATCCGGAATGTCGTCAACATTAAAAGTCTACATCTTATTTGATTAAATTGGATCATTTGGGGTGGTGTCGTAAATTTCAAAGGACGATTCAGATATGTTATAAAGGCACGCATTACGAGGGAACTAAGCCTCTTCGTCACCTAAATGACTTCCGATTGATGAACGGACAGTGTCATTGTGTCCGGAACATCCCCGACATTCAGAATATACATTTTATTTAATGAATTTGGATCGTCTGAAGTGTTTAAAAATTTCAAAGGCGGCTCAAACATGATGCGAAGGCCTGCGTTACGACGGAAACAAGGCCTCAAAGATGCTCGGATAACGTCCGATCAACAAACGGATAGCGCCATTGCATCCGGAACGTCATCAACATTCAGAAAATATATTTTATTTGATAAATTTGGATCATCTGAGATAGTGGTGAATTTTTAGGCGATGCAAATATGATATGAAGACCTGCGTCACAAAGGAAACGAGGTCTCGAAGACACTCGGACGACGTCCGATCGACAAACGGACAGTGCCATTACGTCCAGAACGTCTCCGATATTCAGAATATACATTTTATTTAATTGAATTGGATCGTTTAAGATGGCGTCTTAAATTTCAAAGACGATTCAAATATGTTGCAAAGGAACGCATTACGAAGGAAACTAAGCCTCGTCGTTGCCCAAACGAAGTCCGATCTCAAAATGGACTACGCCGTTGCGATCGGGACATCAGCAATACCCTAAATCCACTATAAATTTGTCTAATTCCGATGTTTGACGAATTTGGCACGTAAAACGAGACAAAAAATACACCCAAAACGAGGCGATCAGCACACAAACCAAGAGAAATTTGCACGCAGATCGAGAACAATACACAAATTAAGAGGATTTTTGTCTTATTAGTACAATCCTGTCAGTTTTTTAAATTAATGTTCTAATGACACATCATTAGAATGGATATAATTTATTAAATTTGAACAAAGAGCACGTACCAAAACAAGGAAAAGTCAAATGCTAATAAATTTATTACCTTGTTTAGCTCAAGTCTACCTGTTCTGACTTCACAGCTGGCCTTGAGCGAATGTCAAAACAAGAAATGAGCATTGTTTAAGGGTGGTTCTTTCACTCGAAGCTAGAGGCCCGTTTGAAGTTCCCCATATACCTCCGCTCAATCTCTCCCTGCTATCCGACCTCCCTTTCTCTCGTCAAAGCCACTTGATTTCCCTTTCAAAATCTTCTGCTCGTCTATTGCTTCTCTTCCCATTCGTAAATCATTCCGACCTCAAGTCGCACAACAGGTGAGCTCTCAAAGTTCTTCAACCCTTCACGTACGTCAACTTATCCAAGGACTGCTGCAGCCGCTCAAACCTTCTTCTACAAAGCTAAAACTGAGCTGATCGGACTCCTCCTTGAAGCCGTATACTCCACAGCCGGACCTCAACTACAAATCTCAGTTGATTCCACGTTTCTACCTTGCTAAACTCTAGTGCTTTAAACAAACCAAGCTACTTTTTATAATTCTTTTCATTTGCTCTGCTTGCCGAAACCAAACAAAAAGAGTTATCTTTTCAGAACTTTGCATCAAGTCTGAGCAACCCATGGAGTAAAGGACAAAGGGCTTCACACCTCTCATAAAGTTCCAACAGCATGCTTTTGTTTTGTCCTTATTATTATTATTATTATTATTTTATTTATCTTTATTTTCATTAATATCATTATCATTATGGCCTCAACTGCTATTGTTGGCTTATATATATTTAACTTTGTTAGGTATTGTCATTAAATCAACGATCTCCAGTTGCATATATTTTTATTTAGATTTGTGTGTAAGTATATATACATGTGTAAAAAAAATAATTGTAAAAAAAAAGGGGTATTCATCATTTAGGCGGACATCACTTTTTTTTTTTACTGACCAATGGCACTCTCACTGTCTCACAAGCGAAGCACTGCATGGCATTGCTCTCAACTCACCATCTCACAGTGACTTTTCCATTGATCATTATGCTTTACTATTTCTCATTAATTAATTTCTATCTAATCCAGGAGTGTTTAGTGGCTAGTTACATTTATGATTTTATATTTAACTTTAATTGTTTGAGAATATTAACTGTATCATCTTCAGTGTTAATATGTGAACATATTGTCTGTACTTTTATATATATATATATATATATATATATATATATATATATATATATATATATATATATATATATATATATATATATATATATATATATATATATATAAAGAGAAAAAAAAAAAAGAGAAAAAAAAGAGAAAAAAAAAAGAGAGAACAGAAAAAAAAAGAAGAAAAAAAAAAAAAGAGATTAAAAAAAAAAAAAAAGTTTCAAAAAAAAAAAAAAAGAGAGGACATGTGTTTTGTTTGTGCATCTCGCCAACTCTACAACCATCGCGAAGGTACGAATTTCCAACTCAGATTCTCGTTTTGTTGTTCGCAGCGGACCGGAAAACCACCCATGCACGCCTTTGTTGCGCGTGGTGGGATGGAACGCCTGTTCGATGCTTACGACGAAGAGGGCAATCACGAAAACTCTACTTCAATGTTCGTGGCAAATCGGGGAACCGTCCTATGCATGCCTTTGTTGGCCGTGGTAGGATGGAACCCCGGTGCGGCACGTACGACGAAGCAGGGTCACTCATAAGTACCCTCGAGCGGGGGGAAAGCAAAACTGTATCTTTTCATAAAATGCTTTAAAAAAAAAACCCCATGCACGCCTTTGTTGGCCGTGGTGGGAGAAAAAAACAAAAAAATACCGCCGCGGTGTCTCATAAACACCAACCGTGCACGTCTTTGTTGACGTGGCGGGTAGGCGGCCTCTTGGTTTTTCCCCTAAACGGGGGAGACGCCGGGAGGCTGCCGAAATTTTTTCTGAAATAAGACAAAGACTTGAACAAAATTTGGACAACAGTGGACTCATTTTTGGATGACAGTGGACTTTATTTGGGACTCAAATGAACTTAACTTGGGCATAATTTGAGACAAAATTAAGCTTAAATTAGAACTTAATCAAGTGATGTTGTAAGGAATGAGAATTTGATTAAACTCAAATACAAAGATCATTGACTTGAGATTGTAGTTTTTGAACAACTACAAGAATACTTGAATATGAGCTTGGACCTAATCTAAATGACAATAAAGAATTGAACCCAAGTAACATGAAAACGAGCTTGAACTCAGCAAAGGACTTGTGGACTGGCATTTGAGCAGAATAAGGTCACTTGAGACTTATGAACTTGGTTTGAACTAAGTGAGAAGAGCTTGAACTTGGATTCATAAACTTGAACTAGACTTGATTGAACTCAAGGAGCTTATATTTGAACTTGAATGACTTGGACAACATGAAACTTGAATTTGATTTGAACCAAACTAAAATGAACAAGTGAGAACTCATAAAGAATGTTGAATGAATTTTCAAGATATACAAACGATGATTGATAGAATTAAATGGCTTGTAGCATTTAAGAAAAAATCAACTTGTAAGTGAGAACAAGTGATATCTGAATCGTCATGCAAGAAAATTCAATTGCTCTTATAAACAAATACATTTGGTTTGCATGGATAAATCTCCAATAAGTGTGGCTCATTTTGTTCACTATAAATATAGAAGTGTATGTAACATACTACATGAGACATCAAAGGAGCTACAAGGAATGAAATGTCATATCTCTTATCAACAACAATTCAATTCCAAGAAAATATAATAACGAAGGAATTGCGAATGCTAATCAAAGAGGGTGGTCTATTTGAATCTTATGCAAGCAAACAAATTTCAAGCCATGGTTTAAATCATTCAAATAAACCACCTTTGAAGATAAGCAAATGCGACGTGCTTACAAACAACAAGAAGAGGTTGAAATATATGTTGTGGTTACCAGACCATGATCTAAAATACCTTGTAGAATGATAATGATCTGCAACACATATGATCTTTCCACAAAGATAAATGTACGTGCCACATGCCACTGATGGGTAGATGCATAAAGACTACAGTAAATGCAGTATGCTGTAGTTAACTTCAACCTAAGGAAGAATACATCTACCTCCAATAATAGTGGCTGTATTGTAAAGACCAAAAATCACAGAATAATGCATAAAGACTACAAGTTCCTACGAGCTTCTACAACCCAAAGAAGGAGACTCGTTAGTGCACTACGATGTACATGCAGAAAGCAACAAGTAGTGCACGACAATCCAACGAGTAACTTTACTCAGAAGCTGCTACGCCACCGGATCCGCAACATTCATGCAAGCGGACAGAAGGCGTTTACAAATACTTCAAAATACCCCTGCACGTGCATTGTAGTTTGTATACACATAGGCACACTAAAAGGGATAAATGTAGTTAAATACCCGCATGGGCCCCGACGAGCATGTCATTGGTACACACGTGACGCTTAGGGATGCTGCGCGGGTTGACAAGTGAATTCAAGTTCGAGTCCGATCCTTCTATACGGATCAATAGAAGTCGACAAGATTCGAACTACCTAACAAAATACACAGTTGTAGCGACCTCTGTATTTGTCTAAATACATTCTTTTTAGGCCTTCAAAGCCTAAAATCAAGAGAAGAATTCACTAAATAAAAGGGCACAAAGCCTACGAGAAACCCGATCCCCTATCGATAAGTTGATAGGGTCGACAAGGTTCAATCAAATGGAAATGACCCCTAAACACCCCGATGATGGCCGTGTTGAATGCAGATCTCAACCGGAGGGGTTCCCAAATATTTCAAATGTCTCCCAAATACCCAAAGTCCACACAAAATCCATACTCCAAAAATTCAAAAATCTCAAAATCCCAAAATCCAAAAATATTCAAAAATGAAACTATCCATCAAACACTTAAAGCAAAATTCATCCATCCTCCGCAACAGTTTGTCGAGGTGGACAAATTAAAATCAACTTCAGCTCACAAAGAGCGAAATGCCTAGTCGAAAATATCACTAGGATTCATTCTCAAACAATCTCTTGCCAATAAGGACGTGGTACGTGTCCTCTAACCGGCAGTTTCGCCGCCAAATGGCACTGCAGGTAAACGGTTATGACCCGGGGCCCTCTGAACCGAGTGGTTTTGCCGCCAAATGGCACCACAGATAGCGGTTATGGCCAGAGCCAATACGTTCCTTAATGGCGTTAAATCCTTGAGATATGAATCAATAGGATATGATCGATAAGGTACAAAGCCCTTTGTTAGCTAAGGTGGATTCAAATTTGTCCCCTTAGACAAACATTCACCCCGGTCTACAAGGTCCCCTTGGACGAAGCAACCCATGGCTGCCGACAAGGATCCTTCTGTCAGGTTGGGTCGACTACCTCCTCTGACTAAGTAGACCAGGGACCACGATGGCCCGGGACGACGGAACCATGGGATCTTGATCGGGTCCATCATCCATTCCCCCACCATCCGCTTTAAGTGCTAGATGGTGCAATTTCTATTTTGAATATCAAAATCCATTGCTGCTACTATATGCCAGATAACACGTATACTCTACGTATCTGATTGACGACTAGCCTTAATCGAAAGTTCTCTCTCATAATTGGGAGGGGTAATTAACTATAGGGGCTTGCGCCTATAGGAAACCAGAACTCAGATCATAAAGTCCTCACAAAATGAGGGCGAAATCTCTGGGTAGTGTCTTATCTACAAACCCATCTGCCTTCCAAAATTTACCTCGGAACTTATTTCGTTAAAACTCCCTCGCCGAATAATATGAAAAGCGAGCGGAGGCCGGGGCCGAATTTTCGGAGCCCACATGAAGCTCATATGCTAGTACATTACAGAGTTTAGGGTTATGGAGTTGAGCACAATTGGATTAAAAAATATTTACTTGGACATTACTGTACTAGAGAATAAACTTAATTATATATAATTCAAATGTTATGTGTATTAAGAAGAATATTTTTTATAGACAAAATTAGCTTGTAGTTATTAAACTAAACCCCAATGTACCATTGAGAGCCATGGTATAATATAGGTTTCACATCAAGAAGAAAGAATGCGAGATTTTAGATAACAACAAATCTTTTATAGTAACCCTTGTTAAGGTTAAGAAAGTATGAACTAAATAAGCTTTAATAATTCAATCGGCTCATATTGAAGAAAGGTTCTCTTCATGGTTTTTTTTTTTTTTTGTATGAGCAAATGAACCAGTTCAGAGAGCCATAACCCATAAGACTCTCGCATTAGTTAGCTTTCTAATGGGTGGTCAAAGTAGAAGGGTTAATTTAATCCAGATTAGGCTATGCAAATAACAAATTGAGCACTATACCAAAAATATATAAGTAGACTAAGGCTTCGTTTGGTATAGCTTTTGACCATTGCTTTTCACTGTTTTTACAAAATTTTTGTACTAAAAATTTGTTATAGAAAGTAGTACAAACGTTGTCTCAAACAAAACCTAAGCCTCTAAATTATGAAGAACAACTTGAGTACATCTTACAAGTTTATTTAATAAAGAAAGAAAACACCAAAAAATTTTACATGAAAAACCTAAAAAGTGAAAAAAAAAAAAAAAAAAAAAAAAAAAAACAGGGCCTCATTCAAGTGAAAGATTTCATTTTATTTGGCTGAATTACAAAAATTGGTCCGTCCCTAAAATTAGATGTAGTGCAATTACAGTAGCTTTGAGAGTTGGTCAAACTTTGTATAAACATGAGCTTATAATGACTGCGATCAGGCGAGAGCCTGATGGTGGTTTGACCACGGTCGAGCAAAATTCTAACAACAGTGACAATTGGCGACCGGAGGAAGTCTAGCAACGGTCGGTAACCAGGAAGTTGTCCGACGATGGTCTGGTAGAAGTCTGATGATGGTAGGGTAAAAGTCTAGTGATGTTCAGCAGTCGATGGATATGCAATAGTCTGATAATGGTTGGCCAGAAGTTCGGTGGTGATTGACGACCATGTGGAAGTCTGACACCAGTCGGTGGCCGGGTAGTGGTCTGGTGGCGGTCGATGATATGGCAGTGGTCCATCGGCGACTGGTCCAACAGCGATCAACAACTAAGCGATGATCCGACGATGGCCAATAGAGGTTCTCCGATGAAGGTGGTTGAGTGGAGCTCTAGATGATTGAAGCCATAGAGTTCTCTCCAATCTCTAGCAAAAAGGACCCTCTCATATAGAGAGTGGGTGTCTACTTATAGATTTTTGTGGTGCGTATCCTATAAATATGAAGAAGATCATGGAAGGTTTGGAGTGCTCCATTGGATGTCCCATATTGATTCACCCTATTGTAGTGCATTTTTCAAGCATTTAAGTGCCTTAATGATGATAGAACTAAGAAATCTTGGGTTTGTTGGATTTGTCTCATCAAGCCGCTCAATTCGAATATAAGCATGTCATATTTAGATATCATTTGGTCATCCAATTAATGATTTCAACATTTCAAACTTTTTTGGTCATTTATTTGGACCCATTTGGTCTCATATAGGACCGATTTTGGTGTCGTTGGATTTGTCTTCTTGAGATATTCAATTTGACTATAAGTTTATTGAAATTGAAGTTTGGATGGTTAGAAATTTAATTTAAGAAGTTTCCAATTTGGATATTCCTCAAGATTCATGTCTGATCAAACCAATTTTTTGTGATGTATCAATACTATTTATTAATCATGCATGAAAATGAGAATGCTCACTATTCATGCATAAAAATGTATTTGTTTAAAGTTGGAATAGTTAATTTAGTTTTTAATTTTCTCTCTCACTATTAAATTAATGCTAAAGACACTCATATTGTCTCATTAGAAAACCTTGATGTCTATTTCTCTCAGGCTTTTTTTGGGACTAATTTTTAGAGTTATTTTTTAGTACAAATTTTTTTTAAACTACATATTTTTGTACTACTACTTTAGAAAGCAGTAAAAAAGCTATCTCAATTGAAGCCTCGGTCTAATTTTCTCCCTCTAGAATCTCTCTCAGTTCATCGCCATATAATTGTTGCATTCATCATTCATTTTTAAATAATATTTTTTAGCTCTAAATCAAATAATTATTCCAGTATTACTTGTGCCAACTCTAAATTTTATTTGTATGGTGATTCAACCTTTAAGAGTTGTATGCTCTACCATTAGTGATGTTTTGAGTGATTGTGTTTTTTGGCTAGGCATTTGGTGGGTTGTTTAGGGTTTTCTCTCGTGCATTTTATTCTTGCATGGCATTCTGTATCGGCATGGCATTTTATTATGGGTGCTATGTTTCAAGATGTTGTGTTGGTGGATCTATTTTATTTCTATTCTAGGTGATAGGGATTTTCGACTAGGAATTTGTTGGTGTTGTTTAGGATTGTACATCGTGTATTTTGTTCCTTCAAGGCTTTCTATTGTTGGTACTCTATTTCAGGAACAATTATTACGTCCTCTGACCGGACGTAGAGCTACGTTCGGCCGCCAATAACATGTCGCCACGTGCTCTTACTCTTTATCGTGCGGCCCGACGACTTGACCCGGAGCGGAACCCGGGAATGCTATGTTCGCAATTTTCTCGGTATTGTTCGGTATTTGCTAGGTATTGCTTTGCAAAAATGAGAAATACTGCTCTGTGAAGACCAATACCATGCAAATACCGAGTTCTACCGAGTTTTTTTATAACTCGGTACAACTCGATACAACTTAGTACAACTCAGTATTTGCTCGGGATTTGCTCGGTATTGCTAGAGATTTGCTTGGTATTTCTAGGTATTTGCTCGGCATTGCTAGAAAAAACTCAGTACAACTCGATATTTGCTCGGTATTGCTCGGTATTGGTTATTGCCGAGCAAAATCGACCAATAACTAGCAATACCGAGCAATCTTGGATCCGTTCCGAGTCGGTTGTCGGGGCTCGCGATAAATAATGAAAACTAGTGGCGCGATTCTACTGGCGGCCGAATGTAGAGTTGCGTACGTTCACCGGACGAAATAAAAGTTCCTATTTCAGGATGCTGATGTTGGTGGATCTATTATGTTGCTATTGGTGGCCAACTTTGCTTATTTTTTTCTTTTGTTTGCCCTTCGTGTTTTTTTTTTCTTTTTTCCGTGCAACTTATTAGTTTATCGTTGGTCTGCTAATGATGGCTAGCATATGGGTAGGGCTATCAATATATGACACAACCCAAAAATTCGACTCGAACCCGACTCAATTTTTTCGGGTTCGGGTTCCGTTTTTTTACCCGTTTTAAATTTCAGGTCAGGTACGGGTTGACCCGAAAACCCGATTTTGACCCGGAATTAACCCGCTTCAAGCCTGACCTGCGTTGTCCGCTCCGCTTGAGTTATCAAATGTCGTCGTGATTCGTGCTTGTGCGATTTATATCTTAGGGCTCATTTAGGGCAGCGGAGTGCAGCCGCGTTCATTTCATTTCCTTTTCCGCCTCCTTCAGTCCTTCCTCCTTCGTCTTCGTCTCTTCACTGCTTCGGTGCTTTCTGTGTTGCTGGCTTCTTACCTGGCTGCCTCCTTCATGGAGCTTCTCAGTTCTCTCCTCATCGGTGTCGTCGTCTATTCCTCTATTAGTATATTTTTTAATCTTCTTCTTGCTCGAAGTTTGAAGGATCGAAGCTTTTCAGTTTGTTCCTTCTTGCTAATTAATTGTTGCTATCATTTTAAAGTTGTCTTGGTTAATGGTTAGTTGGTTGAAGTATCGTCCTTGTTCGGTTATTTCTTCTTATTTAAGGTGTTATGCAATTTTTCTTTTGATTTGTCGATTAGGGCTTAGCCGCTTAGGGTTTGAAGTATTACTATTGAACGTTTTTTTGGGTTGCATGGCAGTATGGCACTTTGGGCTGTCGGTTTAATTATTACTGGCTTAGGGTTTATTGTTTCCTGTTGGTGCTGCACTGTTGCCTTTTGAAATTATTTGTTTCTGCCTTTCTGGACTCCGATTCAGTTAGTCTGGCACTCTGTTACTCTGTGACTGTTAGTATGGAACTTTGTTACTCTGTTAGTATGACACTTTGTTAGTTGTTACTCTCATACTCTGTTAGTCTGTTACTGAGTAAATCATGTAAAAGTGGAGTTTCCTCATTCTCAAAGCATGTAAATCATGTAGTTTGCTGGCTGCAGCTGTAAGAAGTTGGTATTCGGCTAGGATGTTCTTACTTCTTTCTTCTTTAGATCTTTCATATTAAATTTATGAATTATTTATGATATTTGGCTATGGACTTTTTGCTATCATGCTATGTATAATATGGATTAAATCCTTTAATTGGTTTATTAAATGGAGGATTCAAACACACTTCCGGAACATTTTATTGATGAGAATGAGGAAGTTGACATTGAAGATAACGTGGTAGAGCCATCTAATGATGGTTCAGTTGTACTTAAGAAGTGTAGAAGGATGACTTCCAAGGTATGGGGGCATTTTGAGATGCTGTCTAATCCTAAAGATGGTAAGCAAAGATGTAAATGTAAAAAATGTGGTACACAATACTTGTGTGAGAGTAAAAATGGGACTGGTAACTTAAGAAGACATTTGCAAAATTGCAAGAAAAGAAATCTACGTGACATAGGGCAGCTCATATTGCAAACCACCTCAAATTCTTCTATTGCTATGACTGATCATACGTTTGACTCGTCAGAATTTCATGATTTACTTACTGCTTGCATAATTATGCATGATTTGCCCTTTCAATGTGTTGAATGAGTGGGTGTTCGAGCACTTTTGAGCTATCTTCGTCGGGATGTTCAACTATTTTCTAGGAATACAACAAGGAATGATTGCAAGAAATTATTCAATAAAGAAATTTCAAATATTTGTTCACAGTTATCTAAGTGCACTAGCAGAGTTTGTGTTACATCTGACTTGTGGACATCTATAAACACTGATGGATTTATTTGCTTGACCGTGCATTTTATTGATAATGATTGGCATCTACATAAAAAGATCATTAGTTTTTCTTTTATGCCACCACCTCATGATGGTATATCGCTTTATGAGAAATTGCAATATCTTTTTATTGAGTGGAAAATAGAGAATAAGCTTTTAAGTATTACATTAGACAATGCTTCTGCAAATAATGTTTGTGTTGATTACTTGAGAAACCAAATGAATTTAAGGAGTGCCCTTCTATGTGAAGGTGAGTTTTTTCATTTAAGATGCACCGCGCATATTATTAATCTTATTGTCCAAGAGGGTATGAAGGAGGTTGATGGTTCAATCTCCAAGATCAGGGAGAGCATAAAATATGTCAAAGGCTCTCAAGCAAGGAAGCAAAAATTTCTTGATTGTGTTAAGCAGAGTTGTTTGGAATCTAAGAGGGGTTTACGACAAGATGTTCCTACTAGGTGGAACTCCACTTTTATAATGCTAGACAGTGCTTTGTATTATCAAAGGGCATTTCAGCACCTAGAGTTGGGTGACTCTAATTATAAATTCTGCCCATCAAATTCAGAATGGGAGAGAGTAGGCAATATTTCTACTTTTTTAAGGCCTTTCTACAATATAACTTGTGTGATATCTGGCACAAAGTACCCAACAGCAAATCTTTATTTTCCATGCATTTTGACGGCTTATGTGGCATTGAAACATGAGTTGTTAGAGGGCCATGATTATCGAAAGGAAATGGCCTTAAGAATGATTGCAAAATTTGAGAAATATTGGTCTAAATTTAGTGTCATTCTTGTAGTAGCAGTTATTCTTGATCCAAGATATAAATTCACATTTGTGGAATGGTGCTATAGGAGGTTATATGTAGGGGATTATGTACTTGAGCTTAAGAAAGTAAAGGATAAATTGTTCACATTATTCTCCAATTACACAAGGAGTAGTGGAAATGTTGCATCTGGTTCAAATTCTCAAGAAAGGCCACAGACTGAAAGCTCCAATTGTAGTTCATCTACTATTATGCAATCTCAATTCCTTCAGGTAGTTAATTAATTAATTTCATATTTTAATTGATTAATGTTGCATCTGTTAATTGATTATTGTTAATTTGTTTCATCTTTTAAACTCTAATTTTCCCAAACAGGATTTTGATTCATTTGAAGAGGAGGTTTATATGCCAAAAAAATCTGAATTGGAGATATATCTTGATGAACCTAAACTTGATAGAAAAATTGAGCTAGATATACTACATTTCTGGAAAGGCAATCAATATAGATTTCCTGAAGTTTCTGCAATGGCACGTGATGTTTAGTGTATTCCTATAACAACAGTGGCATCTGAAAGTGCATTTAGTAATAGTGGTCGAATACTAGATCAATATCGAAGTTCACTAAAACCTGATATTGTTGAGGCTTTGGTTTATGCTAAGGATTGGTTATATGGTGACAAGGGTGCATATCAACTTTTACTTTATTCAATATCTTGAATGATAACAGATTTACAGTTAGTATTGGTTATGAATATTTATTTTTATTTGTTGCAGTTTTGCATGACCCTGAACTTGAAGGTATGATTGAAGATATTCTTGCTTTAACAGTAACTCGAGTTGAAAATGAACCTGGGGAAAGTTCTGTTATTAAGTTATATATGGTGGGACTTTTACAAGACATGGGGAAGTTCTTTCTTGAATATTTTTGTTATTAAGCTGCTACGAAAAAGTGAAAACTGACTTGTGAGTTGGGAATGAGTAATTAGATCCGGGTGCTGTTTTGGATTTTCATTTTCTGTAATCTCATACTGTTTTGCTGAATTAGTTGTTGTAATCTCATACTGTTTTGAAAACTTTTTCATTTTCTTTTATTAAGCTGAAAATAGCTTATCTTCTTTTGCTGAATTTGGATCAATATCCTCTTCTCCTGCATGGTTGATTGCCTGCACTGCATAACTGCAGGATTGCTGCAACTAGCTTATCCTGTTTTGCTGAATTTGGATCAATTTTCCTGCTATTTGCAGAATTGTTATTGTAAAAAAATCGTATTTCTTGATGGTTTGTTGTTTGCCTATTTCACTATTTGGGATTGGGAAATGTATGTGAATAAGCTATTTCCTGCTGGTTGCTCTCAGAATTCATTATTTCATATATTTTAAATATTAAGAGAATAGCTGAATAGGAGATGATGATAGACCTTCTAAAATGAATGTGGGAAGATGAAAGCTTGGAGGCTGGACTGCTGGAGCATTAATGTGATATTACAACCAGGAGGCATTTGTATTTACTTCAAAAGAGCAGATACTATCTAATTAAGTGATCAGATACTAAGTAAGTACAAATTGTTTCCTTGGATGGTAAAATTACTGAATTTGAGGGTTTATTCTAACTATCTGAGCCATGTATTAGTCTATTAGATACTAAATACTTAGAATTTTATACTTGCTTAATTAATTTTATTGCAGTTATATCTCTAAGATGATAGTTTACTTTTATTCTTGTTTAATTAATTTTATGCTGGATTGTTGGATTGCTAGACTGCTGGAGAGTTGAGGCTGGACTGCTGGAGGCTGAATTGCTGGAGGCTGGACTGTTGGACTGCTAGAGGCTAGAGCCCTGGAGGCTGGACTGCTAGAGCAGTGGAGCCTGGAGGCTGGACTGGTTGAGACCTGGAGCAGTGGAGGCTGGACTGCTGGAATGCTGGAGCAGTGGAGGCTGGACTGTTGGAATAGTGGAACCTGAAAGTTTGGAGGCTGGACTGTTGTCTGCTGGAGCCTGGAGAGTGGAGAATGGAGGCTGTACTGCTGGAACCTTTGTGTTTGTAAAGTGTCATTTGTAATTGTAATTATAAGTTTGTGTTATTTGTAGATTTGTAATTCTAAAAAATTGTGAAATGTAAAAGTTTTAATTGTAAATGTAACTATGTAATCAGTAAATTGTAGATTTGTAATTATAAGTTAGAGTCTGATGGTTTGTTGTTTGCTTATTTGGGATTGAGAAATGTAAGTGAATAAACTATTTTTTTTTTTTGTAAAAAATTCATATTTCCTGATGATTGTCAATTTAAAACCTGTTTTAATTTTTTTATAGTGCAGACGGGTCAAACGAATCGGGTCGGGTTGACCCGGACCCGAAGCGGATCGGGTCTGGGTCAGCATAAATGGCTCGTTTCAAGAAACGGGTTGGGTTCGAGTTGACCCGAAAGAGGTCGGGTCAATTTCGGGTTGGACCCGAACCCGACCCATAACCCGTTTTTGACAGCCCTACATATGGGGATTACACTACTTTGGTTTGGATACTATACAATTTTTGAGATTTTTATACACAATGTTCCTTCATCTAATGTTGTTGGTGAAGGTCTTCAATGTCTGATCATGGTACCTCTATGTAACGTTGTTTGATTAAAAAATATATAGTTTTGAAAAATGATTAATTATCTTGGTGAGAATTGAATTTTTAGAATTTTAGTTTTAAAATAAAAAACATTATTATAAATAGCATATCACCTCGAGAGGCGAATATACCATTCCCTGATGTGTTCAAATTTCAGAACTTTAAATTTTATCCTAATTATCGTAGACAAACTCAGGAGAGACAATATATGATCTCGAAAGATCAAAATGATGTTCATTCGAATGTTTGACCATAATAATTCAGATAAGAAATCATTAATTTCATAATCAAAATTACGATAGTAATTGATATATCTTTTTGAGGAAAGAAGTTATCAATCACTATTGATCGTTTGAAAATGATGATAATGATCATTGAATTTTGAATTTTCCAAAGATAATTAATTGAGGTTTTAAAAATTTTGATTTTTGAAAAGTTAGATCTTGGTTTCTAAATCTCCTATGAGCGCAAGCCCTCGTAGTTAATTACATTGTAGGAAAATCGACGTTTCTTACGAATACTCTCGATTAAAATAGCAGTATAAATTTTATTTAAGAATTCAAATATTAATATCAAAGGAAGGTAAGGGTTAGAATTTCAAATGGGATTGGATCAAATTTGAACACTTATTTTTGGAGTCAAAGGAAGAAAGTTAGGAGGCACGTGAGATTCTAAAACAATTTAGAAGTGCTCTAGTCTATCCTAAGTATTGGGCTTGAATTTCATTAAAAGATATATTTTGTTTGAGTTATCAATTTTATTAGAAAATTAGGATTCAATTCTCGATGGTTGAGGTCTTATAGCCTAAGCTTGCCTCAGAGCTTGTCTAAATTGGGTACTGAAAATCAATAATTTGAACCTAGCTAATGCAATACAAATCTGAACTTATCCCGGCCTAGATTGGGGAACAGCTAAACCACCTAAATGCTTCAAAACCATGAGTCTGGTCTTTTATATAAGAGTGGTAGGGACGTTTAATTAGATTGAATTTAAGAAAAGCTGGGCCGACATCTAGAGCAGGTCCTTAATTGGCCCCTTAACATATATTGGGATGCAATTAAAGTTTAAACTCTATTTAATTTGTTACTAATACAATGTATGCTAGTTGACTTGATTAAATGCTTAAATCAGAATAAAGTAATTTTAAAAATTAGGCTTAAAAATATATATTTTTCCTAGAGATTGCATAATATCTCCTTGACAAATCTACACCCTCATAGGCCAGGTGGTCTCCCAAAACCCACAGGCAGAGAGGTGTCTAACAAGGTAGATAAAAGTATAATATGATGCATGAAAAAATCTCGGCAAGTCCGATCGAATTCCAGACTAAAATAAATACGGCATGCAAGTAAAAAGACTAGAAAAGCATACAATTTCTACTATGCAATCAATTAAATTAATTACTCAAATTAAATGTCTTTGTGGAAAGTGAAACTTAATATTACATGCCAGAATTGCAAAAAAGTAAAGTGGCATGGCACCACTAACAACAATCCTGATTTTACTCCTAAGACTCAAGTGATTTTGAGAATGGGTCTTCTCGTTATCCACTTCTTCGTCCTTCTACGGCTTCTTGGATCATCGGGTCTGGATATCCAAATGAAAAGAAACTCCCCCTTGAAAGGGTTGTTATCTTTTCTCTTTGGATACTTGAAAAGTATCATAACTTGATCTTCTAAATAGAGGAAGACTCTCCCCTTAGGGATGTCTTCTCCTCTTTTTAATCCAAATTGGATATAAATATCCCATCTCAAATATCACTTTAAATATTTATAACTCAAATACAATCAAAGTATATTGAATATAAAGAGAAATATAGACTCAACAACCTGTAGGGTTACCATAATAATCAATAGTTAATTAACCCCATGCAGTTAATATTTGAAAATTAAAATGCACAATTATAGCCATACTTGGCCATGCTCTTTTAAACTTAAAGAATGTCTTAACGTATTTTTGAAGAACAAATGCAAAGCATATTATATTATTATTTGTATACCCCTTTAATCAACGTTATATATGAGCATGTCCACCTGCATAATATTTAATTAGTATGAAATGCTCCTAACCTAAGGGTAGATCAAATGCACAATAAAATACATCACAGAGTGCAGAAAGTAAGTAAACAAATACCTCAATTCTAAGCTAGTAAATAGAATGCAGTGAAAACTCAAAAATCTGGCACAGAACTACAGAAAAGTAAACACCAGCCTAACCTAAGACTAGAATTGGTTGTTCTAGCAAACCATCTAAAATGTGTGCAAAAGGCTGTGTGGATTGGATATGTCTTATATAGGATATTTGATTGAAGTTGGTTGATGTTTTGGTTGGTTGAAATGCTTAAAAGAAATTTAATTGAAGTTTAAATCTTACTGGCTTAAGATTAATTTTAAAATACATTTTAAAATGTTAAAAGAATACCAAATTTGTTTATCATTGAAGCAGTGAAGTTTATTTCACCTTTCTTGCTGCTAATTTAATAGCTTCGTAGGCCTGAGTTACCTACTAGTATCTGGTATAGTTAAGTTATTTAATTTAATTAAGGCTTAAGGGTTGATTAATTTTTAATTAAGGTTGGTTTATTGCTGGTTTTAAGGTTGATTAAAGCTTTTTAGAGTTTTAGAGTGAATTTTGAATTTTTGAAATTTTTTGGATTATTTTAATCATTTAATTAAAGGGTCAAAAGTTGAGTTTTTTATTAAGCTCAAATTATATAAAGTTAATATTTTATTAAAATACTAGACCTTAAGATGAGTTGTTAGACTTTAAGTATGCTGGATTTGGATTTTTTTTATATTTAGTTATGAAGGTTTGAGGTTTTGACTTGATTTTGACTTAAGTTTGACCCAAAGTTGAGTTTTTCAAATTTGAATGATTTCTGGTGGTTTGATATTTTTTACAAATATTAGATTTTCATATGAGTTTAATTCCTTTGAGTTTGACCAATTTGGAATTTTTTTGAATTACTTATAAATTGTCAAAGTTTGACAATTTATTGAATTTTTAAATTGATTTAATCAAAGACCTTTTTATTGATTTTGCTCCAAATGAACTTCCAACTCCTTTAAATCAACTTCAAAGGTCAGGAATGACCTAAGGAGAGAGTCCCAAGTGTTTGGAAATTTTTTTAGAATTTTTAATTATTTTAAATTAATTAAATATTGAGTTTTAATTAAAATTGAATTAAGCTAAAATATGACATCAAATTGAAATGATTTTTAATTTTTTTAAATTAAGGTTTCAATTTTGGTTAGTTAGAGGTATTATTTGAAATTTTTGTATTTTAATTCAATTTATTAGAATTTTTAGAAGTTTTAAGGGCTTCATTTAGGATTTAGCTTAAGTTGATTGATTAAGGGTCTTAATGAATTTTAAAATTGTTAAAAAATTTTCCTATGGTATAGAATGTCATTAAGTTTAAGTATTCAAAATTTCAAGTTAAATGGATGTGAATCCTAATTATTAGAATTTTCTAAGTCGTCTAAACAAGTCCTTAATTATTGTCCTTAATGATCTCATTAAATTAGAAAGGTTTAAATAGGTTTAACTAAACCTTGGACAAACATAAATACACACATAATCACATCAATCAAATCTTAGATCTAGGAGAGTCTAGGCTAGGTGAGTGTGTGCACCCTAAGCTTAAAACGGTGGCGGATAGTGGGACAGGTGGCGCACTCTAATTCGCGGGTTCAAAACGCACGATGGCGGCAATGATTTGTCTGACTTAGATGACAACATGGTGGCGGTCAGACACGCGCCACCCGCTGTATGGCTCATGGGATTTAACTTAACCACATAGGTATTAATCAAAACTGTTGATTCCACACAGTTTGGAATTAATGATTTTGATCAAGGCGGACGTCCACAAATCTGATCGGCAGTTAATACACAGTTGGATGGACCGCAGAATAGCAAATCCAAACCATTGATCGTAGGATCAACGTTCCAAATGTTGTACATGCGTAAAGGGCAATCAGAATAACCCTATAATTAGATAATCAGCTCATTCTTGCAATCCGCTTGATCATTTTAAGTGAAATTTTAAAATAATATTATGAACAGAAAATTTGGGGTGGTGTTTTTATAGATTGAAAAGTGCTTTTTGACATGCTAAATAATTCAAAGTGCTTCTACCTAGGGTTTAGGATTATACCTTATATAGTCAATGGATTTGGATGAACTCGAGCTCTATAAACTCATAGTTTATCCGAGTATTTTCCCCTGTTGAACTCGTGATCTGAAATGCAACAGATTGAATGGTGTAGGAGCTTGGATGGAAAGGGTTTGAACTCACCGGGAAGCCTCTTGTCGACGACTTTGAATGGTGGGATTTGACTGGAAAAGTGGGTGGGAGTTTGAGGGGAGTTCGAACGGAACTTGAGAGGGGCTTAAGGAGCTCTGGTTGGAGAGAAAGATAGCTAGAGTTGGAATGAGGCTTTATTTGAGTCATTTTCCCTATTTAAAAGCTCTAGGGTGTTTTGGATGGCCCTGATTATTTTGAACTCATCCCTTGATGTTGCCATCTACCTAGGGGATAGGTGGGAGCATAAGGCGAGGATAAGCAAAGGACATCCAAGGTGGAAAGTATCCCTTATCCTTTTGTGAGCATGTGGAGTTGATAGGAACCATTGGATTTCCATCCAAGGGCTAAGAATAGAGCCTAAAAAGGTTCTAGAGCCGCCTCCATGTGCTGGAGAAGTATAAAATATATGGGATTAAGTTTAAGAGAGTTTTTCACCAAGTTTGACCCCTCTTAGTGCTTGATTTGACTGTTTGACCATGTGGCATAAAGGGATGCCTTAATCTGCTTGAATGATTTTGATTGGAGTGGATTAGCTCCTATGGGATGATTTAACCACTTAAAGCCTCTTAACGTCTTTGGAAGACTTTGTTGACTAGGTTGACCAATCAACTAGTCTACATGGTTGATGATGTGGAGGTTAGAGAGCTGGTAGGAATGGGTTTGAGAAGATTTGGTGTTTAGGTATTAACCTTGGAAGCAAATGTGTGAATGACAAGAGGTTTTTACCAAATCATTAAAGTTTGACTAAGTCAAACCTATATAATTTGTCTCTAAATGAATTTGGGTAGGTTTGAATCAATTATTAGGATGGGTTTGATGGTTTAAAGGACTTAATTTAGTTAAATAGGTTGAATTAGCCCATTTAAACCCTCAATGGGTTATTGGGTAAACTAGGTCGACCCAGGGGTTGGGTTTGGCTCAAAAAGGTCTGGAATAATGTTTTGAGACTGGGAGAGGTGGTCCCAAGGCCTAGAAAGATCAATTTGGTCAAAATGCATGTTTTGACCTTAAAAGGCATGTTTGGTCATCCTAGGTTGACTTGGTTAACCAGGTTGGCCCAGGGTCTGGGTTTGAGTCTAATAGGTTTGGTTTGATATTTAAAAATTATTGGAAGTTGTTCCAAGCAATTTGAAGGTCTTTTGGTTTGAAAAGTATATTCAAACCTCTAAGGGGTATTCTGGTTATTTTGACCCCTAGTCAACTAGGGGTCAAGATGGATCCACAAAAGTGTAGTTTAATGCTTAATAGGTCATGATTAAGGGTCTGAATGTGATTAGAGGGTTTGAAGAAGGCTCCAAGGTCATAATCCATTAGGTGGCATGTCCAATGGCATAGGTCATAAATATTTGAAGGTTTTATAGCATTTGGAAATTAATTTAGTTTTTTGGGTTAGAGACCTTAAAATGAGCTTAAATTTTAAGGGTTGCCTCTAGATCATATCCTATCAATATGCAATTGATAGACTCAGAATCAAAGGTCATTTGATTAGGTTTTGAAGTGTTTGAAAAATCTTAGAAAAAGGCCTTCAAGATAAGGCCTTTGAACCTTGGATTTTAGTCTGGATTTCAGGATTTGAATTAGGTTTTAGATTTTAATGTTTGGATTTGAATTATCCAAATCATATATGATCATTTGGGATGATCATAAGTGGTAGGATAGGATTGAAGTTGAATTAGAAGCAGGATCAAGGTTTGAACTAGAGTTTAGATTTTGATTGAGGTCTGAATTGAATTAAGGTATGGATTAGCTTAAGGTCAAGATTGATTTGATGTCTAGATTGGTCCTAGAATTTAAATGAATTTTAGGGTCTAGAAACTAGAAGAGTTATAGGTTCTAACTAGATCCTAAGGTCTAGAATCTAGAAGGATCCTAGGTTCTAGTAAAATCCTAAGGCCTAGATTTATCATGGAGTCTAAAAAAGTTCTAAAGTTTAGAATTTAGGAGGATTCTAGAGTTTAAGGAATTCTAGAGTTTAAGGTCTTGAAGAATCATAGGACCTAGATAGATCTTAAGGTCTGGGAAGGTCAAGGTCTGTGAAGGTCCTAGGGCCTGGAGTATAGAAATATCTTAAGGTCAGGATTGGTCTAGGAGAATCCTAAGGTCTATATTCTAGGAGGATCTTAGAGTCTAGATAGGTTTAGAAGAATTCTAGGGTCTAGAGTAGATCCTAGGGTCTGGAGTCTAGGAAGATCCTAGAATCTAGATTGGTCTACTAGTTAAATTGATTTGGGGTCAGGATTGGTCCAAGTGACCTCATACAAAAATGAGGTCAACAGACGCATTCAATCCATTTGGCATTTTTACTCCTATTATTTCTATAAATCTTTATCGACCTATATTTTTTGGTTGATGGCTCCTGGCCACTCATAGAATTTTCTATATTTTTTTTTGTGCTTGTTAGTAGATAGTGATTTATGGCTCTTAGTACTTTATTTTTGTTTTGAATGTAGCCCTTTCAAGTACTAGCATGCTATTCATCCCTCTTAAGGACTTGTAATCTTTATTTTAAATTAATGTGTAGGCCCGAGAGTCAGGTTTTAATTTTTTTAAAGCATATCTAATTGTCGGGTCTTCCTTATGAAGCAATTCTAATTTGATAATGATGATAAGAGTTTTAGAGATATTAGAATTACTTATTTCCATATTAATATTAGATATGTTAAAAGCATTCATTGTCATATAATTATAAAATGTATATCAAATATTTATAGTATGAAACTATAATCATTATTATGATACAATATCCCCATTCTTAATTTTTTCCTTTATAGTTCTTCTATGTTTCCAATAAATAGGCACTATTGTGTCAACTGATTATTCAATTTAGTAATAGTATAATAATTCTAGACTCTCTACCAAAGTTATTAGTAATCAAGCCTTTTGTCGAGCCTAAGTCTGTAATCGTGCCATTGATAATAGATCGAGAATTTTGTGAGTTATCATCTAAGCCTTAATTTAATTTTTTATTTTAGTTTCATAGATGTGTGTATGTGTGTGTTATACTTGTTTAAAATTGAACAAAATCAATTATAAAGCATTAGGAAAGATGTACATCACTTGTGACTATTTTCCTGATTTTTAATTTAAATTTGTATTTTACTATATCATATGCATTTATAAATTTCCGTAAGTTTTTTGCATCTAAGCACAAAAACTTCCTTACAATATAATACTTATGAATTATTCTTCTTATAATTTTAGCCATTCGCAATATTGCTAAAGATGGTGTTCTTGGAGATTGAAAGGAATGCTGAGGTGGCTATCCCTTTTAGTGTTATCAATTCAGGAGCTCACACTCAAGATGATATTATATTCCTCGACCTCCATCATAAAAGTACTTCTGAAAAAACATCCAAGGAAAACGGGTATTGTGTTGCAGTCACCGGTATAAGCCCAATTTCTACAATGCACATTGATCATGTTTCATATCAAGTCTTGTTACCAATAAACTTTAGTTACACTGCTATGAAGCCTTGCAAGGCTGAGATCTTAATTGGCACAATAACTGAGATTAAGCAAAATGGCATTATTCTCAAATCTGGGCCAATGAAGAACATTTTTCTCTCAAAATCAAGGATAGAAGATTACGAATTCAGACCGTTTAATGAGTCAATGTTCTTAAAAGTAAATGGAATTTCATACATGAAGAAAGGAACTAAGGTGAGGTTCAGAGTTCTCAACGTTATATGGATTCAAAGTGAAGAAGAGTTTAATATTGGGGCAACTATTTTAGGTGATTATCTTGGACCTATTTGAGTTCATATGCTCAGTATTTGGGATTCTAGCTTAACTTAAGCTTTTTTTAGTCCAATTGGGTTCACTTTTTAAGCAAATGGATAGATTTTGTAATTGACTATTTTGTACTCTTTTGAAGCTAAAGATGTCCTAATTCAGAGTTATAAATTAAATTATAAATCAAAAGTGTTATAATCTTTTATAGGTGATTCAATGATAATTATCCAATAACAATGAATCCAATTGGAATGAAATTTTGCCAAAAAAAATCTAATACATAAAAATTTAAAGATTGAATGAGAAAGATACTATGCAAATGAAGCTTCGGAAGAAAGATTTATTAATTAACACTTCATTTTTCTTACACAAAATACAATAAAACTTACTATTAAAGATCTTTTAATTTATGACTAATATATATATATATATATATATATATATATATATATATATATATATATATATATATATATATATATATGGACTTTGTTAGTTTGGTATCTCTTAAATTAGTCTAGAAATAAACATTTAAGAACTTCTAAAAAAAACAATCCTCTCTAAAAAGACAATTCTTAAATTATTGTAATTTTTTATTTAACTTATAATAGGAAAATTTTAAATAATGCATATAACATGTTATATAAGATTTCATATGAAAGAACACATTGAATTCAACGTATTCAAAATTAAATTTTAGGTAGATTTACATACATATCACTTTATTTTATGTTATTTACATATCTAACACCTAAAATATTATTATTATATGTGTACCATGCATATTCAATTTTAATATCAAATATATCACTCCTATAATTCATTTATATCATTCATATCATCCTACAAACTTTAAAATTTCATCCATACACCCAAATTTAATCAATGGGTAGTAAGCATGTAATTAGTAATGTTAAGGGTGTTAGATATGTAAATAGCATGGAATAAATTGGTATGTATGTAAATCCACTAAATTTTATTTATTAAGCATTGATATATCATCAAAATATTATGTTGACCGGGCACAAATATCGAAGGAAAAACAAGTTAGAAACCTCAAAAATTAAATCGTAGATTATCCAAACTCTGATTTCAACAAACTTATAGTTGAACTGAACGTCTCAAAAATACAAACCCAACGAAACCAAATTCGACTCAATCCGAGCCCAAATGAGTCCAAATCAAAGACCCGAAGCACATTTAGAAGGTTCAATCTATAATTGGGATTACTAAACAGTTTCCAAATGTAACAAGATTATAATCGAATCGAGCAGCTCTACGAAACAAATCCAACGAGCCCAAGATCGTCAAATTCTAATATCATTAAAACATTCAAATACCAAATAAATAATCCATAATCAAGGCTTTCAACATCAGTCATCCATTCAAACCACTCCCAATTTACCCTTGATCTTCCTCTTATTTACATGTCATGCTACTCTCAGAAAACTACAAATAGACCCCTAATTTTTCATGGCAGGGGGAGGAAGGAGGCCCAAACAAGAAGAGAAGGAAGAGTTCTCTTGTGACCAAGCTCCTCCTCGACCACCTCCTGGCCACCGACCGATGATAGACTTTTGCCCATCACTGGATTTCTTCTTGACACTGGACTTCCACCAATCACTAGATTTCTACCCAATATTGGACTTTCACTTGATGCTGGACTTTTAGCCATCGATGGACTTTCGTCGGACTTCTACCCGACTCTGAATTTTTTTCCAGTACCAGACTTCTGCCCGGCTACCAACTGATGTTAGACTTCTGCCTGACTGCCAACTGATGCTAGATTTTTATCTGGCCACCAACTAATATAGGACTTTTTCCTGTCCTCCAACTGACGTCGGATTTCTACCTGGCCAACAATTGATGTCAGACTTCTCCACGACCTCCAACTGAGTGCGGACTTCTTCCTGCTACCAACTTACGTCAAATTTTTGCCTGACCTCCAGCTGACGTTAGACTTCTGCCTGACCACCAACTAGAGCTAGATTCTACCCGGCTACCAACTGACGTCGGACTTTTTCCTGAATGCCAACTAATCTCAATTTTTTTGCCCAATCACTAACTAACGATGGAGTTTTTCATGGCCACCAATTGATGTTGGACCTCCGCCTCCCTCTGACTATGGTCCTTTCGACCTCCGTCGCTAGATAATAGTATTTCTGACCATTATCACCCACAGACTACAGCCCTTCCAGCCTCTGTCTCCATCTGACAATAGTCTTTCTGACTACTATCATCTGCTTGACTATGGTTCTTTAAACCTTTATAGCAAGATAATGGTCTTTCTGACCTCCATTGCCCACTGACTCTTGTCCGTCCAACCTCCGTCATAAGACAATAGTCCTTTCAACCACCATCACCCGACTGCAGTCATTCTGAGTACTATTGCTCACCAACTATGATCATGCCAACCAAATGAACATGTCAATAGTGATTATGTCAAGTCTCATTATGTAATTTATTTTATATGATCTATATTTATTATATAAAGTTAAAGTCATTGAGCAGTGCAGTCGGGTGACGATGATCCTTAGGGGGATTAGATTTGATCTCTTTTATAAAGGTTAAAGTCATTAAGCAGTACCCTAACATATAACCTCAGATAGGTCATACATCCTTGGTAAATTTTCTTGACCTCTTCCATATATATTAACATCATAGAGCAGTACTCTGATATATAACCTTGGATAGGTCATACATCCTTGGTGGATTCTCTCGACCTCTTTCATATAGGTTAACATCATCAATTTATGCTCTGAAATATAATCTTAGATAGGTCATACATCATTGGTGGATTCTATCGAATTCTTTTATATAGGTTAATATCATTGAGTGGTGCTCTGATATATAACCTCAGATAAGTCATACATCCTTGGTGGCTTCTCTTGACCTCTTCTATATAAGTTAATATCATCAAGTAGTACTCTAATGTATAACCTCAAATAGGTCATATATCCTTGGTGGATTCTCTCGACCACTTCCATAAATGTTTACGCCATCAAGCGATGCTCTAACATGCAACCTTGGATAGGTCATATATCATTTGTGGATTTATGTCATTGAATAATGCTTTAATAAGAAACCTCCTATAGGTCAAATATCTATTGTGGATTTCACTTAACTTATTAATATCATAGATCAATGCTCTGAGCAAAAAATATTCTCTTCTGAAAGATTCCATGAAAGCAAGTGATTGACAGGGTCATCACTTATTCAAATACCTTATAAGGCTAAAAAGCCTCAAAAGGTATAGTTATACAAAGATCTTAGCAGACTAAAAGGCATCAAAAGGTACAAGATAAATTTCTCTGGTGGATAAGTTCATTTTAAGTGAGAAATAAGTATTGGGCTTATACAATAATCTCATATTCATATATAATATTATTGGAGTTACATAGATTCCACATCAAGTTTAGGTATACATTCATTTTTAAGAAGCTAAAATTAAAAGTATATTAGCATCATCCGTACAAGTTTATAACATCAAGCAATAAGTAACTTTAAAACGGTCAAATATCCTTGGTAGATTCAACTGACCTCTTCTCTACTGCACATTGAATCATCTTCTATAACTTCTTCTTCAAAGAAAGGTTATAACCTGATCATCATCTAGCCTCCACTCAGTTAATAGTATTAGTGTGTCACCATAATATTGACAGGGTATACTACTTCAACCCCTTCTATAAGGGATGTTTGATGTCCGTAAATGTCAGTATGGATGCATATTACCTTTTTCAAAATGCTACTTGATCACCACCATCATCAATCTTTCATCTGATGCCCATCGTTGGTCTATCATTTCATATCAACCCTCATCATGACTTTTTCTAAACAAAAGAGAGGCACTGAAGCTCGATAGGGGATGTGACCTATCTAGAAAAGTAGAATGCCTCTAAGAAGAAGAATATAAGAGAAGAAAAAGGAAGGAGAAGAAAGCTCCTTCTACACAAAAGAGAGGAACTGAGCTTGATTAGGAAATTTTGCCTATCTTAGATAGTGGAATGTCTCTAACATAAAAAAAGTGAAATGAAAATAAAATAAAAAAGGAAAGTTTTCCTTCAACACTAAAGAGGGGTGTTGAATTTGGTTTGGGGATGCCAGCTATTAAAAATAATGGAAATCCTCTGAAGTAAGAAGGAAAGTGGGGAAGAAGGAAAGGCTTAAAAATTATAACTTTCACACAAAAGTGGATACTGAATATGAGTAGGGGATGTTACTTATAAAAAATAGTTGAAGGCCTCAACTATAAGAAAGTTAGAGGAAGAAGAAAAAAAGGAGCAGTTTTTCCTAGCACCAAGGGGTATTTATAAGATAAAAATGGGTAACTAGTTCAAAAAAGGGGAGAAATTTTTGCCTCCGAATCAATTTAAAATTAAAAAAAAAAATACTTCTAAATTTTTTTCTGAATTTTTCATATTGTTTTTAATTTTTGGGCCCCCAAATAGAATTTTCATAATTCTGAAAAAAAAAACCATCAGTTTTCCAATTTCGAAAAAAAAAAACAAGAGGTGGGTGGAAGCTACACTGCCACCCACTAAATTTGAAAAAAAAAATTATATGGGGGCCGCAAAGTTTAAAAAAAATGTTGAAAGCTACAGCCAGCGCACCTTTCCAGTCGGGTCGGTGCAAGGCTACTGCTGGCCTACCCGCCGGTTTGGCCATCAACACTAGTCTGAGCCCGATTTTTTACCTGTTCAGTCAAAATTGAACATTTTTTGGATCCCCATAATCATTTTTTGATGTTCCAAATCCAATTTTTTCACTTTTGGAGCTCAATCGAGCTTAAATATATATATATATATATATATATATATATATATATATATATATATATATATATATATATATATATATATATATATATATATATATATATATATATTGTTATTTTAAAAGTTTTGGAAAGTAATTTTTAGGCATTTTTTGCTATTGGATCAATTTAAAATCTTGTGATATGTATTTTTAGACTTCTAAAGATTCGACATCTGAAAATTGAGGGGCAACTGATATATCAACAAAAATTTATGTTGATCGGGCACTAATCTCGAGGGAAAATCAAGTTGAAAACTTAAAATTAAATCAGAGACCATCTAAACTCCGATTTCATCAAACTTATAGTCAAACTAAATGTCTCAAAAATACAAACCCAATGACACCAAATTTCACTCAATCTGAGCCCAAATGAGTCCAAATTAAAGACCTGAACCACATTTAGAATGTTCAATCCATAATTTAGATTAACAAAAAGTTTCCAAACATAGCAAGCTTATAGTCAAATTTAGTGGCTCAACGAGACAAATACAACGAGCCCAAGATCGACAAATTTTGATTTCATTAAGACATCCAAATACCAAATAAATAGTCAATCATTAAGGGATTCAACATTGGCAATCCATTCAAACCACTCCCAATTTACCCTTGATCTTTCTCTTATTTACTGGTCATGCTACTCTAAGAAAATTATAAATAAACCCATCATTTCTTATGGGAGGGAGGAGGAATGAGGCCCAAACAAGAAGAAAAAAAAAGTTCTCTTGCAACCAAGCTCCTACCTCGGCCACCTCCCAGCCATCGATTGACGCCGGACTTCTGCCAATCGCCGGATTTCTACCTAACATCGGACTTCTGCTAGTCGCCTAATTTTTATCTAACGCCGGACTTCCGCCCGTCGTTGGACTTTTGCCCGTCGACTGACTTTCGTCAGACTTCTACTCGATATCGAATTTCCATCAGTCACCAAACTTCTGCCCGGCTACCAACTAATGTTGGACTTTTACATGATCTCCAACTAACGCTAGATTTCTTCACAGCCACCAACTAATGTCGGACTTCTGCCCGACCGCCAATTGATACTGGATTTCTACCCGGCCACCAACTGACATGGGACTTCAATCCAACTGTCAACTAACGCTAGAATTCTACCTAGCTACTAACTTATGTTGGATTTCTATCCGGCCACCAACTAACGTAGGACTTCAGCCCGACTGCCTACTAACACCAGACTTTTGCCTAGCTACCAACTGATGTCGAACTTTTGCTTAACAGCTAACTGATACTGATTTTCTGCCCGGCCACCAAATAACACTTGACTTTTGCACAACCACTAATTAATTCCATACCTCCATCGCCTTTTGACTATGGTCCTTCTGACCTCCATCGCCAGAAAATAGTCTTTCTGACCACTATCGCTCGTCAACTAGGGTCTTCCGACCTCCGTTGCCCTCCAATAATAGTCTTTCTAACCACTGTCGTCCGTCGACTACAGTCATTTCAACCTCCATTGCTAGACAATAGTCTTTCTAACCTCTATTTCCAGCTGACTACAATCATCTCGACTTCCATTGCAAGACAACAGTCCTTTCAACCACCATCACAAGACTAGAAACTTTTCGACTACCATTGCTCGCCGACTATGGCCCTGCCTACTAAATGAACACATCAATATTGATTCTTTCAAGTCCCATCATGTAATGCATTTTATATGATGTATATTTATTACATTAATCCAAGGCTTTCCCCCAAGGAAGGACCTCATTTATAATCGACTGCAAATAATAGTTGATTCATTCAAACTAGGCCAGGCCCCGTGATTTTTCCCCTTTTCAAGATTTTATGGGTAAAAATCTTGGTGTCTCTTATGAATACTACACCCTATCTTTCATCTATTTGTGTACTAGATCTTAAGACGTTAAACTTTATACTTCTCTCCAAGACGCAACAAGCATAATATAATTTATGTATTTTATGATAACTTAGATCTAATTTATTGTAATTAAGCAAATTTAATGAAATACATAAAATCAAGTATATTTGTCAACATGAAAAAATGCTTAATCAAGAACACTCATGACAATTTCATTAATATTAATTAATTTTGAACATAATAATATAATTAACATTATTTAGTGATGACCAAATTAAGAATATAATCATTAATAATTTTTTTAAAATAGTTTTATATATAAATAAATATGAAGTAAATTAAGTAATTGAAAGATTAAGTCAAACAAAATTATATATATATATATATATATATATATATATATATATATATATATATATATATATTTCTAAGATATAATTTCAATAAATCTAATCAAACTTAATTATTGTGCACATCGTCATTAATACCAACGATAATATACTAATCAATCAATTTGCAATGAAATTTAATTACAACTCACAAACTAAGTTAATTAGATGATTTCTATAAAATGCATGATTTACTCAAAATAAAATACGTATTAAGATGACATAATTCAAAATTTGTTATCTTGAAATTGATCAGCATCCCCTTCACCTTGAAAGTAAATGCAACAAAGACTTGAAGCATAGCACTGTGGTGCTAGTTCATTTTTCCAAAATATAAAGAAAGCAATGGTGCAATGTTACTATTTTGGCATCTGGTATTGTATGAGGCGCTCAAATTGTAACTTTTTTTTTTTTTTGCCAAAATTTGCTCCAAAACCCAAATTATAGAGCACAAACAACCATTTTCAAGTATTAAAAGACTTCCAAATTTGGATGGCCCCAAATTTAATATATGCTTTGAGAATCGTGTCTGATTAAGTCGATTTTTTGTGACGTATTAATATGGATATTTGAAGTCAAAGATTATTGATGTATAATAGAATGGGGGGGATTTTAAAATGAGGATGATTAAAATGTAATTAAGCAATTGGAGCTTATTTTAAAAAAATTAAATAGGAGCAAAAACGCTAATTTAATTAGCATATTTAAAGAAAATTTAAAATAATGTTATTTATAGTTTTTAATAAATATATAATTTATAATAATTTAAATCGTTTTTTTCATATGAAGGGCACTTGATCCAAGCAACATATAAATTAGTTATATTTTAGAATTAATGATAATAAAATTATATATATATTAATGAAAAAGGTAATTTAGGAGTTATACTAAAAGATTTAAATTATTTTTTAATTTAATTTAAATAATTATTGATTTAATTATTATTAATATTATTAAATTTTGAATATTATTAAATTATATAATTAAATATTACTAAAAATGCTAAAATTAATATTTGAAATTTTAATTAAATATGTAAAAATATTTTATATAAATAAATGTTATATTATTATATAAAATATTATTAAATGAAATGTACCATTTTGTTAATCAACTAAATATACATTTTAATTATATTTTAATTAAATAAAGAAAAATTTTCACTATTGAAAAAGTTAGTCAAAGGGGTGGCAACTCTGAATAGAGGAAATAAAATGGATGTGGCCAGCACAAGTTACTATGTGATGCGGAGGAGAAGGGTTAATTTAATCTAGATTATGTTTGTCAAAAAATGAATCAAGCACCAATAAAAGAATATATGGGTAGACTAAGCCTATAAAACTTGACTAGACCAAGTTATATATATATATATATATATATATATATATATATATATATATATATATATATATATATATATATATATATATATATATATATATGCATGGGATCAGATTACAAGATTTTAAGAAATCCAAAAATATTAAAAAAATAAACACTTATTCCTTCTCTCCCTCTCTCTTATCTCTTATATAACTATCTCTAATGAAGTAATACTAATTTAATATATAAATATTCAAAGTAAAAACTAACCTACTATAATAATATATTTTTTTTATTATTTATGTAACTAAAAATGAATAGAGTAGTTAAAACAAGGGGAATTGATTAAGTCTCCACACTATTCAAACTCCAATTTTAGCTCGGCATGCCCATGAAAAACTCCTTTTCAAAACTGCTCTGCTATTTTTCCTAGCCGCTGCTCTTTCATCTCTCCTTCCAATCGATCTCCTAGTGCGTTGTCAGGCAATGATTTTATCACAGTCATTTAGCTGTCTCTCTTCATACCTGCATCTCATCATCCCGTGGAGTTCTATTCTTCGTGAGATCCTCTACCGCGACTTCAGGGAAGTTTCTCTTTATCCTTTCAAGAAGTTTTTTATCCATTTGTTGTCTTTCGGCTATTTAGGTTTATCTCTTTTTAGTTCTCATTTGTTTATGGTTGGACTTGTTGCGCGGGGGGTTCCCTCCATTAGTATGACAGCTAATTGTACATCGCTTTTGGATCCATGTTTTCTAAATGTCACTAATGAAACACGGTCCTTTAAATTGTTCTTCTTCATTTTCCCCATTTCTTGATCTCAAGCCCACCACTCATTGTGGTATGACATCTCTTTGGATTTTGGAAGAGGAAGTTGTTGCTTTATCATCCCTATTTCAGTTTGCCCTTTGTTTGTAAATTTACCATCTCTTGACCTAAATTAGATTTGATTCGTTAATTTTTTTTCAATCATAAACTGAGTGGGAATTTCTCTATTACTTTATTGGATCCACGTTATGTTCTCATAAAACTTGAAAATAATATGGACTATAGTCATATTTTCAGGCATAGATCTTACTATGTTTGTAATTGTTACATGACATTGATAAAGTGGTCTCCTCTCTTTGATATTTTGGAGGAGATGCTTATTGTTCCTATTTGAATCTCTTTTCTTGAGCTTAGACCTCATTTATTGTCCTAGGATTTTATATGGATTATGTGGTCATTTTGGCCATACTTTACAAGTGGATAAAACTACTGCTATTAGTTCTAGGCCCTCTGTTGCGAGAGTGTTGGTTGAACTTGATATCACCAAGGAGTATCCTAATAGCATTTGGTTAGGCCCAAAAAAAATATGGACATGTGCAAAAGGTTGTTATAAATGACTTTCATGCCTTATGTGATCACTATAAAACATTGGTTCATAGTAAACATGAATGTTATCACCAGAACCCCAATCTGAGGAAGATTTCTTCTAATAAACCTAAAAATGCTGAGGCTATTCAAGATGTTTGTGTGATTAATGAAGTTGTGATATTTTAAACAAAGCCAATAATAAATTTAACATTGAAGCTCATTATGTCCCATCCAATCCTATAAATCAAGTTAAATCTAATGTGGTGAATGATTTACCCAATCCTATTATGATTCATAATTCTGGAATTGAATTCAATCCTTTGTATAATGTGGAAAGGACCTCATGGCAATGCTTTTTGTCTTCAAATGCTCTAAATTGTTTTCCTAAATTAATATTATAATTACTTCTTCATCTTATTCTGATTCTCTGTTTAAACGAGAAGGGGGTGATAAAGGTTAGCAAGTGTTTAGTGATGAGTCTAGTGCAAAATTGGAGGGTTTATGTCCTTTTATTCAATCTGCTAATAAATGGGAGAAGGGTGAGATTAACTCTACGGATGAGGAATATTCATTAAATAACATTGATAAATTTGAGGATATTAGTTTATTTAATATTACTAAAGATTATGGTTTTTGGGAAACAACAAAGAGAATAAAAAAATATGAAAAGAATAGCTTGCTTTATCTATTGATGCTAGAATCAATAGATCCAACCTTCCTTTAAGAATGTTGTCAATGTTTAGTACAATGGTTAGGAGTATTAGGGCTGAGGGAAAAAATTGATAGTGCGCTGCAATGTCACTGTTAGAGTGCTACGATGCTACTACCATAGTGCTACAGTGTTATCTTACCATTATTTGTTTATCATATTATGTTTAAATTATTTAAGAATGGTGATTTTAGTTTTAATAAAGTGTGGTATTTTTTTTTTAAATGAAAAATAATGCTATCCCTATATTTGGTAAAATTTGGTATTCCTCAGCTCCTTGAAATTCATCTATATTAGCTTGGAGTATTTTAAAAGGTTATATTCCTGTTAATATTAGGTTACAAGAAAATAAGCTATGTTTGGCTTCTAAATGTCAATCCAGTTATCATGTTGAGACAATTGGCCATGTTTTTTAAAAATGTCCCTCTACTGCTAGTGTCTAGTTTTCTTTGGAGAAAGGGTTGCAAATTAAAATTGGATTTAATAATAAGACTATTTTCTCTTTTCTTTAGCTAGTTAACTTCATAACAAAGTTAAAGGACATATTTTTACTCTCATCCCTTTGTTGGTCTTCTAGCTTCTTTAGGAGAAAAGGAATAATAGTTAGCTTAATTATGTCAAAAAGTGTTCTTAGAGGGTGATAAGTACCTTGGTGATCAAAATTCAATAGCTCTTCAAGGCTTATGTGTTAACTTACAAGCATTTTAGAAAATGGAAAGATTGGTCTATTTTATTTAATAATCATAGTGATATTACTAATATAGTTTCTTCTCTTAAGATGATCAAGTGGTTTAAGCCTTCTTATGATGAACTTAAACTTAATATTCATGGTTCAATTTTGAGTGTTCATTTTGGCTATAGATGTTTAATTCATAATTATAATGGCAAGTTGGTAAGTGATTTTGCTTCTAATGTGCCCAAATGTAATGTCTTAGGTGCTAATTTGTATGCCCTTTTAAAGGCTTGAGGATTTTCTATGATAAAAATGTTCAAAATTTATGGGTTGAAATAGATTCGAAAGGTTTTATTTCTTTGATGTCTGCCAAAAAAATTCCTAAATACTAGTAATGTTTATATGTTTCAAAAAATTATGGCTTTACTCGATAATTTTAGATATATATTTTCTTATATTAAGAGGGCTTGCAATGCTTGTGCGGAGTAACCAAGGAAGGATCTTTTATTAATGATTTTGTGATTCAGCATGTTAAATTCTCCTCAAATCTTTAAAGGAAAAATCATGCTTGATGCTTCAAGTTTGCATTATATCAGCTAATTGCAGGTTGAGCAGTGTTATCTGGGTAGCATTCTGGGCTCTCTGATCCTTTTTTTTTTCTTAGTTTTATTGTTGTTTTTCGAGCCTTCTGGAGTTCTTTTGGTTATTTTGTTAGCTATGGGTTATTAACTTCTACTTCTTTTTATTTACGTTGTTGTTGGCTGCTTGGGGCTACTGACTAGAGTTCTTCGGTCTCCTATTAGGTTGGTCTCTTATATTTATATTCAGCTCTTTCTAGTGTGTTCTTTTTATTATGATTGGGGTTCTTGCTATTGGGTGTTTGTGGGTGTCTCTAGGTTTTTTCCTTCTGGCCTGCTACTACTATTTATTATTCTTTGTCTAGTGTAATGTTAGGTTGTGATTGTTCTTTGATCTCTTTCCTTATTGTGATCTATAACTCTTTAGGTTTCTTTGTTGCTTTTAAGGTTTGTTTATTTTTCTTTATTTTGAAGTTGGATTGCTTTATTGTGATGTATTATGCTTTTTAACTCTTTTTTGTATATTATATTTTGATATCTGAGAGCTTATGGGTATATTGAAGCTTGGGCTTAATTTTGGGTTTTGGTTGCTTGCCTACCATTTTATTTGCTCTTACACTATAATTAGATAGTGATCTATAACTCTTTAGGTTTTTTTTCTCCTTTTAACTGTTTCTCTTAGAGCATGTATTGAGTGGTGGATTGATAGGTGTAAATATAATATATTATTTTAAATGTTATATTTTTAGTAAAAATATCTCTTTGTTGTGCAGAAAAAATTTTAAAAAGGCATAAAATTCTAAGTATCATCTAGTGTCGTAGCATCAAACAAGTTAACGCCGCAGCGCCATCAAGGGCACCGTTGGATAACTACAATATTGGCAAGGCGGTGCTAACTTCTCTATTGAACAATGCCGCATACTCAAAATTTTCATCTTTGTAGTGTAATATTCACTATTTTTAAACACCTCGACATCACAACCTATCACGCCTTGACACCTTGACACCAAAATGGACACTTCGGTGCTGCAGCATCGAAAGTCAGCAACACCACAGCGTAGTAGTTATAACTTGTAAATGACACAATATGTTAGTGAAACGGTGTGACTGTTCACTAAGTAACTGAACCACATCAATAGGCGTCATGGCGGAGGAAAAAACAACAGCACAACAACATTAGTTCATTTTATGGGCACTGTGCCGCCAATCTTTCAAGCCTTGCAGTTCCAATTACCTAATTTGTGTTTTTCTATAAATAGTCATTGTATTATATTTATAAGGGAGTTCAGTCACTTGTATAATCTTAGTACTTTTCAGAGTACTTCTATAAATCTCTCTTAGAATCAAATCTAAGAGAGAATAGGAACTACTAGATACAATCATTAGAGTATTTAGTCAATGTTTATTAGATTAACTTCATACATTAAGTAGGAAGAAGTGTAGAACAGACACATTGATCCTTCCTGGTGATATCATTCTCTTGTATTCTTCTATAATTTCAATGAAAATAAGTTTGCTTATCTTTTTTTTTTTCATGTCTAACTAACTCTCTTCTTTTAGATTGATGATGTAGAAAACACATTAAGTATTAATGAAGATTCTCATTGCCGCATAATTATTACATTCATTATTCATCTTCACATAATAATATTTGGAGCTCTGAAAGTTCAATACCATATGTCTATTCTAGAAATTAAGGCACCTACACTAACTCCAAATTTGATCTTTGTGTTGATTATATTTTTAAGTGTTACAATTCTTATAAATTGGGTTTCACATGAGTTTGATAATGGTGATATTTATAAGAGAGTTCAGTCACTTGTATAATCTTAGTACTTTTCAGAGTACTATAAATCTCTCTTAGAGTCAAATCTAAGAGAGAATAGAAAAGTACTAGATACAATCATTAAAGTATTTAGCCATGTTAATTAGATTAATTCATACATTAAGTAGGAAGAAGTGTAGAAGAGACATATTGATCCTTCCTGGTGATATCATTCTCTTGTACTCTTCTATAATTTCAATGAAAATAAGTTTGCTTATCTTTTTTTTTTTTTTTCATGTCTGGCTAACTCTCTTCTTTTAGATTGATGATGTAGAAAACACATTAAATACTAATGAAGATTTTCATTGCCGCATAATTATTACATTCATCGTTCATCTTCACATAATAATATTTGGAGCTCTGAAAGTTCAATACCATATGTCTATTCTAGAAATTCAGGCACCTACACTAACTCCAAATTTGATCCTTGTGTTGATTATATTTTTAAGGGTTACAATTCTTATAATTTGGGTTTCAAATGAGCTTGATAATAGTGATAAATTTGTTCGAGATATCATAATTACTTATTTCTATATAAATATTAGAGATGTAAAATTATTCATGTCAATTATAGAATATATGTCTAATATATATGGTAGGAATCAATAATCATTATTATGATATGATATCCTTATTTTTAAGTATATTTTTTATTTATTATGTTTTCCTTTATAACTCTCCTATGTTACCTATAAATAGGAGCTATTGTATCAACATATTATTCAATTTAATAAAGGTATTAAACTAGCTTTTATGCGAAAGTTATTAGTAATCATGCCTCTTGTTGAGTCTGAGTTTTTGTAATCAAGCCATAGTCAATTGACGAAACTAATTGTGAGTTAACACCCAAGCCTCAATTTAATTTTCTATCTTAGTTTCATATTGAACTAAATCAACCATATAGTATTAAGAAATTTTTGCACAAGTTTTATGCATCTATAGAGGTACAAAAACTTCCTTCACAATATAATGCTTATGAATTACTATTCACATGATTTCAGACTTTCCACATATTGCTAAAAATGGTATTTTTGGATATTAAAATGCAAGAAGAGGTGGTTATCCCTTTTCGTATGCTCACTTTCGCAAGTCTACCTTCTCGTAAAGTTATACTCGTCAACCTGCTCAAACAAATTTATGGTAGAAAAGCATCTGAGAACCATGGCCACTATATTGCAGTTATGAATCTGAACGCCATTTCTGAATTGCAAATTAACGAGGTTACAGGTGATGCTTTCGTCCCTGTATACTTCAATTGCACCACCGTGAAGCCTTACATTGGTGAGATCTTAATTGGCACCGTAACTACAATTTTGGAGAGTGGCATTTTTCTTAAATCGGGGCCAATGAATAATATTTATCTCTCAAAAATAATGATGGGAGGCTATGAAAATAGCTTGTCTGAAGAGCCAATGTTTTTAAAAGTGAATGGGTTGTCATACATGAAGAAAGGCACTAAGGTGAGGTTCAGAGTTTTTGACATTAAATGGATTAAAAGTTTAAAAGTTTTTAATGTTACAGCAACTATTTTAGGTGATTATCTTGGACCTTTATGAGCTTATATGCTCATTATATGGAATTCTGGCTTATCTTGAGTTTATTCTACTTGTTTATGTAAGAGATGTGTGTGTGGATGTAAAAGACGTTTGCCTCAATAAAGATGGTTACTCTTTGTAAGCAAATATTAGTTTATGTAATTGACTATTTTGTACTCTTTTGAAGCAAAGAATAGCCTGATTCAAATTCAACTAAAACAAATTTTATATGTAATAGATTTATTTTACGAAGAGCATAATATATGATTTATCAATCAAAATTTATATTGCTTTTATTTCAAAGTAAATATGATACAACATTTATATTAATCAAATTTCATGCAAAAAAACCTCACATAAATTTACTAATATGCACAAATGACCCAACTTTGCAAATTGAAATTTGCAATCCAAAGTGTTAAAATCTCTTAAAGATGTCTCAATGACCATTATCTAGAAACAATGACACTTATGGGATTGAAGGTGTACAAAAGGTAAAGTAATATATAAAAATTTAGAGATTGAATGAGAAAGCTGTTATGCAAATGAAGCTTTCAAAAAAAGATTTATTTAATTAACACTTTATATTTTTCTTACACAAAAATCTTACAATGAAAGCTCATTTAATTTACCACTCTAATAGTTTTAGTATTTCATTAATTTTATGTATTTATAGACTTTGGTAGTTTGGTAGCTCTTAAATTAGTATAGAAAAAAAGCATTAAGAACTTCTAAAAAGAAACGCTCCTTTCTAAAAAGACAATTTTTAATTTTTTGTAAATATATATTTAACATGTCATATAATATTTCATATGTAAGAAAACATTGAATTCAATGTATTCAAAAATAAATTTAAATTATTAAGAATAATATAATTATGTATTTAATTATAACTAAGATCCAATTTATTATGATTAATATGATTTGGCAAATTTAATGAAATACATAAAAACACTTAATTAAGAGGGAATAGTATAATTAGCATTATTAAATTAAATTAGTGATGATCAATTTAAGTATATAATCATTAATAAAATATATTTTGATTAATTTTATATATAAATAAATATGAAATAAATTTATTAGTTTATATATATATATATATATATATATATATATATATTTAATGAATCTAATCAATCTTAATTATTGCCCTCATAATCATTAAGACCATTGGCAGAGAATATAAGTGATGGCTCTGCTAGGGTTTTCACCCTTCTTCGCCTCTCTGCGAGGATGGCTACCGCCTCAGGGAAGCTTTTTCTTTCTAGTTTTCCCTCTTTTCGTTTTCCTTTGTGGTCTTTATGGCGAATGTCCGGCTTCGTGACCCTGGTTTTTTGAATGGAGCTTCTCTTGCTTTCTCGTTAAGGAGGTTTTATATGAGGTTTCTTCGTCTTCGGTTCTTTTTCCGGATTTGCGCATTTCATCTCTTCGTGGGTTGACAGCCTTGGTGAATTCTGAGGAAGAAGTTGTTTCGCTTGCTGCTCATTTTGAATTATCTTTGGTTGGTCGGATTCCTGGCAAGCGGCTTTCTATCGATGCTATTAGGAAACTTTTCTTTAATTTGAAGCTTATAGGAGATTTTTCGATCACGGTTCTTAATCCTATGAATATTTTGATTAAGCTCCTGAATGATTTCGATTACTGTCGGATCTTCTCTCCCCGTTCCTATTTCGTGAATAATTTCTATATGAAAGTTGTGAAATGGTCCCCTAATTTTGATGTTGAGGTTAATTCCCCGATTGTTCCTATATGGGTTTTGTTTCCCCATCTTAGACCCCGTCTCTTCTCTCCTAGGATTCTCTTTGGTCGAACGCTAAAATCAGACACAACTACGGCTTCGGGTTATCGTCCATCGGTAGCTCGCATTCTAGTCGAATTGGATGCCACAAAAAAAAAATCCCTGATCAAATCTGGGTTGGCTCTACCAACACGGGATATGTTTAATCTGTTATTTTTTATGATATCCCCCATTTTTGTTTGCATTGTAATTAGTTAGGTCATTTGAAGGATAATTGATGTATTTTGCATCCTCATGTTAAAAATGTGCCTAAAACTGTGGCTGACCCATGCGCGATATATGGAAGGAATGTGATTAATGCTGGTTCTAATGATGCTTTTAACCCATCCGCTAATTTAGTTCCCCAATCTGTTGAGAATGTGGCTATTTTAACAGAGAATGTGGTGTCGATTTTGGGTAGTGATGTTGGTTTTCCGGTTGATGATGTTACTGTTCTGTCCCCTGATGCCTTACCTTTTGTTCCTCCTACTACTGTTTTGGGTTCTCTGGATCCTAATCCTATTATTGAGGCTGACACAGATGTGTCCTCTGGGAAGGACTGTGAGGAGGTTGTGGCTAGGGTTTTACCTTCTTTTTTGTCCGCCGGGCTTCTAATAGCGTTGATGGTCTTCTTGGTTGTTTTGGTCCCATGTTGTTGGTGGTGTCGGCCCCGGGCGTCTTGACTTGTAATTCATTGCATCCTATGGTTAGGGAATGCCCTTTTGTGTCTGCTCCTGCTACTGATAATTTGGGTGGGGGTGTGTGTGAGGGCTCTGCTAATTCGAGCTCTAAGTCTACTACCCCCTCCTGCTCAGCGCCTGACATGAATGACGGTTTAGTTTCTAACACTTTTGTCGATGTACCTGTTACTTTAATTGACCCTCAAGCCTTGGTGTATCATGTGGGGAACAATGCTGGGTTGGATGTTCGTGTGCATCTTGATTGGCTTCATTTTTCTTCTGATTCTGATTCTGATTCCGCTTCTTTGGAATCGTTTGAGGATGATGATCCATGATGATCCTAGGAACACTTTTGCCTTGATGCGTGATAAACTGCTTGATTCTGTTGCCTCTCGTGGAAGGGCCAGTGGGAGGGGTAGGCGTGGTAGGTGAAGATGCTAGTGGTTGCCTTCCTGGTTTACTTATTGGTTGGATTTATGCTTGGCAGTCCATATTTTTTTTTTTTTTTTGGCTGTTTGGATGGACCGTTTGGTGCTGGTGTTTGCCTATCTATGTCATATCTTGCTGGCAGATACTTGTGGTTGTATTTTTGGAGCTATTCAATTTATATTTTTTGTTGGTCGGGCAATAATGTAGCTGAGACTCGCTTTTCCGTCAGCTTGGCTTGTGGCAACCTTTGGTGTAGATCTCTTGCTCCGTTGGGTTGGTTGCTGCGCTTCTATTCGCCAAATTGGACGGTCTAAGTTTGGCTTATGGGAAGCTGGTAGTCTCGGCCAATTACTGAGCCCTCGGGATTGGTTTTAACATGTATTATCTTTTGCTCCTTTGCTCTTGTATTGGTTCTTTTGTTTTTAATATAAGTTTTGTTTTGATAAAAAAATCATCATTATGACCATCGATAAGGAACTCCTCAATCAATTTTCAATGAAAATAACAACTCACAAACTAAATTAAATAAGGCTTTGTTTGGGCTAGCTTTCTTACTGCTTTGCTTTTAAGATCATAACTATAATTTTTATTTGGTGACTATTTTTTGGTTGCTTTCAAAATAAATTTGTACTAGAAATTTGCTTTCTACAACTGTTTTAAGAAGTTACTTTCTCTACATAAGCTTTACAAAGCAGTAAAAACAGTCGTCTTAAATAAAGCCAAAATTAATCCTTACTTGAGTCTTCATAAATAGTATATTTAAGCTCATCTTCAATGTGATCAGCCTGTCAACTAACTTAATGAAATCAATTTCCATCTTGATGATTATTAAGAAATGAATAATCAAAAATAAAATACTTAATAAATCATTAGATAAATTAATTTAAAATTTATCATAATCAAATTAATAATGTGTCGAATATGCGATCAACATCTCCATCATCTTGAAAGTAAATGAAAAAAAATTTGTAGTGCAATCACTAAATGATCAATTTCTTGCGAAAAAATCTCGCGAAAGAATTCCATCAAAATTTCAACAGCTTTTTGGCATTTCTTATATCAAAGCTTACCAATGAAAACTATGTTGGAAATTCATTGGAAACCTTTTCTTTTTAATTAAAAAAATAATCTGTTGGAAACCTGTAGTAAGAAATTCAAAAAAAAAACTCTTGAGCTTCTTTTCTCATGATTACAAATATTAATTCAAAGCATGTAATAGCAACATATTTTAAAATGCTAATGTAACTCAAAACTAATAAGTTTAGCTAACAACAACAAAAGAATCATTCATTATACAAATATATAAAACAAACATAAGATCACAAGTTCTATATTTATTTGCAAAATAAAAAACTAAGTTCATCACAATGATCACATATAAAAAATCTAGCTGTTCTCAATTTTCTTACTCTCCTCAGCCTCCTACACTTTCTTATGTTGTTGTTATTCCCTAAATGCCCCTACTTCTGAGTTTGTTGCATGACTATATTAACATTAAATTGTCGTATGTGCAGTATCTCGTCAATCAGGGTAGACACCCTTCAACTACTCTCTCCTCAATGTCATTATCATCGTAGACTATTGAGTTGGATGAATGTGACTCATATACATAGGCTTGGAAGCCTTATATGTATATTTTCCCCTTGTGCATGCCACCCATCGCTTGTGGCAACGCACTGTAGTTGGAATACTATGTAGATCCCAAAGAGGATCCCTCACCAGTTGAAGTTTGACTCTCATAAATTCGTATATAATCTTCTTGTGATAAATGAAATGCATAAAAACCCTTAAGATTTAACTTGTAAACATAAATACTAAACAAATTTTATAACTCACCTATGTTTTTTCTTTATTTTTGATCAACCCACTAGTGATCCTCCTAACAGTGATGTGCACATGTACGCAGCTCCAGTGTGGTGGGCTCTCTACCAAATACTTCTTTCTGCAAATAAATTTCTTAAGATAATAAACAAAAAAAGTGTATGAAATTGGTTGATGTTTTGTGTAATAAGAGTTAAGATTTTATCTGGTGTTTCTTATGCTTTCTATGAGACATTAAATTATTAGTATGGAAGGATCTCTCCAAGCCCCTATAGTTAGAAGCTCTATTATGCTTATTTTAATCCATCCTCCTAGTATTATATGGGGTGTCCTAGGCTCTAATCAACTTTTTCCCAAACACTCTCATCAATCCACATGGGTGCTCACCTGACTTTATGATGTTAGTAACTATATCTCACAGGCAATTGGAACCTCTCTTGTCAAAATTATTTCTTATCTTGAAACTATATTGATGCAACCACCTAAAAATTTTCTATTTCAAAAAAATGTATAAGACATTACTAGTCTTAGTATAAAAACATGTATAATGATGATAATTACTATCGATGTACCTCAAACTCTTAGAACTACATGTCCTAAATATCCTATGTGATTTTCTTCCAAGATAAAATAGAGCAACATACTCCTAATGATGTCCCCGATTTTATTTGTGGGCTTCTTGGAGGGATTAAATCTACATAAAATATTAAAATTCAGATGTCATTATAAGTTCATCAAACTAAATAAATAAAAATAAATTAATAAATAAACTTATGGGTCACCCTCAAACTCTATATACATCTGACGATCCTCTAATGATGATTCCTCCTAACCTCTCCACTCTGTGAGTGTAGATGTTCCAGCTTGATGTGGTTGTTGGGGAAGTAAATCATGTAGCGAACACAAATAAGAAAGATGAAATGTAGCAAAAAGAAAGAACACTAGGATTTAACTTAAAAAAACCAAAATTAAGGAAAAAAATATGTAACCACACCACACTAAGAAATTCACTATAAAAATTGGGAGAAATAGTACAAATCTCTCTTCTCTCTCACTCTTACCTTATCGCTCTTCACCCTTGCACTATTCTTTAACATGAACAATCAAAGAGAAATCCATTAAAACTACTAAGGGATGCAAACCTTCATGAAAATTGAGAAAGAAAATTGCCAACCCACCTTAGAGAGACGCAACTCTCCACTCTCTATATATCTTTAGTCTGCTTCAGAATATCATAGGTTTAGAGTGCCATAACACTCTAAACTCTATCAACTAGACAATATAGCATCACACTACTCAGGTACAGATTATCATAGTGTTGTATGGTTATATGAACACATCCTGAAATTATCAAATGCATCTTACTTATGTTTTAAAAAGTACATCCATTCCTTTATGTTGTGATCATCAATAAAAATGATAGAATATATAAACCCTTTTTTAGAAAAAATTTGTAAATGATCTTATATATTAATATTCACTAACACCAACTTCTTTAACTTCACCTTTGAACCAGTCTTTGAGAAGCTCGTCATGTGTTGCTGTCCATATATACACAATCTTCACAAAAATCTAAATTTATAGATTTTAAAGTAGAAAGATTTTCTCTCGTAAGAACTGAATGCATACGTTTCTTGCTCATCTAGCCAAGACTATGATGCCAAAGACATCTATCAACAGTGATGCAACCCTTAATGAAAAATGAGAAAAATAAATTGAGCATCCCTCCTCATAATAATGCAGCACCAAGTTTGGAACATCATGGTACTCCTCACTCTATCTTCACTTTGCCTAACAACATCATAACATAAGGATCTGCAACATTGCAGCTCTCCACTCTCTATCTACCTCTAACTAGATAATACAGTGTCATAGCATTGTATTGTTGAGTCTAGTAATTAGGTTGTTAAGCCTAAGTAAATGTCCCACGGCTACCAAGAGGGGGGTGAATTGGTAGTTTTAAAATTTAAACCCTCTTAATGATAAAGTTGAACCGAAATAAAATTTTCTTTTAAAGTTTGTAGAAAAATGTTTTTCAACCACAGAGTTGTTAAAACTGAAATTTAAAATGCGGAAACGTAAAAGCAATAAAGTAAATGACACCAGATTTATAGTGGTTCGGTCTATAACCAGACCTACATCCACTCCTCAGAGGCACCCTCTGAGTATTGCACTAATACCACAAAGTGACTCTCCTTTTGCACCCACAGCAAGGCGGAGAAGCCTGTACAAAACACTCTTTTCACCACTCCCCGGTGCGGCAGAGAACCGTCGTCCTTTTACACAATCCACAGTGCTGGCAGAGAACCGTCGTCCTTTCACACTCTCCTAGTGTGGGCAGAGAACCCTACGGCTGTTCACACTTTCCAAGTGTAGGCAGAGAACCTCCTTCCTTTTACACTCTCCTAGTGTAGGCAGAGAACCCACGTCTGTTCACACTCTCCAAGTGTCGGCAGTGAACCGGACCTTCTTGAATGATCTTCTCACAAGAATCTAGAAGGAAGAAAGAAAAGAGTGAAGAAATCCAATTTCACAAGTAGAGATTATTACCTTTGCAATCCAAGTGAAGCCTTCTCACTCCAATGGTAGGAATCCTCCTTTGAAAGCTCTCTTCCACTCTCTCCTTGGCTATTCTCTCAATAGGCACGAAGATCAAATGACAAAAAGATTGGGTGGCAGTCTAATTTGGACTATTTATACAAAAGACATGAAAAACCGCCCAAAAACTGCAAATTTCCAATTCTGTACGCAGTGGATCGTCCCGTACGATCCTGGATCGTCCTGGACGATTTTACTTAAACGATCTGAAATGACCCAATTTGTATATGTGTACGAAATGACTTCGTACAGCTGATCGTCCTGTACGAACTTGGTTCGTCCAGTACGAACGGTTATTACAAGGTCGGTTCTAGAAACTGCTGAAAACTGTCCTAAGTCGGTTTATCGTTTGGACGAAAATGTGTTCGTCTGGACAAAAATTTTTCCAGAGAGCCGATCGTCCTGGACGATTCTTTATTTCGTCTAGACGAAAAATTTCCAGACCGCCCATCGCCGCGGACAATAATTTGCTTTCGTCTGGACGAAAATTTTCCAGAGAGCTGATCGTCCGGTACGATAATTATTTTCGTCTGGACGAAAATTTTCCGGAGGACTGGTCGCCTCGTACGATGGTAAAATTCGTCTGGACGAAAATTTTACAGAGAACCCATCGTCCGGGACGATATTAAAATTCATCCTGGACGAATAGGACTTAGAAAAATTTTTCAAAGCAAGTTCCTATTCGTTCCAAGTGCTCTATAGGAGATAACTGACAGATCGTCCAGTACGATAAATATCATCCTGTACGATCAGTATTGAATTTCATGATCTCCTAATTTGTGTGTGTGAGATTTTATTCACTCAATTACAATCACTCCCTTTCAAAACTAATTCAAAGAAAAGACAAACTTCAAATAAACAAAATATTATATGTTGAATTTGATTTGAAGTTTTCGTAGTCTGGAGTCTGATTTTCCTGAAATGTTAGTACACACAAGAGCAAGTGCAAATCTTCTAAAATTGTTAGGAGATAACTATACATCTGAACAATAATGTTTGGAATCATCAAAACTACATAAGTTGCACAAATATAACTCATTCAAATAGTTACTATTCAAACAATCTCCCCCTTTTTGATGATGGCAAAACAATTATTATTAGTATGGTTTCAAGATAAAACAAATCTCTTATCTCCTAAACTCCCCCTGAATTTATGAGTACATTAAAATAAGGAGGCATTAAAGAACAATATTTTTGTTTTTCAAAAAATTTTAACAGAAAACACAAACCACAAAAACACAGAAAACACAAACCACAAAAACACAAACACAAACATAATAATTTCTCCCCCTTTTTGATAGCAACAAAAAGTGAAGAAGAAAAAGACAAGAAATGTAAATAATAATATGAAATTCATTGTTAAAATTTAATCTAAATTGTGATTTGACATAGGGTATGCAATTTTAAACTAAAGATATTAGGTCAATCATAGAAATTCATAAAATTTATGAAATGATATAACATTGTAAGTAAGAAGAATTTATCAAAGACATGATTCGATTTAGACATTTTGATTATTGAAAATCATTACAAGTGAGATGTAAAAAAAATTCTATATTTCAAAGTTCAATAGAATATAAATGAACAGTAGATCAACTTGAATTAAGAGATTAAACGAATTTGGAAAGAAGAGAATTACCTCATGTGGTGCTTTGCACATCTTTTCAAAGTTTTGGAGCTCATTTTTGTGCATTTTTCTTTGGTTGGGCTTATTTTGTGCCTCTTTTTCACTTTGCAAATTTTTTGCGAATCCCTTTTGATTTTTGTACATTTGTACAATGTTCAAGAGTAATTTGACCAATTCTTTCCAAAATCTATAATCTAAGATTTCAAATATTTCTAGGTGCATAAATATCATTTGAGCATAGAAATACAAAATAAGAAAACATCAAAATTGTAATAACAATATTAACTTTTATGTAGTCTAAATGAATAGACATGAATTTAAAAATTCTAAATACAACAAGTTATAAATAAATTATAAATTTAGAAAGTCTAGATTTTCTAATATAGATAATCTCATATTACAATCGAATTTAAGCACAATGTAGATTAAAAACAATATTAATGAAATTCATAAAGATTAGCCACATTTCAAAACAAATTTAAAACAAACAAACTTTCATTGATAAAAAAAATTACATAAAAACATTGAACTTAAACAAAAACATAACAACACAACAAACAAAAAAAAATACAACAGACACACATATAAAAAAAAACTTCTACTATTCTGGAGGAGGAGGAGGAGGAATGCCGCCAAAGAGGTTGAAGTAGGAGGCCATCAACATTACATTGGTATTTATTTCATGAACTTCATCTCTAATATTACCAATGTCATGTTGCTGCTGAGTAAGATGAGCATCAAATTGATCAAACCTTTGATCAATGTGAGTCTCTAGTCTATCAAATCTCTCAATCAGATTCTGATATTCTGATTGAGAAGCAGAACCTTGCACTCCTTCTTCTTCTTCTTCTTCTGAAGCACTGCCATGTGTTTTTCCTTTTTCTTTTTCCTCCTTGAAGAGCAGTCTGAATGATGCATCGTTGTAGTAAACTGGCTCTTCATATTCCTCATCAGGATGCACTATATTGTACTTCTTCTCCAAAATATAAGTAATCAAGTGCCCTAAAGAAATATTCTTCTTCCTCTTCTGATCAGGATGTCCTATTTCTGAAAGCCCATAGATATGATCTAGGATGAGTTGGGCTTCATCAATAGGATGTCTTTTCATGATTAAAAAAGTTAGACAAGAAAGGAGAGGAGTAATGTTAATCCTATCACCAGCTTTAGGAATAATTGAGGATCTAAGGATATGCTGGATGATTCGGGCATCTTGGGTCATACCGGCCACTCTAGCAACATGATTGTCAATCGCATTTTCTCTAATTACCGTATTGATTTGAAACCATTTGAAGGAGGTTTCTGACATTAGGGTGTGGGCTCTATATCCTTCAGTCCTTAAGTTCAAAAATGCACCAAGGTCGTGCTTGGTGATCTCAACTTTTTTCTTAAAAACAAAAGAACTAATGATAGAGTGGTCAGAATTGAAACTCATGTTGGCTAGGAAGTAATGGTAGGTTTGCTTATTGTAGAGGTGGACAAGAGAAAGAATGAAATGAAATTGGGTTGAGGCGAAGAGGTGTAATACCCGAAATTTCAACTCCGTTTGGATAAGAATGCGAGACGGAGTGATTTTTGCAGATGCAAAACGAGGAAAAGATTCCTCATTTGCTTTGGAAAGGAAGTTGTCTGGGGCATTCCTGTTAGGTTTCTTCACCAAAACTTTTTGTCTTTTGCTAGAGGAGGCCATAGTTGAGTTGATGTAGAAAGGGATTGAAAAAGATGTTTGAAAGTGTGATTGTCAAGTTTGAAAGCCTTCATATTTAAAGAAAAACGATACGTTCGTCCTGGACGAAAATATTCGTCCTGGACGAAAAATTATCGTTCGTCTGGACGAAGTAATTTCGTACAGACGATCCAATTCGTCCAAAATGTAACGGCTTTTCGTATTCAACACAACTTACGATGCGTCCCTTCGTACAGGCTTTTTGACTTGACCGATCGTACATACGAAAAAATTTCGTACAGACGATCGAAAAGCGTTTCGTTTTAATGACTCTTGAAAACCGTCCCCTACAATGAATCGACACATGTTCGTACATACGAAAAAAATTTCGTACAGACGAAGTTCGTATTAAAAACTGTCTTATCCACTCAACCGCTGCATTCAATCGTCCCGACGTTTGAGAAAAAGAAAAAATTCGTACTGGACGATCACAGATCGTACAGACGATCCAATAAAAAACTGCTCTCAAAACGGTTTAAATTCGCGCAAACTGTTTCTTAACACATCGTCCCGTACGAAAATATTTCGTCCTGGACGATTTCCTCCAAAAAAAATTTTTGATTTTAAATTTTTTAATTTAACAAAATCAACAAAAATAATCAACAACACAGAAAACATAAGACAAAAATCATAAATCCAAAAACATTTCATACAAAAACACACAAAATTCACAAAATCACAAAAACAAAACACAACAAGTATCAATGTTGCAAAGACATTTTGGTTAAGCATTCAAATCAATAACACCAAGCCTTGTTCTTAAAGTACTGAAGGTATCAAAGGCTAAAGGTTTTGTAAAAATGTCTGCAAGTTGATTTTCAGTTGAAACATGTATGAGTTCAATTTCTCCTTTGGATACATGATCCCTTATGAAATGATGCCTTATATCAATGTGTTTGGTTCTAGAATGTTGAATAGGATTTTTGGAAATGCAAATAGCACTAGTATTGTCACAATAAATTGGAATAGTGCCTATAGTTAATCCTAAGTCAATCAACTGTTGTTTTAACCAAAGTACTTGTGCCACACAACTTCCTAATGCAATGTATTCTGCTTCTGCAGTAGATAGTGCCACTGAATTTTGTTTTCTACTAGACCATGAAACTAATGAATTTCCAATGAATTGACATGTTCCAGAAGTGCTTTTCCTATCCACTCTACAGCCTGCAAAGTCAGAATCTGAGTAACCAATAATTTCAAATGAAGAGCTAAACTTAGGATACCAAATTCCTAAGTTTTGAGTTCCTAGTAGATATCTTAAAATCCTTTTCACTGCTGTCAAATGTGATTCTTTTGGATCTGATTGAAATCTAGCACATAAGCAAACACTAAACATAATATCTGGTCGGCTAGCAGTCAAGTAAAGTAAAGATCCAATTATCCCTCTAAATTTCTTTTGATCAACAGATTTTCCCTTAAGGTCTTTATCTAACTGAACTGAAGAACTCATTGGTGTACTAACAGGTTTAGCATTGTCCATTTCATATTTTTTGAGGATGTCCTTAATATATTTGGTTTGACTAAGAAAAGTACCTTCCTCAAGTTGCTTAATGCTAAATCCTAGAAAGTAATTTAAATCTCCCATTAGACTCATTTCAAATTCACTACTCATTGTTTTAGAAAAATCATCACAAAGATGTTTATTTGAAGATCCAAAGATGATGTCATCCACATAAATTTGAACAATAAGTATATCCTTTCCAATTTTCCTTAAAAAGAGAGTTGTATCCACACTTCCTTTTTCAAAAGATCTTTCAAGTAGGAAGGTGCTTAACCTCTCATACCAAGCCCTAGGTGCCTGTTTCAATCCATATAATGCCTTTTTTAATTTGAAAACATGATTTGGAAATTTAGAATTTTCAAAACCTGGAGGTTGTTCTACAAAAACATCTTCTTCAATTACTCCATTTAAAAAGGCACTTTTGACATCCATTTGAAACAATTTAAAACCTTTAAAACAGGCAAAGGCTAGTAAAACCCTAATTGCTTCAAGTCTAGCTACAGGGGCGAAAGTTTCCTCAAAATCAATTCCTTCAATTTGATTATACCCCTTAGCTACTAATCTAGCCTTATTTCTAATGACTACTCCTGAGTCATTCATTTTATTTTTGAACACCCACTTGGTTCCAACAACACTTTGATCTTTTGGCCTTGTAGTTAGTTCCCAAACTTTATTTCTTACAAATTGATTCAACTCTTCTTGCATGGCCAATATCCAAAATTCATCTGAAAGTGCTTGATCAATGTTAGTGGGTTCAACAGTTGAAATAAAGGCTGAATGATTGACTTCCTTGTTTAATCCACGCCTAGTTCTAACACCCTCACTTGGTTCACCTATGATTAATTCCTTTGGGTGGTTTTTAGAAAATCTCAAATCTCTAGGCAAAGGGTCTTCTCTTTCTAAATTTTCTTCCACATTTTCTTCCAAATTTAATCTATCAATCTTTTGGGAGTTTTCTTCAATTTCTTCTTCAACAACTTTTGGCTCTTCCATGTTTCCATTTTCATCAAAAACAACATGTGTGGTTTCTTCAATGACTAAAGTTCTTTTGTTGAATACTCTATAAGATTTTCCAACACTTGAATATCCAACAAAAATTCCTTCATCTGATTTTGGATCAAATTTTCCTAAGGCAGATTTTCCATTATTATGTATGAACACCTTGCAACCAAATACATGCAAATGAGACAAATTTGGTGTTCTTCCTTTTAGCAACTCATAGGGTGTTTTATTCAAATTTGATCTCACATTCACCCTATTCAGAACATAGCATGCAGTGCTAACCGCCTCAGCCCAAAAATATCTAGGAAGTGAGTATTCTGCTAACATTGCTCGGGCGGCTTCTATTAATGTTCTGTTCTTTCTTTCAACTACTCCATTTTGTTGAGGAGTTCTAGGTGCAGAAAAATTGTGATCAATCCCCTTTTCTTTACAGAAATCTTCAAATCTTTCATTTTCAAATTCTCCTCCATGATCACTTTGTATAGAAATTATTTCACATCCTAGTTTTCTTTGTATCCAAGTTGAAAAATTTCTGAATTCCTCAAATGATTCACTCTTATGAAAAAGAAACTTAACCCAGGTGAATCTTGAAAAATCATCTACTATAACAAATCCATATACCTTTCCTCCTAGACTAACAGTGCTTACTGGTCCAAAAAGATCCATGTGTAGAATTTCTAAAGGTTTACTGGTCCTAAGATCTTTAATGGACTTAAAAGAGGACTTCACTTGTTTTCCTAATTGACATGCATCACACAGATGGTCCTTAGTAAAGTCTAGTTTAGGTATTCCTCTCACCAAATTCTTTTGGGTAATTTTTCTAAGATTTTTCATACTAGAATGACAAAGTCTCCTATGCCAAAGCCATGATTCATCAGAAACAGTTTTCAAACAAAAAGCAGTAGGAGATTGAATACAATTTAAATCTAGCATGTAGATATTGTTCACCCTTTTTCCATTTAAAACAATTTTCCCATTTAGGCTAATTATGCAGCTAGTAGGTAAAAATTTTACATTATAGCCCTTATCACATAGCTGACTTATGCTAAGCAAATTATGTTTTAAGCCTTCAACTAATAAAACATTATCTATGAAAAAGTTTTTCAAATTTCCAATCATACCTGATCCAACCACTTTCTTTGTGGTATTATCTCCAAGTGTAACCTTGCCTCCACTCCTGGCTTCCAGCGTTATGAATTGAGCAGTATCTCCAGTCATGTGCTTAGAACATCCGCTGTCCAGGTACCATATACTCTCACGAGGTCTTGTGTGAGAGTATTCCTGCAAAATTCTCAAATGTTAGACCTGGGAACCCAAACTAGTTTGGGTTCACCTTTATGAAATTTATAATCAGATGCATGTGTGATATGTCTAGGTTTATGCATCTTAGTTCTCCACACCAAATTAGGTTTCATCTTTAAAGTGCAGGTGTGAGATATATGTCCCAAAAATCCACAATTGTTACATTTAACATTAGGAAAAATATTCCTATGTTTTCTCTCATATGATTGTCTTCTAAGGGATTTCATGAATTTAGGATAATACTTAGGATTTGTAAAATCTTCAAGTTTAGGGGGGTTCCTATTATCCTCGAGAGCTCTTATAGTAAGTTTGTAAAATGAATTCATTTCCTCCAAGATTCGATTTGTATAATTGACTCTATATGTCTTGTGCTCAGATTCATCCTTAAATTTCTCAAATTCTTTTTCAAGTTCAGCATAGGATGATTTTAAATTCTCAAAATTTTTATTCAAGTCATCATATTCATCAAGTAGTTTCATGTGGTTGCTATCAATTAAAGCATGATCTTTCCTAAGGATTTCGTGTTCCTTATTAAGCTCTTCCAATTCTAAAACTAAACTAGCATGCATCTTTTTCGTTTTCCTATATGCATCATGCATGTGTTCAGAAACTTCAAACAATTCATTATAAGTTAAATCACATACCTCTTCTTGATCTGATTGTTCAGCTTTATCTGCCATCAAGCAAAGGTTGGTGACTTCTTCTTCTTTTTCAGTCTCAGATGAGTCTGAAGCTGAGTCCGCCCAAAAAGCCTTTTGAAACTTCTTCTTGCCCTTCTTTACCATTGGTTTCTCCTCTACCTTCTCCTTGCTAGGAGTGGCTTTGAGTTTTGGACAATCAGTCTTTATATGACCTGGTTTCCTGCATTCATAACAAATCACTTCATTAGAAACCTTGCCATTTCTGTTATACTTACCTCTATTCCATTGCTGGCGTCTCTTCTGCTTCCTCTTTAAAAAGCTTTTGAATTGTCTAGTCATCAGTGCTATATCATCTTCATCCTCAGGTTGTGAGTGTTCACTTTCTGACTCTTCCACATTTAGTGCAATATTCTTGTCCTTTCTTGGTTCACCTGCATCAATCTTTCTTTGACTTACTCCTTGCTCGTAAGCAATGAGTGAACCAAGAAGATTGTCAATAGAATAAATGTTCAGATCTTTTGACTCTGTAATTGCAGTAATTTTAGCATCGTATGCAGTAGGTAAACAACGAAGAATCTTATTAACCATTTCAGCATTAGTTAATTCCCTACCAAGTGCATGCAAAGAGGTGACAATTTGAGTGAATCTTGTGTACATGTCAGATATAGATTCATTAGGTTTCATGCGAAATAATTCGTAGTCATGTAACAAGATATTGAGTCTTGATTGCTTAACCTCATTTGTCCCTTCATAAGTAATACAAAGTCTATCCCATATGTCTTTTCCGCTTTTACAAGTGGAAACTCGCATGTAGTCTTCAGATTTTAAAGCACAAAAGAAACTATTTAAACATTTCGCATTTAATTGTGCTAAGTCACGTTCTTCTATAGTCCAATCTGCATAGGGTGTATCTACCCTAATTCCATCAACTAATCTAGTTGGTTTTGTGTAACCTTCCTGGACTAACATCCACATGCGATAATCAAGTGACTGTAAGAAAGTAGACATGCGTGTTTTCCAAAAATCAAAAGGAATATTGTCAAACAGTGGAGGTCTAGTGATAGAGTAACCCTCAGGTGTGTTTCGGTTTCCAAATGTAGCCATCTACGTTAATCAAAAAGTAGTTCAAACTTATGATTTTGAAACAATGCTCTGATACCACTTGTTGAGTCTAGTAATTAGGTTGTTAAGCCTAAGTAAATGTCCCACGGCTACCAAGAGGGGGGTGAATTGGTAGTTTTAAAATTTTAAACCCTCTTAATGATAAAGTTGAACCGAAATAAAATTTTCTTTTAAAGTTTGTAGAAAAATGTTTTTCAACCACAGAGTTGTTAAAACTGAAATTTAAAATGCGGAAACGTAAAAGCAATAAAGTAAATGACACCAGATTTATAGTGGTTCGGTCTATAACCAGACCTACATCCACTCCTCAGAGGCACCCTCTGAGTATTGCACTAATACCACAAAGTGACTCTCCTTTAGCACCCACAGCAAGGCGGAGAAGCCTGTACAAAACACTCTTTTCACCACTCCCCGGTGCGGCAGAGAACCGTCGTCCTTTTACACAATCCACAGTGCTGGCAGAGAACCGTCGTCCTTTCACACTCTCCTAGTGTGGGCAGAGAACCCTACGGCTGTTCACACTCTCCAAGTGTAGGCAGAGAACCTCCTTCCTTTTACACTCTCCTAGTGTAGGCAGAGAACCCACGTTGTTCACACTCTCCAAGTGTCGGCAGAGAACCGGACCTTCTTGAATGATCTTCTCACAAGAATCTAGAAGGAAGAAAGAAAAGAGTGAAGAAATCCAATTTCACAAGTAGAGATTCTTACCTTTGCAATCCAAGTGAAGCCTTCTCGCTCCAATGGTAGGAATCCTCCTTTGAATGCTCTCTTCCACTCTCTCCTTGGCTATTCTCTCAATAGGCACGAAGATCAAATGACAAAAAGATTGGGTGGCAGTCTAATTTGGACTATTTATACAAAAGACATGAAAAACCGCCCAAAAACTGCAAATTTCCAATTCTGTACGCAGTGGATCGTCCCGTACGATCCTGGATCGTCCTGGACGATTTTACTTAAACGATCTGAAACGACCCAATTTGTATATGTGTACGAAATGACTTCGTACAGCTGATCGTCCTGTACGAACTAGGTTCGTCCAGTACGAACGGTTATTACAAGGTCGGTTCTAGAAACTGCTGAAAACTGTCCTAAGTCGGTTTATCGTTTGGACGAAAATATGTTCGTCTGGACGAAAATTTTTCCAGAGAGCCGATCGTCCTGGACGATTATTTATTTCGTCTGGACAAAAATTTTCCAGAGCGCCCATCGCCGCGGACGATAATTTGCTTTCGTCTGGACGAAAATTTTCCAGAGAGCTGATCGTCCGGTACGATAATTATTTTCGTCTGGACGAAAATTTTCCGGAGGACTGGTCGCCTCGTACGATGGTAAAATTCGTCTGGACGAAAATTTTACAGAGAACCCATCGTCCGGGACGATATTAAAATTCGTCCTGGACGAATAGGACTTAGAAAAATTTTTCAAAGCAAGTTCCTATTCGTTCCAAGTGCTCTATAGGAGATAACTGACAGATCGTCCAGTACGATAAATATCGTCCTGTACGATCAGTATTGAATTTCATGATCTCCTAATTTGTGTGTGTGAGATTTTATTCACTCAATTACAATCACTCCCTTTCAAAATTAATTCAAAGAAAAGACAAACTTCAAATAAACAAAATATCATATGTTGAATTTGATTTGAAGTTTTCGTAGTCTGGAGTCTGATTTTCTTGAAATGTTAGTACACACAAGAGCAAGTGCAAATCTTCTAAAATTGTTAGGAGATAACTATACATCTGAACAATAATGTTTGGAATCATCAAAACTACATAAGTTGCACAAATATAACTCATTCAAATAGCAACTATTCAAACATGTATGATTGCATGGAAAAATATTTAAGCAGGGGAAGGATCCCTCGCAACCCCATTACAAGCTCGAATGACAAAATTGAGGTCTGAGAAAACATTACGTCTTGATTGATCAACACAATCAAATTCCACACAAAATTGACAATGGTTTTGATTAAGGTGGGTAATAATAATACTTTCAGTAGGAAGGATATGGATATATAGACAAAAAAGTATATGATGGTGTTGGAGGATAATATGAATAAAAAGGGGTGGACTACATAGGATCTGTTGATGGGAATCATGGGCTGGTGTCAGGGGATATAGGAAAATGATTGCCCTGCCCTACAGTGGTTAGGGCTTGAGGTTTTGATTAGCCCTGATCACTCGATCTTTGCACTGTTGAGCCAATGGTCAATTTCTTTCGCTGACCAAACATAAAAGTGATAAATCTATGAGGAGACTCACACCATAAGCCATCTAGAAGGAAAAAAATGAGAGATTAAATTTTCCATTGCATATATATTGCACTAAAACAAAAATAAATTGCACAAAAATATGAGAGAAACTTTATAGGTAAAAAAAAATAATTACAATATATTATAAAACAAAAAAATTGAATACATGATATTAGATAAAGATAGTTGCTCTCATTTCCCACATCCCCTCTCCACTATTAGGATTCTTCCATTGTAATTAGTAATGTAAATTTATTATAACTCATTCAACAGCTATAATTATGAGCAAAACACAAATTCTAAGGTCATTTAACATGGAAATATGAGAACCCTAAAAGTAACTATAACTCATTTTTAATAAAATATAATGGGTGTGGAAAGATAATAATAATAATCTAATGGATAAAATCAAAAAAATTATGAAAATGATTAAAGAGATGAAGTTTTACCTTTCAAACTGCAAAAAAACTTAGCTAAATAGACTAGAAATTACCTTGAATGATGTCTGGCAATAAAAAGGTTGAGATAGCTATTTGGGAGACGAAAATTCATTAAATGGGAGGGGAGGCGGCCTCAGGACAAAATAGGGACATTTTCGGTGGAATTTCTAACAAAATTTTCCATTGAAAACTAATAACATTTCTGACAAAATAATCTAACAAAAAAATTGTCTGGGGCACTTAACTACCAATAGAATTTTCAGTAGAATTACCCGTGAAAATATTGCTAGAAACTATCAGTGAAATTTTTGCCAAAAATTCCTCCAAAATTTTCATCAGTAATACTTTAATATATATATATATATATATATATATATATATATATATATATATATATATATATATATATATATATATATATATATATATATATATATATATATATATATATATATATATATATATATATATATATATATTTGCATAGGAGCATAACAAAAGCTCTTAAAAAGCAAAAATGATAAAAACCACTTATTCCTCATGCGCCTCTCTCTTCTCTCTTATATAACTATCCCTAATAAAGTAATAATAATCTATTTTATAAGTCTTCATAGGAAAACTAACCTACTATAATAATAAATTTTTATCTAGTGTTCGGCCTCTCACTAGCTTAGTGAAATAAATTTTTATCTTGATGATTGCTATAAAAAAAATAAAAAACTTTATAAATCATTAGATAACATAATTTGAAACTTGTCATAATCAAATTAACAAAAGAAGCTATATTGCCAAACTAGGCAAGAAGTGACAGTCGAATCAATGTAAGCAATCTAAGCTAGCACCCACATGCATATATGACATACTAGCAAAAGAAGAGGATCAATCCATAGCGAATGCTAAGTGTCCCATTTAGTAGATCACTAAGCAATCTTTCATACTAACCTTTGATGATGTTAAGAAAGTATGAAGGCTAAAGAAGCTTTAACAATTCAAATGGCTCATATGGAAGAGAAAGTGCAAGGATTACTAAAGCAGTAATGAAAACACCTTTGATGACCTGAACTTATTTCGTAAGTTTGACATGTTCAAATTCTGTATTTTTTGTAGATTTTTGAATGCATTTTCTATGTTAGATTGATTCCTTTGGGTTTTGTGTGTGAAATATGCATATATGTGAAAAAACCCTTGGAAGCAATATGGCGTTGAGCTATTTGTATACTAGTAAAATTAATGTCTCTAGGAGGACTACTAGAATATGTGGCGCCACATCATTATGCTCTCCATCTTTGATATGTGAAATGTTACTCGAGGCGGTATGACGTTGGGTTTTCCCTTAAGGCACCATGACACTATGATAAATAATTTTATATAAATATCAAAATTTACTAAAACAAAAATAAAATAAAACTCATTTCTCAATTAAGGCAACCAACTATAGATGGAGAGGATGATTTTTTAGAGAAAGAAAATTTGTTTTGGGCGGCTTCAAGCTATTTTTCTTTCATTGGATTAGCTGAAAAACTTATTCGATAGATCAAGGTAAGTCTAGTATGTTGTTATTCTCATTATTTTGCATATTTTGAAAATTTATTGTGAGTTTTTGCTGTGTATTTCTAACTGTGTGATATTTTGTGTAATTAATTCTAGTATTATAGTATTAATAAAAATTACTATAGAAAGATCATAGCCCTGAAATATTCAGGTGAACATTATATGCGAATAGCTTTGTGATTACTAACTGTTAAAGTATGTACGTACGTTTATCATGAAATTCTAACTATTCTACCGTAAATGTGAAATTCTATATAATTTTTTATTGTGACTAATAATGTTTGTATATGTTGAAAATATTATTGTTTATGTATTTGTGTGATCAAAATTGTCTGGGAGGAAGTTTTAGTGGTTGGTTATTGATGCTTACTGGCATCCCCGGTGGAGTATAAGAGATTGATACGTAATGTATGAATAATGTTATGCACTAAGAGTCAATAGGGTATGATATTGATGTGAAACTTACTAAGAATCATTGGGTCTTAATACTGATGTGTAATGCACTGAGAGTCATAAGAGCATAGTATTGATGTGCAATGCATTGAGCATCATAAGGGCTTAATATTGATGCGACGTAAACATGCAGTTGTAAGGGTCGATTCTATGTCTCTGATCTATTAGTAGGCATAAGAGCTTGAAAGGAGACTGATGTGACTTTAATTCTCTTATCTATAAACTTGTATATTTATTTATACTTTTTTGTGCTTGTGAATTTGCATTATTTTAGCTATTATAAATTGTTGTGTTGATATTGATTTGAAAATAGTACTATTATCTGAACATTTCTAGTTGACATAAAGCTCCTGGTTATTATCATGTCTTTTGTTGCAAGTTTTTCTTTTGCAGTCTGTAATGTTTGAACTCGGGATTTCCACTCTTCCTAAAGCAAGTCAACTGGAGACTTTAGTGACCTATACATGGATTGTGAATACTTTCGTGCTTCATCTTTCATCTGATCCTAAATTGCATAAATAGACCATCCGTCTTGCTTTTAAAAGGTGACATGGTAACAACTTAGCTGCAGCGTTAAGATACTTCTCTAAATCATTCCATATTATCATCGGTCTTTATAGCAATTTATTAACAATTCTTTATTTCAGTTGAAAGGAAACTTGTGTTATCTCAGCTTTTCCCAATTTAATGCTATGCGATTATGAAAGGAAGCCTTAGTTGCTTTCTAATGTTCTTGAATATCTAAAGTTCCACATGCATGCTACGAATGTAAGTGATTTCATGAAGATATTTCTAGTTGTTATACAATTTTTTGTTTGTAAAAATCTGATTTTTTGGTAGTCCTAGCATTCGCAGAGTTCTGGCAGTATGTTGAAAGATCATTTACATGGATTGATCTCCCATCAAAATTTCCTACAAAATATGTGCACTTTTCTGTGAACATTAAATCCTTTTATTGTTATATATATTTTTTTATTTTGTACATTAAGTTAGCTTATGCCTTTTAGGTGTTTATAGCCTCAGTTGACTCCAACTATATTGATTGCAATAGATGGCTTAGTGAATTAATAACTTGACTGGACAATTGCTACTCTTAATTGGTATTGTGGATGATTATTCTGTTTCAGCATTTCACATGTTCACTGTAAACTGTATCCTTTGATGGAAGTAAAATCCGGGTTTTAAAAAAAAAAATTCTAGACATTTGTGGCGATTTTAACTTCCACAACGTTGCAGAAATGTGGCGGCTAAAACCGCCACAAATCAACAGAGCACTTATTTTTAAAAAAATCGTTGCGGTTATAACCGCTTCAAATCTGGAATATTGTCGCGGTTAAAACAGCTGCTATATTCTGCATTTGCCAGTTCTACCCCGCCGGTCCTGAAACTGCTGCGGAATATCTTTGCATCGCATTGAAATCACGGCGGACATCCAACGGTTGTAAAATTGCTGCAAAAAACATAGTGGCGGGTAAAACCGTCGGGAAAAGTCGAAATATGTGCTGCGAAAAGCATGATCTTTTGGTAGAAGTGAAACACTTAAAGTGAGACACTGCATTTAGTAACAGTAATATGGGCATTTTATTGAAAGCGTGTATACAAATAGTATGTTTTACTATTTTTATGAGATAGAATAAATCATTTATTTATTATTTTGTTTACTATTAAAAATTTGGGTAGGTTATGTGTAGCCTATTGAGCCATGGTTGCTCATTCCTACCCTTCTGCATGCGTTAATTTTTGGTCGGGAGGTGGGTTGAGTAGCTATAGATTGATTCCGATTCTTATTATGTATGTTTACGATTTGTTGATTTTTTGCAATCATGATTTTCTTATGATTATACAGTGATCTCCTTACCATGATTTTTATATATAGATATTTTAGTTGTATAGCATTGGAGATTAATGGAAAAATATTGATGATTTATTTTCTATATTTATTTGATGATTAGTGGCTCTATTTTTTTGTTTAACAAATCAAAATAAAAATAAATTCCTTTCAAATAGATCTTGAGAATTATTTGTGTGCAACCACAAAACCTATTAGTAGGGGTGTCAATTTCGGGTCACGGAGCGGGTTCAGGTTGAACCCGAAACTGACCCATGTTCAATCGCGTCGACCCTGGCCCGTCGGAAACTCGGACCCAGACCCGACTCGTCAGGTTGCCGGGTTGACCCGATCCGACACTGGCGCGCAGGCGGGACTTGGGCGCTCGGACTCGGGCGAGAAAGCAGACGTGCGGACGCAGGCGAGTAAGTGGGCAGCGCGGGCATGAGCAGGCAGCACGGGACGCAAGCCGGCAGCACGAGCATCCGCAGGGCGCGGGCACGAGCGGCAGTTGTGCGGTGCGGGCAGCCTCAGGCAGGGCAGGGGCATCGCGGGCAACTCATTATAAACGAGTTTCCGGGTTGACCTGGCAATCCTTTGGGTCAACCCGAACCCGACCCATTTTTCAAACAGGTCGAATCCAAGAACCCGGCCCATTTTTTGAATGGCTCGGGTCCAACCAGAACCCGACCCATTTTAATTTCAAATAGTTTTTTTTTTTTTTTTTTTTTTTTTTTTTTTTTTTTTTTTTTTTTTTTTTTGCTAGATAATATTCATTGATCATGCATGAAATAAGAGAATGCTCGCAATTCACAAATCACACATAAACAAGTTTTTTATTGAAAGTTAGAATGGATAATTTAGTTTTCATTTTTCTCTTTCAATATCAAATTAGGGCCAGCACATATTCTTTCATTAGAAAATATTAAGGTTGACTCTCTCTCTCTCTCTCTCTCTCTCTCTCTCTCTCTCTCTCTCTCTCTCTCTCTCTCTCTCTCTCTCTCTCTCTCTCTCTCTCTCTCTCCACAACACAATATAATTATTGCATCTATTTCTTGAGCTCTAAAGGTTTAATTGCATGCAAATGTCCATTCAAGTACATGTGTCACATGCACCATCTCTATAAATAGACACTATTTAAGGATTACAATTCTAATAATTGGGCTTTCACAATAGCTTGATAAATATGATAAGTTTGATAAAGATATATGAATTACTTATTTCCATATAAATAATAGAGATATTAGAATTATTCATTGTCATATAATTATAGAAAATATATATAATATTTATAATAAGAATCTATAATTATTATTACCATAATATATATATCCTCATTATTACGAATATTTTTATATATTAAATTTTCCATTAAAATACTCTTCTAATACCTATAAATAAACACTATTATCTCAGCATATTATTCGATTCAATAAGAGTTTCAATTCTAACTTTTCTACTGAAGTAATCGGAGTTCTAGCTTCTTATTGAGGCTAAGATTGTAATTGTCCAAAAGACAATTGGCAAGGCTAATTGTGAGTTTACACCCAATTCTTCATTTAATTTTCAAGTGTAATTTCATAGATATATATAGCATCATTTTATAATTGTTTAAAATTGGACCATATTAGATATAAAGGCTTATAACATTTATATTCTTATGATTTCAGCCTTTCAACATATTGTTAAAAATGGTGTTTTTGGATGTTGAATTGACAAAAAAAATGATTGTCTCTCCTGACAAGTTCAAGCGCTTAAATATTACTTTTCGTAAATATTTAACCATCCAACTCTTCGCCAAAGTTGGTCGTCATAAATCATCTAGGAAACGCGGCTACTTTCTTTCACCTATGTATCTAAACTATGCTGATGACGGTCAAAAAAATAAGTGTACTAATGAATACACCTTCGAAGTATCTTTCAACTGCATCACTATGAAGCCATGCAAGGGTGAGATCTTTATTGGCATCGTATATAAGATTACAACAGATGGCATTTATCTGAAATCTGGGCCAATGCAAAACATTTTTCTCTCAGAAAATAAGATGAAAGACTACAAATTCTATATAGTTGAACAACTAGTGTTTGCAAATCCAAATCGAGGGGGAAGCATAAAGATAGGTACAAAGGTGAGGTTCAAAGTTTTTAAGGTTGAGTGGATCAAAAGCGATGGAGAGTTTCATATCCAAGCAACTATTGAAGCTAATTATCTTGGACCTATGAGTTCATAAGCTCAATTTTTAGAATTATGGCTTAACTTTTAAGTTTATATTCTACTAGTTTATGTAAGTGATGTATGTTTTTTTTTTTTTTTTTTTTTTTTTTTTTTTTTTTTTTTTTTTTTTTTTTTTTTTTTTTTTTTTTTGGGTTAAACCCCGCGATAGGGGCCTACGTGTTCATGTAAAACAACGGTTAAAAAATCCTTAAAAGGCTCCGTCAGCTCACTAATGCTCAAACGAGCTACATTCCAAAAAGAAAAAAGAAACCCTACGAGCCGGCAGATCCTTGAACTACCATTACAAAAAGAACTTAAAGTAAACGGGCTATTCAGCAATAGCACCCAAAAAAGGAGAGACCAAATAATCTTTAATACTTTCAGCTCCGCTCTCCTGCAAAAAATTCTACTATAGAGCAAAATGAAAAAACAAAAAATAGAAAAACATACCTTGTTAACAAATCTGCTTTGATGCTTGTAGGAATACCTACAAAAAAACCTCAAGCAAAAAGTAAGACCAAATATTTCAAGAGACAGCATAACAGTCCAGCAGCAGGGAGAAAGGGAGCCGCACCAATCCAAAATCTGCATAGCAATCAACAACCAAATATAACAACAAACCCACATAAGCTTCCTGCCCAGACCAACAATTAAATTGTCCAGAACTAGCCCAAAAACAACAAAACCAAAGAGATCACAAGATCTACCAGTAACCCCCAAAAGATCCAAAATAAGCTCAAATAAACTGCAAAGAGAATGCAGAATAACGGGGTAAACTAACCAGCCATGCTCCCGACAGTAAACCAATACCAAAACTACAAAGGCATAAGCCACCACATCCCCCAGGACATAACACAACACACCCAGGGAAACCAAGCTTAAGGAAGGCCGGAAACAAAAAAAACAACCGCCCAGAGGAATGCAAAATGGAAGACATGAACTGGAAGACAGCAGTAAACAGGAGCAGACAACAGAACAGAAACCAGCCCTACAGCACCAAACAGCACATAAATTAGCAGTTTCTCATGTAAGGCAGACCCATGCGATCCAAATTAATCAGCCCTCTTATGTTCCTGGGAATGGAAACCTCATTAAAGTGATAAAAACAGTCTAAATTACAACCCATCTTAGCCAAAGCATCGGCCACAGCATTACCTTCCCTCATAATATGAGATATAGAAAAATTCATACCAGACAAAGCTAATTTAATTTCACGAATCTTATAAAAATTGGTAGGATTGAAATTAGAATTACCACTAATATAATGTAGAAGCAAAAGAGCATCAACTTCCACCCAAATATTCATATAGCCAAGGGAAAAACAGAGATCAACCCCAAACTTTAAGCTATCAATTTCAGCAGTAATAGCATTGGAACCGGAAGATGGCCCAGCAAAAGCCACAACTATTTTGCCATTAAAATCACGAATGATACCACCACAGCCAGCAGTATCATTATTGAAAGAGCCATCCGTGTTTAATTTAAAACAGCCAATAACAGGACGCTTCCAATAGATTAATTTCTCTCTAATCTGAGTCTTATTATTGGACAAATCCAACCCAAAAACAGAAGCAGCATTATAATAGCTCTTGAAAGAGTTCGGTTTAATGAGCTTAGCATTAAATAATTGAGAAACTTTGTTCTTAACTTTGGAGATGATATTCATGGCATCCATCCGAATATTGTTATGCTTGGAATCATTCCTACTAGCCCATAAATACCAACAAATAATAACAGGAATAATATTTCTAATATGACCCTTGATAGGAATGATCCAATCCTTAATTTTAGAAGAAAAAGAACCATAAATACCGTCCACCATCACATTGAAAATACTATCAAAATAATACCAAACTTTAACAGCAATGGGACCATTAATGAACACATGATTAATATTTTCAAAATGATAGCAACATTGACATTTCGAAACAATAACCAAACCTCTCTTCCGAAGCAAAGCATCAACAGGTAAGTAGTTAAAGAGAATCCTCCAAAAAAGAAAAGAGTAAGTAAGAGGAATACTATCATGCCAAAAGAATTTATAAATATTATTATGAGGCAAAATCTGTTTAATCGACGACCAAACAATCTTAGTGTTAAATTTACCATTGGAAGCCTTGTTAAAAAGAATGCAATCATCAATATTCTTGTTAATAGGAATCTTAGATATAAGCTCGATAATAGATAAAGGAACAGCATCAGCTAATAAATTTAAATTCCAGTTATCAAGTGTATAGAAGTCCTTAACTTGCATCTTAGAGATAGAATGAGTATTCAGAATATTGTCAATAGAGAAATTACCAAGCCACTTATCTTGCCAAAAATAGATGTTGCCCGCACCCAACCCCCATTGAATAAATTCTTCCGCCTTCCATTTAACTTTACATAATCTCTTCCAGTTAGCCGAATCACCATATTTATAAGAGCATAACACAGGGTGATAATGAGAGCAATATTTAACATTCATGAAGTTAGCCCATAAACTTTTATTAGATCTAAAAGAAAACCAGAGTTTATGACTAAAAGTAGTTGTCATATCAACAAAAGTACGAAAACCAAGCCGACCTTCCTCCTTAGTCCCAGCACAGTTAGACCATCCAAATAATGGATCTCTTATCACCTTTGCACCCCCAGAGGAACTTATTAAACAAAATTTCCATTTTGTTGCAAATATAATTAGAAGGTCTGATCGTATGCATGAGATAGATAGGAATAGAAGTAAGAACATGTTTAATGAGGACCATTCTACCACCATAAGACAGAAAATTATAAGCCCAAGAATTTAATTTCTTTTGAATTTGCATAAATATGTTATCAAAAAGATGTGAGCGTTTTTTTCCCTTTATAAAGAGGTACCCCGAGATAGTTAATGGGAAGAACAGTCTCATTAATACCAAAACTTCTACTAATATTACCAATCCGCGGAGCAGATATAGACTTGGCAGGAATAAAAGCACACTTGGTAGAATTAAATTTTAACCCACTAGCTTGCTGGAAAATGTTAAGAAACTTGAAAAGGAATTTAAGCATCTTCATAGAACCATTAGTAAAAAGAATAAAATCGTCCACAAAACTTAAATGAGTAATGGCCACACCCCCAATTGTTTTATAATAGAGCTTAGGATGACACCTAAAAAGATGATTAATACCGCGAGAAAGAAATTCAGCAGCAATGATGAAAAGGGCAGGAGATAACGGGTCTCCTTGTCTAAGACCATTAGAAGACTTGAAAAAACCATTAGCCTTACCATTAATGATCACAGAAAAATAGCAATTCTCAATACTATGTTTGATGAGATTAGTATAATTCAAATTAAAACCAAATAAATGCATGATTTTGTAAAGAAACTCCCAATTTAAATTATCATAAGCTTTAGATATGTCCATCTTAAAAATGACATTCCCACCAGAAATTTTCGCATTAAGATCATGTATCATCTCTTGAGCAAGTAAAACATTATCAAAAATAGATCTGCCTTTAACAAAACCCGTTTGTTCTAAAGAAATAATCTTAGGAAGAAGAACAGACATCCTGCTCACAAGAATTTTGGAAATCAGCTTATTGAAAAAAGTACATAAACTAATGGGCCGAAAATCATTCCAATAAGTAGCACCAACAGTTTTAGGGATTAACACAATAGTAGTAGAAGTAAAGAATTTAGGCATAGGATTACCTCCAAAAAAGTCTTTCACAGCATTGATAATGTCAATTTTAAGAAAAGGCCAAAACTTTTGGAAAAACTTATTAGTAAATCCATCAGGACCGGCAACAGAATCAGAGTTCATATTATTGATACTAATAAAAATCTCCTCTTCATTAGGAATACTATTCAAAACCAAATTATCATCATTAGTAATAAGAGAAGGAATAAAATAAAAATCAGTGTTTAAATTAGGCAAAAAGTTGCTATTAAAAATATTTTCAAAAAAATTAGAACCAGAAACAGAAATCAGATCTTGATTAGTGATCTCCTCCCCATCCGGAGTAATAAGTTTAAAGATATTTCTACTAGTTTTATTGTGATTGGCAAGGTTATGGAAGTAAGAAGTGTTCCTATCTCCCTCCACAAGAAACTTGACAGAAGCTTTTTGTTTCCAAAAAGCTTCTTCTTTTTCTTGTAAATTAACCAAAACGTTCTTGGCATTGTTAAGAGTAGTAAGATTAAAATCATTAGAATGAGACATGTACATACGATCGGCCTTATCGACCTCATTTTCAGCAAGCTTGATGTTAGAAAAAATATTTTTAAATATGTTCTTGTTCCACCATCTAAGAGGTTGTTTCAACCTCTTAAGCTTGAGCCAAAGTCTATTCATACCAACCACATTATCATTGGGATGAAGAGGAGCATCCCAATTAGAAATAATAATATTTCCAAGCCTATCATCCAACAACCACATGTTCTGAAAACGAAAAGGAAGAGCCACTGCAGTACTATTATTAGAAACATTAAGCAATAACGGAGAGTGATCAGATAAAGTCCTAGATAAATGCTCAATATGATTATTTTGAAAAATAGAAATCCATCTGGCATTGAAAAAGATCCTATCCAATCTTTTCCACATGGTTCCCCTATTCCAAGTAAATTTATTACCCATAAAACCAATGTCATGAAGGTTACAGTTTAAAATCATGTCGTTGAAATCCTCCATGGCAAGAAATTGAGGAGAAAGACCACCAATCCTTTCAGAGGAATTGGTAATACAATTAAAATCTCCTCCAACCAACCACGGATCATTAATAGTGGAACTGAAATCACAAAGCAGATCCCAAAGAATTTTCCTACCAGCTCTAGTACAAGAAGCATAGACAAAAGAAGCATAAACTGATATATGATTAAAGTGAACATTAGCATGAACAACTTGATGAAAATCACTAATAATATCAGTAGAAATGGAATTATTCCACATAATCCAGATCTTATTAGTCAAATTGGCAAAAGCATGATCAAAGCCCAACATGTTGCAAACACTATTTAATTTAACAGCAGAAACAAAAGGTTCAATTAAAACAAGAATCTGAATGTTATACATCCTACAAAGGTTCTTAACCCGATCTTTCGAAGTGGTATTACCCACCCCCCTAATATTCCAAATGAGGACTTTAAACATTAATAACATTGCTAGAAGCACGAGTAGCCCTAAGGTTCTCGGGAGGCACCGTTTTTTTATTTTTTCCTTTCTTTTTAACTTGAACAAAGCCTTCATCATCCACTTTCTTCCCCTTATAATTCGGAGATGACACCACAACATCATTTAACTCATTCAAGTTTTCAATAGGAATAACAATTTCCAATGACCCAATTTCTCCTTCTTCCATAACCTCCTCATTTCCTGCCAAATCATCATTATCTTTCTCCATTTGTTTTAAAGCATTTCTATTAACTTTGGTACTGCAATACTCTTTGGTAGAACTATCAGAAAAATTACCCTTTTTAGAGAAATCTCCATCCTTGAAATTGTTCGGGCCCGTGGAAATACCCTCCTCTTTATTTTCATTCATGTTATCCTCTTCATTACTCGAAGAGTCACAAAGGTGTAAGTCATCATGCATATTTTTCCCCTCATTGTTATCCTCTAAAACTTTCTCCAAAACAGCATAAGTATTAATATGGGTTTCTAACGTATTAGATTCAGTTTCAATCTCCTTATTATAAGGTTTCAAAATAGGCTGAGAAGCATCTTGTCCCTCCAACATTTCAAGGTTTCCATGCTTGGTGAAATCTCCCCCAACCAAGTCAGTTGTTTTATGAGTTTCCTCAGACTTTTTTTTTAAATGTGGATGAGCAACAAAACACTCCTGAAAAGCATGGCCATGAACTTTGCAATGCAAACAAAAATCAGGCACTTTTTCATAATCAACTTTTTGTAAATAACCACATTTATCCGAACCAATCCAAATTTCTTTAGGATGCTTTTTGGTAATATCGATTTCCACAAGAACCCTCGCAACAGAGGGTCTAGACCTATTAGCAGTAGCCTGATCAATTTGTAGAGGACGGCCGAAAATAGAACCCAAGGCATGAAGAACATGATTATTGAAAAAATGCAGCCGTAAATTCGGAAAAGAAATCCATATAGGCACTATAGGGGATTCTTCTTTCACATCAAAAAAAGGAGTCCATTTAAGTAATCTCATTTGACAGTTTAAAATGTAGTAAGAGCGCCTCGAAAAAACACGACTATAATCTAAATCATTCGATAATTTTATAGAAACATGTCTAGCATCAAGAAGGCCAACAGAAAAATTTCCAGAAAGCTTCAGTTTCGCGAAAAAGTTCCTTATCGCATCAAGGTTCGGCCTCCTCACAGTAAATTTCCCAACTAAAGTGAACTGATAAGGGCTAGCTAATTTTAAAATATCATTCTCAGACATAAGCAAAGCAGGAACGCCTTTAACCGTAGATTTAGTAAAAGAAATTACCGGATCTTGGGAGGAGGAAGCCCCCGTAAGCACATCCCGAAAAGACCTAGAAGCAGGAGAAACAGATCCAGACAAACCTTGCGAAGAGTCGCCTTTGTTTGAAGGAGGAACCCCCCAAACACCATCCGGAAGGACCTCTCGACATTTCTCCATGCGGAGAAAGCAGATTAGGGCCAATAGGCCAAGAACGGGGCCGCACTCGAGATCAAAACAAGAAAAAAAAAACCAGAGGAGAAACAAGGATCAAGGGCTAGAAGCAACGAAAAGAGCGGGCCGCCAAATCGCACAAAAATCGCCAGAGCACGGGAAACCCTAGCGGAGCGTGAATGTGACTATGAATGAGGCTTTGTTAAAAATGATCTATGTGGGTACTCTTTTATAGCAAAGAATGACTATGTAATTGATTGCTTTGTTCTCCAACTTTATATTTGTAAAAGAAAAAAGTAATTCAAAATATCATGATTCAAATTTGATTGAAATAGATTTTATAACTATTAAAAATTGTTATGATGAGTATGATAAATGATTTTTCAAACAATTTTTTTATTGTGCTCCTTTCAAATTAAATATGATGCAATAAAATCATATCATCCAAATATAAAAAAAAGGATAATATAACCCAAATTTGCTAATATGCATAAATGACCCAAAATTACAAATTAAAATTATCAAACCAAATTACAAATTAAAATTATCTAAACAACATTTTACAATCAATCTTATTGGATTGAAGTTAAAAAGATAAAAAATAATTTCTAAAAAATCTAGAGATTGATTGAGCTTCCAACAATTGATTTATTTAATTAACAGATTATGTTTTTCTTACACAAAATACAAAAAAATCTTACAATGAAAGCTCATTTAATTTATGTATCCCATGGATTTTCTACCTCACTCATTTTATGTATTTATAGAGTAAAGTATCTATTGAATTAGTATAGAGATGAGCATTCAATACTTCCAAAAATAAACTCCTTCCAAAAAAATGGCTAGTCATGAAGACCCAAAGGGGATCACACAAATGGCATGAGTGAACATATATGATTTTATATGTAAGACGAAATCAGTGGGTGAATTCAATCGAAATAAAATTAATTTTTAATTTATAAAGAATAATATAATTTTATATTTAAATTATGCCAAATATGTAATTTATTTTAAATAATATAATTAGGGGAATTTAATGAAATAATTGAAAAATTGAAGACCAAGGAAACTTCAATACTTCAATCGGCATCACATCGAAGTGAAAAGTTCTCTCCATCTTTGATTCTCAATGAGGTGAAGAGTCAAATTTGAGTAAGCTCATATTCGACTTGTTAGCACATTAGCCAGCTCGTTTAACTAGTGCTAATACAAATACATTTAAAACAATGAATCTTTCATAATAAACAAGTAAGCCAATGAGATGACACAGACGGTTAGAATTGTGATTGACCTCAACCAACTCTTCGGCAAGCATGACTCTAACCAGCTCCTTAAATGGAAATTTTTGTTTTTCTTTTAATTTTAAATTAAGTTATAACTTTATAAATTTAATTAGAAATATAACATATTATATATGATTTTATATGTAAAGAAATCAATAAATTAAATCAAATCAAAATTTAATTTATTTCTAAAAAACTTCCTAGTTTTATGCATCTATAGGGTACAAAAACTTCCTTCACAATATAATGCCTATGAATTACTATTCTTATGATCTAATTAAGCCTTTCAACATATTAATAAAAATAGTATATTTGGAGATTAAAAAGCAAGAAGATGTGGTTGTCCCTTTTCGCAAGCTCGATTTCACGAGTCTTCCTCCTCATGAAGTTATACTCCTCAACATGCTCTGTAAAATTTATGATATGAAAACATCTGAGGAACATCGCTACAATATTCAACTTACTAGTATGAACACCATTTATGAATTGCCAATTAATGAGGATACATGTGATGCCTTCTTCTCAGTATACTTCAATTGCACCACTATGAAGCCTTATCAATGTTATATCTTAATTGGCAACGTATCTACAATTCTATACAATGGCATTTGATGACGATGGAAGTTTTCCATTTCTTCTTTTTCTTGTTTTTCCTTTAGTTTGTGTGATCTGGGTGGTTTTTTGTGATGGCTACTCTGCTATCGTGGGCTTCCTCCAATAGCTTAGCGGCTAACCGTGTAAATCTCGCAGATCCTGATTTTATTAACTCAGTTAACAAATTTAGATCGTTTAAAGATGTGATCTCTCACGCCGGTTCATCTTCTTCTTTTCCAGATTTGTAGTCTACCACTCACTGTGGTATGAAGTCTTGGCCTTGGCCGAACCTTTCCAATTTGCTCTTGTTCGTAAATTCACTTTGTGTTGACCTAAACTGGATCTTATTCACCAATTTTTCTTTAACCTCAAGCTATCCGTTGGTTTTTCGGTTACTTTACTTGAACCGCGTCATATTCTCATCAAACTAGAGAATGATTTGGATTATAGTCATATTTTTTTGTCATATATTTTATTATGTTTGTAATTGTTGCTTGAATTTAATTAAATGATCTCCTTTTTTTTAATATTTCGGCTGAATCACTGATTGTTCTGATATGAATTTCTTTTCCTAAGTTTCGTCCGCCTCTTTTTTAACCTAGAATTCTACATGGTCTTGGTGGTCATTTTGGTCGTCCGCTTCAAATAGACAACGCCACGGCTATTGAATCAAGACTCTCTGTTGTTAGAGTGCTGGTTGAAATTGATATCGGTAAACAGTGTCCGAATGGTATTTTGTTAGGACCAGAGAAGTATTGTTATGTTCAAAAGCTATAATTTCCTCATTCATCTTATCCGGAACATTCACACAACATGCTAAATTCTTATGTGAGCCGGATAAGTATTCCTTCATGCGAGTTACTCCTCCCTTCACAACCTTATTACAAAAATACATTTTAAATACAGTTTAACAGAAATGGCAAGGTTTCTAATGAAGTGATTTGTTATGAATGCAGGAAACCAGGTCATGTCAAGACTGATTGCTCAAAACTCAAAGCCACTCCTAGCAAGGAGAAGGTAGAGGAGAAACCAACTGTAAAGAAGGGCAAGAAGAAGTTTTAAAGAGCTTTTTGGGTGGACTCAGCTTCAGATTCATCAGAAACTGAAAAGGAAGAAGAAGTCACTAGCATGAATGAATTCCCTGCCTTTTGCGAGCACTGTAAAACTCTGGGGCGTTCAAAACAAGAGTTTTTTCATCTGCATCCTAATCTTAGAAAAGCCAAAATGGATGAGGTTAAGGCGGGCGCATTTCAAGCCAATTTCTCAACCAATTACTCCTGTTTCTAATGAACATAACCTGACTAATTGTCCGCTTATTGTTGAGGCTAATACCGCACAAGACCCCATACCAACCTCTTTTTCTAATCCTGAGCATGATATCAATTCTGTGGGAAAACTTTGTGATAATGATAATGTGATTAATCATGTTTCTGCTTCTGGTGTTGATTCCATTTCTCTAAATGTTTCTAACATGGCCCCTATTATTAATATTCCTTCCTGTTTATTCATCTCCTATGAAAGAATCTATTCATCCTGTAATTTTCGGTAGCAATATAAATGAAAGACAAATTTTGGATGGTGAATCTGAAAGTGTTTGCCCTTCTGAAGGCAATGGGAAGAAGGTGAGATCAATTCTGATTGTGAAAGGTATTCGACTTGTGACATGGGTAAGTTTAACCTAAACATCTTTTCTAAAGATGATGGTTTTTGGATCTCGGTTAAGATAAAGAAAAAAAGAAAAAAAAGGGGTTTCTTTTCTAACTCCTGTTTCTAGAATATCTAGATCTTTATCTTCTGCCAAAAATATGTTTTAATGTTTGGCTCGATCATTTGGTATGTTAGAGGTGGAGAAAAAAGGGCCTCTCAGTTTCGCATTAGTAATTTATGTCGTACTCATTCCATTAAGTTTTTAGCTTTATTAGAACCTATGGTTCACTCTTCCAACAATTTGACTTGTCAAAAAGAATTTGGCTTTGATTTTACAATTTGACTTGTAAATTTTGGATTTTTTTGGAAATGTTTCGTTAATTTGAATGTTCTAGGGGATTTCGGCCAAGTTATACATTGTAGTTTTAATATTTTTAATACTCCTATCTTTGGCTATGTGGTTTATGCCAGCTGCACTAAAATTGGCCGCATTCCTTTATGGAATAATGTTGCTAACTTTGCTAACTCTGTGTCTGAGCCTTGGTTTGTTGGTGGTGAATTTAATATTATTTCTCTTTCTCATGAAAAGATTGGAGGCTCTCCTCCTAATTTGAATGCAATGGAAGACTTAAGTAATATGAACTCGGGATGACCTTTTACTCTCTCTTCTTTTGTTGCAAGTTTTTCTTTTTTGTTGCAAGTTTTTCTTTTGCAATCTGTAATGTTTGAACTCGGGATTTCCACTCTTCCTAAAGCAAGTCAACTGAAGACTTTAGTGACCTATATATGGATTGTGAATATTTTTGTGTTTCATCTTTCATCTGATCCTAAATTGCATAAATAGATCATTCGTCTTGCATTTCTCTTGCTTTTAAAAGGTGACAAGATAACAACTTAGCTGCAGCGTTAAGATACTTCTCTAAATCATTCCATATTATCATCGGTCTTTATAGCAATTTATTAACAATTCTTTAGTTCAATTGAAAGGAAACTTGTGTTATCTCAGCTTTTCCCAATTTAATGCTATGCGATTATGAAAGGAAGCCTTAGTTGCTTTCTAATGTTCTTGAATATCTAATGTTCGACATGCATGCTACGAATGTAAGTGATTTCATGAAGATATTTCTAGTTGTTATACAATTTTTATTTTTATTTTTTGTAAAAATCTGATTTTTTGGTAGTCCTAGCATTCGTAGAGTTCTGGCTGTATGTTGAAAGGTCATTTACATGGATTGATCTCCCATCAAAATTTCCTACAAAATATGTGCAACATTCTGTGAGCATTAAATCCTTTTATTGATTTTTTTTTTTCATTTTGTACATTAAGCTAGCTTATGCCCTTTAGGTGTTAATTTATAGCCTCACTTGACTCCAACTATGTTGATTGCAATAGATGGCTTGGTGAATTAATAACTTGACTGGACAATTGCTATTTTGGTATTGTGGATGATTATTATGTTTCAGCATTTCACATGTTCACTGTAAAATGTATCCTTTGATGGAAGTAAAATCCGGGTTTTTAAAAAAAAAATCTAGACATTTGTGGCGGTTTTAACGGCCACAACGTTGCACAAATGTAGCGGCTAAAACCGCCACAAATCAACACAGCACTTATTTAAAAAAAAAATCGTTGCGGTTATAACCGCTTCAAATCTGGAATATTGTCGCGGTTAAAACAGCTGCTATATTCTGCATTCGTCAGTTCTACCCCGTCAGTCCTGAAACCGCTGCGGAATATCTTTGCAGCGCATTGAAATAACGGTGAACATCCAGTGGTTGTAAAACCGCTGCAAAAAAAATAGTGGCGAGTAAAACCGCCGGAAAAAGTTGAAATATGTGCTGCAAAAGCCAGATTTTTTGATAGTAGTGAAACACTTAAAGTGAGACACTGCAGTTAGTAACAGTAATATGGGCATTTTATTGAAAGCGCGTATACAAATAGTATGTTTTACTTTTTTTATGAGATAGAATAAATCATTTATTTATTATTTTGTTTACTATTAAAAATTTGGGTAGGTTATGTGTAGCCTATTGAGCCATGGTTGCTCATTCCTACCCTTCTGCATGCATTAATTTTAGGTCGGGAGGTGGGTTGAGTAGCTATAGATTGATTCCAATTCTTATTAGGTATTTTTACGATTAGTTGATTTTTTGCAATCATGATTTTCTTATGATTATATAGTGATCTCCTTACCATGATTTTTATATATAGATATTTTAGTTGTATAGCATTGGAGATTAATGGAAAAATATTGATGATTTATTTTCTATATTTATTTGATGATTAGTGGCTCTATTTTTATGTTTAACAAATAAAAATAAAAATAAATTCCTTTCAAATAGATCTTGAGAATTATTTGTGTGCAACCACAAAACCTATTAGTAGGGGTGTCAATTTCGGGTCACGGGGCGAGTTCAGGTCGAACCCGAAACTGACCCATGTTCAATCGGGTCAACCCTAGCCCGAGTAGGTAAATATGTCGGAAACTCGGACCCAGACCCGACCCGTCGGGTTGCCGGGTTGACCCGATCCGACACTGGTGAGCAGGCGGGACTCGTGCGCTCGGACTCGGGCGCTCAGACTCGGGCGAGAAAGCAGACGTGCGAACGGAGGCGAGTAAGCAGGCAGCGCGGGCGTGAGCAGGCATCACGAGGCGCAAGCGGGCAGCACGAGCATCCGCAGAGCGCCGGCATGAATGGCAGCTGTGCGGTGCGGGCAGCCTCAAGCAGGGCGGGGGCATCGCGGGCAGCTCATTCTAAACGAGTTTCCGGGTTGACCTGGCAATCCTTTGGGTCAACCCAAACCCGACCCATTTTTCAAACAGGTTGAATCCAAGAACCCGAACTCGACCCATTTTTCAAATGGCTCGGGTCCAACCAGAACCCGACCCATTTTAATTTCAAATAGTTTTTTTTTTTTTTTTTTTTTTTTTTTTTTTTTTTTTTTTTTTTTTTTTTTGCTAGATAATATTCATTGATCATGCATGAAATAAGAGAATGCTCGCAATTCACAAATCACACATAAACAAGTTTTTTATTGAAAGTTAGAATGGATAATTTAGTTTTCATTTTTCTCTTTCAATATAAAATTAGGGCCAACACATATTCTTTCATTAGAAAATCTTAAGGTTGACTCTCTCTCTCTCTCTCTCTCTCTCTCTCTCTCTCTCTCTCTCTCTCTCTCTCTCTCTCTCCACAACACAATATAATTATTGCATCTATTTCTTGAGCTCTAAAGGTTTAATTGCATGCAAATGTCCATTCAAGTACATGTGTCACATGCACCATCTCTATAAATAGACACTATTTAAGGATTACAATTCTAATAATTGGGGTTTCACATTAGCTTGATAAATATGAAAAGTTTGATAAAGATATATGAATTACTTATTTCCATATAAATAATAGAGATATTAGAATTATTCATTGTCATATAATTATAGACAATATATCTAATATTTATAATAAGAATCTATAATTATTATTACCATAATATATCCTCATTATTAAGGATATTTTTATTTATTAGATTTTCCATTAAAATACTCTTCTATAACTTATAAATAGACACTATTAATATATCACCATATTATTCGATTCAAAAAGAGTTTCAATTCTAACTTTTCTACTAAAGTAATCGGAGTTCTAGCTTCTTATTGAGGCTAAGATTATAATTGTCCCAAAGACAATTGGCAAGGCTAATTGTGAGTTTACACCCAATTCTTCATTTAATTTTCAAGTGTAATTTCATAGATACATATATAGCATCATTTTATAATTGTTTAAAATTGGACCATATCAGATATAAAGCCTTATAACATTTATATTCTTATGATTTCAGCCTTTCAACATATTGTTAAAAATGGTGTTTTTGGATGTTAACTTGACAAAAAAAGTGATTGTCTCTCCTGACGAGTTCAAGGGCTTAAATATTTCTTTTCGTAAATATTTAACCATCCAACTCTTCTCCAAAGTTGGTCGTCATAAAGCATCTATGAAACACGGCTACTTTCTTTCACCTATCTATATAAATCATGCTGATGATGGTTGAACTAGTCAGTTTACTAATGAATTCCTCTTCGAAGTATCTTTTAACTGCACCACTATGAAGCCATGCAAGGGTGAGATCTTAATTGGCACTATAGATAAGGTTATGAGACATGGCATTTTTCTAAAATGTGGGCCAATACAAAACATTTTTCTCTCAGAAAAGAAGATGAAAGATTACAAATTCAGCATATATGAACAGCCAGTATTTGTGAATATGGATCGAGAGTCTAGCATGCAAGAAGGCACAAAGGTGAGGTTCAAAGTTCTTGATCTTAAGTGGATTGAAAGCGAAAAAAAGTTCCATGTCCTAGCAACTATTGAAGCTAATTATCTAGGACCTATGAGTTCATAAGCTCAATTTTTAGAATTATGGCTTAACTTTTAAGTTTATATTCTACTAGTTTATGTAAGTGATGTATGTTTGTATCTATGTGGGTACTCTTTTAAAGCAATGAACGACTATGTAATTGATTGCTATGTTCTCCAACTTTATATTTGTAAAAAAAAAAAAGTAATTCAAAATATCATGATTCAAATTTGATTGAAATAGATTTTATAACTATTAAAAATTGTTATGATGAGTATGATAAATGATTTTTCAAACAATTTTTTTTATTGTGCTCCTTTCAGATTAAATATGATGCAATAAAATCACATCATGATATTTTGAAGGTATAAGGGATTGATATTGAATGAATGAATAGTATTTTGCACTTGGAGTTATAAGGGTCTGATATTGATGTGTAACTTATTAGGAATCATAAGGTCTTGATACTGATGTATAATGCAATGATAGTCATAAGGGCCTAATATTGATGTGTAATGCACTGAGAGTCATAAGGGCTTAATACTGATTTGATGTATACATGCAGTTGTAAGGGATTGATTTTGTGTCTATGATGATCTATTAGGAGACATAAGGGCCTAAAAGGAGATTGATGTGACTTTAATTCTCTTATCTATAAACTGATATGATATATTTATTTATAGGTTCTAGTGTTTGTGAATTCACGTTATTTCAGCTATTTTGAATTGTTATGTTGATACTAATTTGAAAATAGTGAAACAATTAATGTGAGATGCTGTTGTTAGTAAACTATTATGGGCATTTTGTTGATGGCTTCTATACAAATAGCATGTTTTACTAATTCTATGAAATAGAGTAAACATTTATTTACTATTTTGTTTAGTACTAAGAATTTGGTAGGTTATGCGTAGCCTACTGAGCAATGGTTGTTCATTCCTACCCATCTATATGTGTTAATTTTCGGTCAAGGGAGAGGAAAGAGCAAGTTGAGTAGATGTAGAGATTGTTATTTGTGATTCTGATTAGGTATGTTTTCAGTTAGATGATTTTTGCTAATCATGATTTTCTTATGTTTATATAGTGATCTCCTTACAATAATTTTTATATATGGATATTTTAGTTGTATGGCAATTGAGATGAATGGAAAAATATTGATGAGTTATCTTCTGTATTTATTTGATGATTAGTGCCTCTATTTTTGTTTAAAAAATAAAAAACAAAAAGAAATTCCTTTCAAATAGATCTTGAGAATTGTCTTTTTGCGGTCTAACATGATATAACCCATTAGATATACGAGTAATGTTGAGTTTTTCTCATCTATAACTTATATTTATATGCAAATGAGCTATAGCCATGACCCTTGCGACTCTCCCATTAGTAAGCTCGTCTAATCCAACTAGCTAAACCTTATGAAAGATGCACCATAGGAGCGAGATTAATTTGATCTAGATTAGGTTAGGCAAATAATGAAATGAGCACAACTCAAAAATCATATGGGTAGACTAAGCCTATAAATAATGAAGACCAACTCGAGTAGGCCTTACCTATTTGGATATGACTAAACAAAGCTATAAAAAATATTTTTTTGTTGCATATATAGATTTGCATCCACTTATTCCTTCTATCTCTCTCTCCTCTATCTTAGAACTATCCCTAATAAAGTAATAATAATTTATTATATATATATATATATATATATATATATATATATATATATATATATATAGATTCAAAGGGAATTAACCAACTTGTCTAATAGTATTTTTATCATCTATATAACTAGAACGAATGAGCATAGTTAGAAAACGGGGATATGGAGGAAAAAAATAAGAAATTTAGTTTATTAGCTATATAATATTTATTAATCATGCATGGAATAAGGCAATGCTCGCAAGTCACAAATCACAAATAAACAAATTCTATTTAAACTTGGAATAGATAATTTAGTTTTCATTTTTCTCTTTCTCTATTAAATTAGGACTGACGACACTAACACATTCTCTCATTAGAAAATCTTGAGGTCGGCTCCTCTCTCTCTCTCTCTCTCTCTCTCTCTCTCTCTCTCTCTCTCTCTCTCTCTCTCTCTCTCTCTCTCTCTCTCTCTCTCTCTCTCTCTCTCTCTCTCTCTCTCTCTCTCTCTCAGTCTCTCTCTCCATATAATAAATATATTCATCATTCCTTATTAAACATTAATTTTTTGAGCTCTAAAGGTTCATTCTAGAAATACATGCACATGTGTCACATTCACCAACTCTAAATTTGATCCTTATGTTGGTTCAATGTTTAAGGGTTATAATTCTAATAATTGTGATTTCACATTAGCTTGACAAAAATGAAAAGTTTGTTAATGATATCAAAATTTTTTATTACCATATAAATAGTACGTAGAAATATCAAAATTATTCATTGTCATATAATTATAGAATTTATATCTAAATTTTATAATAAGAATCTATAATTATTATTACCATAATATATCATTATTATTAAGGATATTTTTATTTATTAGATTTTCCATTAAAATGCTCTTCTATTACCTATAAAGAGACGCTATTATATCACGTATTATTTGATTTAATAAGAGTTTCAATTCTATCTTTTCCAGTAAAGTAATTAGAAATCTTGCTTCTTATTGATGATAAGATTGTTATTGTGACATAGACAACTGACAAGCCTAATTGTGAGTTTATGCCCAAGTCTTAATTTAATTTTCAACTATAGTTTCAAATCTCTCTCTCTCTCTCTCTCTCTCTCTCTCTCTCTCTCTCTCTCTCTCTCTCTCTCTCTATATATATATATATATATATATATATATATATATATATATATATATATATATATATATATATATATATATATATATATATATATATATATATATATATATATATATATATATATATATATATGAACCATGTTAGATTTAAAGCCTTGTCACATTTCTATTAATATGATTTAAGCCTTTCAACATACTAGGAAAAATGGTGTTTTTGGATGTTGAGTTGGAAGCAAAAGTGAATGTCCCTCCTAACAGGCTCAACAACTTGAACATTTCTCTTCGTAAACATTTGACCATCCAACTCTTATTCAAAGTTGGTCTTTGGAAAGCATCTAAGAAACACGGCTACTTTCTTTCACCTACCATTATAAACAATTTTGATAACAATGGAACTAACAAGCTTACTAATGAAATCATCTTCAAAATATCTTTCAACTGCACCACTATCAAGCCATACAAGGGTGAGATCTTAATTGGTGTTGTAGAAAGGATTATGATACATGGCATTTTTCTCAAGTGTGGGCCAATGCAAAACATTTTTCTCTCGGAAAAGAAGATGAAATATTACAAATTCCAAACAGTTGAACAACAACCAGTATTTGTAAATATGAGTCACGGAAACAGCATGCAAAAAGGCACAAAGGTGAGGTTCAAAGTTTTCGCAGTTAAGTGGATTGAAGGCGAGAAAGACTTCCATGTCCTAGCAACTATTGACGGTCATTTTCTTGGACCTATATATTTGAGGTCATAAGCTCAGTTTTTAGAATTATGGCTTAACATTTAAGTTTAAATCCTACTTGTTTATGTAAGTTATGTATGTTTGTATCTATGTGGGTACTCTTTTAAAGCAAAGAACAATTATGTAATTGATTGTTTTGCTCTCCAACTTTATGATTTGAAAAAATAATAATTCAAAATATCGTTATTCAAATTTGATTGAAATATATTTTATAACTATTAAAGTTTTTTATGATGAGTATAATATATGATTTATATTAATCAAAATTTTTATTGTGCTCATTATTTAAAATTAAATAGATGCAATAAAATCATATAATCCAAATAGAAAACAGGATAATCTAACCCAAGTTTGCTAATAAGCACAAATGAACCAAATTTACAAATTAAAATTATCAAACCAAAGTGTTATAATATTTTAAAGGTGATTGCATTTCTTGTACTCGTAGGATAAGGAAACTCAGGCTTTTAGGTTTTTTTGTTTCTTTTTTGCCTGTAGCTCTTTTGAGCAGTAGCAAGCTGGAGGATCCTTTTAAGGATATTGTAACCTTTTTTTGATATTAAAGCGCAGGCCCCTTCGATCTGTGGGTTTTAACTAAAAAATAATAATAATAATATTTTAAAGGTGACTGAATGACAATTATCTAAAAACATTTTTACAATCAATCTTATTGGATTGAAGTTAAACATACCAAAAATAATTTATAAAAATCGAGAGATTGATTGAGCTTCCTAGTATAGATTTATTTATTTAACACTTTATGTTTTTCTTACACAAAATACACAAAAATCTTAGAATGAAAGCACATTTAATTTATAAATTTAATGGTTTTTCTACCTCACTCATTGTATGTATTTATTGAGTAAATTATCTCTTGAATTAGTTTATAAATGAGCATTTAATATTTCCAAAAAAACACCTTCCTAAAAATGGCTAGTCATGAAGAATCAAAGGGGGTCACCCAAATGGCATGAGTGGACATATATGATTTTAATTGATATAATTAGGAGAATTTAATGAAATAATGGAAAGTTTTAAGACTAAGGAAGCTTCAATACTTCAATCGGCATGCATCACATCGAAGTGAGTAGTTCTCTCTGTTGCGTCCTGGAGTATTCGCGGCGGTAGAGAAATATTTAGTTTAACGTCTTAGCATTGTACGAAGATCCAGCACACAAGCAGATAAGTGAGAGGGTGTAGCATTCATAAGAGACACCAAAGTTTTTACGTGGAAAACCCCTGAAAAGGGGGAAAAACCACGGGGCCTGGCCCAGTTTGAATGAATCCACTAGTATTTGTAGTCGATTACAAATGAGGCCCTTCCTTGGGAGAAGGCCTTAGATTGATGTAGCAAATGTACATCATATAGATTGCATTACATGGTAGGAGTTACATATACATGTTAGTTTAGTCGGAAGGACCGTAGTCGGCAGGAGACCGGAGGCAGAAAGACCGTTTTATGTTGATGGAGGTCGGAAGGACCATAGTAGGCGACAGAGGTCAGAAGGACCGTAGTCGGCAAGAGACCGGGGTCTGAATGTCGGGCCTTAAGCAGGGTGTCGGGTCTTCAGCAAGACGTAGGGACTGAATGTCCGGCCTTAAGCAGGACGTCGGGTCTTCAGCAAGACGTAGGGACTGAATGTCCGGCCTTAAGCAGGACGTCGGGTCTTCAGCAAGACGTAGGGACTGAATGTCAGGCCTTAAGCAGGACGTCGGGTCTTCAGCAGGACGTAGAAACTGAATGTCAGGTCTTAAGCAGGACGTCGGGTCTTCAGCAGGACGTAAGGATTGAATGTCAGGCCTTAAGCAGGACGTCGGGTCTTCAGCAAGACGTAGGGACTGAATGTCAGGCCTTAAGCAGGACGTCGGGTCTTCAACAGGACGTAGGGACTGAATGTCAGGACTTAAGCAGGACGTCGGGTCTTCAGCAGGACGTAGGGACTGAATGTCAGGCCTTAAGCAGGATGTCTGGTATTCAACAGGACGTAGGGACTGAACGTCAGACCTTACGTAGGACGTCGGGTGTTTAGCTGAACATCGGGCCTGAATGTCGGACCTTCAGAAGAACGTCGGGCCTGAACATCGGGCCTAAACGTCGGGCCTTAAGATGGTGGTGCAGCGAAGCTGCGGCGGTGGTCCGGCGAGGCTCCAGCGGTGGTCCGACGAGGCTCCGGCGGTGGTCCGGCGAGGCTCCTGCGGTGGTCCGGCGAGGCTCCTGCGGTGGTCCGGCGAGATTCCGGCGGTGGTCGAGGAGGAGCTTCTTCCTCCTCTTCCTTCTCTTCTCCTCTTCTCTTCTTGCTTCTCTACTTGCTTGGTCCCCCTCTTATGAGAAATGAGGGCTCTATTTATAGATTTTCTGGAGTGGCATGGCCCATAAATAGGCGTGAGATCATGGGCGAATAGGGAGTGGTTGAATGGACGGTCGATATTGAATCCTACGATTGTGCACCGTTCGTTGGTCATTTGAATGCCTTAGTGATGTTGGAATTCAATGATCTTGGGCTCATTGGATTTGTCTCGTCGAGCCCTTCGATTCGAGTATAAGCTCGTCAAAATCGGAGTCCGTTTGGTAACTCAAATAGTGGTTTGAACCTTCCAACAGCGCTTCGGATCCAGGATTTGGACCCATTTGGGCTCGGATTGGGTCGAACTTGGTATCGTTGGGTTCGTATTTCTGAGACGCTCAATTTGACTGTAAGCTCGCTGAAATCGGAGTTCGAATGGTCTCCGAAGTAACTTTTGAAGTTTCCAATTTGATTTTGCATCGAGATTTGTGCCCGATCAAGATAATTTTTGGAGGACGTATCAGTTGCCCCCCTATTTTTGGACGTCGATACTCCAGAAGTCCAAAAATATTTGTCGCAATATTATAAAACCATTAAAACACTTGACAATTTAAAATTGTCGCAATCAGATATTTCTCGAGGAAATACAAATCAGAAATAATTTCCAACTCATGTTTAACGATCTTAGCATACGTGATATTGGTGTTGCTAATGAAGCCATTGAGAAGTATGCATTCTTTAAAAAAAATTGAGTATTTCTTATAATCATGAGCTGATTTCATTTTCAAATGAGGCGGAGCAGTGGCTTAGTCTCTCATCTCCCTCTTATCTTCTCTTCAAGATTTACCGAAACTTCCTCCTCTTTGAAAAGCCTATCACGCTGCCAACCTGGAAAGGCGCGTCCCAAAATGATTTTTTTTTACGGGCTGCTCTAGCCGCTCAAAGGGACGGTTAACAAAACCATCACCTTAAAATTTTTTTTTTTTTCTACACCGCCTTTCTTAAACCGACATAGGCAGTTTTTTTTTTTTTTTTTAAGTGGGCCCCACATGGATTTAAAAAATCCGAAAAAAATGCAGAAAAATCATAAAAAATTTAGAAAAAATACAGAAAAATTCAATTTTTTTGAAAATTCTAGAAAACTCTAGAAACTTCTCCCCTTCTCTCACAAAAAGTATAAATAGACCCCTAGGGCCTTTAGAAAAATTGTCCTTCTCCTCTTTTCTTTTCTTCTTCTCCTTCTCTCCCTCTGTCCTTACTATTGAGGCTTTCCCTCGATTTTTCGAGGCCCCTCTCTTGGCAAGGAAGTCCGGAGATTCCTCCTCCTTCTCTTCTCCCTCTGTACTTTCTATTGAGGCATTCCCTCGATTTTTCGAGGCCCCTCTCTTGGCAAGGAAGTTCGGAGATTCCTCCTCCTTCTCTTCTCCATCTGTCCTTACTATTGAGGCATTCCCTCGATTTTTCAAGGCCTCTCTCTTGGCAAGGAAGTTCGGAGATTCCTCCTCCTTCTTTTCTCCCTCTGTCCTTACTATTGAGGCATTCCCTCAATTTTTCGAGGCCCCTCTCTTGGCAAGGAAGTCCAGAGATTCTCTTCTTTCATCATCTCCCTCTGTTCTTTCTATTGAGGCCTTTCCTCAGTTTTTTGAGACCCCTCTCTTGGCAAGAAAGTCCGGAGATTTTCTTCTTTCATCATTTCCCTCTGTCCTTTCTATTGAGGCCTTTCCTCAGTTTTCTGAGGCCCTTCTCTTGGCAAGGAAGTCCGGAGATTCTCTTCTTTCCTCATCTCCCTCTGTCCTTTCTATTGAGGCATTCCCTCAGTTTTCTGAGGCCCCTCTCTTGGCAAGGAAGTCCGGAGATTTTCTTCTTTCCTCATCTCCCTCTGTCCTTTCTATTGAGGTCTTCCCTCAGTTTTCTGAGGCCCCTCTCTTGGCAAGGAAGTCCAGAGATTTCTCTTCTTTCCTCATCTCCCTCTGTCCTTTCTATTGAGGCCATCCCTCAGTTTTCTGAGGCCCCTCTCTTGGCAAGGAAGTCCGGAGATTTCTCCTTCTTCTCTTTCTACTTCGAGAGATCATGTGGAGTTCTGATGGTAGGAAGAAGTCCGGTGTCAGATAGATGCACTGAGTTGGGTAGAAGACCGACGAAAGTCCATTGACGGACAGAAGTCTGATGACGGGTATTAGTTCGACGGCAGGAAGAAGTCCGGCGTCGGATAGAAGAAAGAGTCGGGTAGAGGACCGACGAAAGTCCATCGACGAACAGAAGACCGATGACGGGTATTAGTTCGACGACACATAGAAGTACGACGCTGTGTAGAAGATCGACGAAAGTCCATCAACGGGAAGAAGTCCGACGACGGTTAGTAGTCCGACGGCAGGAAGAAGTCTGACGTCCCATAGAAGTACTGTCGGGTAGAAGACCGACGAAAGTTCGTCGACGAGCAGAAGTCCGATGAGTAGGAGAAGTCTGACGTCGGGTAGAAGTACGGCCTTGGGCAGAAGACCGATGAAAGTCTGTTGACGGGCAGAAGTTCAACGACGGCTAGTAGTCCGACGACAGGCAGAAGTCCGCAGTCAGGTAGAGGAATGACGTAAGTTCGTCGACGAACAGAAGTCCGACGACAAGGAGAAGTCCGCTGATAGGCAGAAGTCCAACGACAGGGAGAAGTCCGACGTCGTGTAGAAGTACGGCCTCGGGCAGAAGACCGATGAAAGTTTGTTGACGGGCAGAAGTCCGACGACGAGTAGAAGTCCGCTGATGAGTAGAAGTTCGACGACAAGGAGAAGTCCGACGTCATGTAGAAGTACGGCCTCGGGCAGAAGTCCGATAAAAGTTCGTCGACGGGCAGAGGTCCGACGACGAGTAGAAGTCCGCTGACAAGCAGAAGTTCGACGGCAAGGTGAAGTCCGACGTTGTGTAGAAGTACAGCCTCGGGCAGAAGACCGATGAAAGTTCATCGACAGGCAGAAGTCCGACGACGAGTAGAAGTCCGCTAACGAGCAGAAGTCTGACGTCGAGTAGAAGTCCGTAGTCGGGTAGAGGTGCAGCGTCAAGTAGAAGACCGACGAAGGTCCGTTGACGAGCAGAAGTTCGACTACGAGTAAAAGTCTGCTAACGAGCAGAAGTGCGACGACAAGGTGAAGTCCGACGTCATGTAGAAGTACAGCCTCGGGCGGAAAACCGATGAAACTTCATCGACGGGCTGAAGTCCGACGACGAGTAGAAGTCTGCTAACAAGTAGAAGTCTGACATCGGGTATTAGTCCGTCGAAAGTCCTGCAAGGCAAAAGTTCAGCGCAGGAGGAAATTCAAAATCGGGTAGAATTTTAACATTATGGAGAAGATAGAAGTCCATTAACGACATTCTGCCGACGTTAACCAAGGATGTGAGACTTCTCCGAGGTTGTAAGTCGGAGCCCTGCTCGACGACGTTAACCTGTGTGGAAGAGGTTGGGAGAATCCACTAAGGATGTGAGACCTTTCCGAGGTTGTATACCGGAGCCCTGCTCGACGACGTTAACCTGTGTGGAAGAGGTCGGGAGAATCCACCAAGGATGTAAGACCTTTCAGAGGTTGTATGTCGGAGCCTTTGCTTGACGACGTTAACCTGTGTGGAAGAGGTTGGAAGAATCCACTAAGGATGTGAGACCTTTCCGAGGTTGTAAGTCGGAGCCCTGCTCGACGACGTTAACCTGTGTGGAAGAGGTTGGGAGAATCCACTAAGGATGTGAGACCTTTCCGAGGTTGTATGCCGGAGCCCTGCTCGATGACGTTAACCTGTGTGGAAGATGTCGGGAGAATCCACCAAGGATGTAAGACCTTTCCGAGGTTGTATGTCGGAGCCTTTGCTTGACGACGTTAACCTGTGTGGAAGAGGTCGAGAGAATCCACCAAAGATGTAGGACCTTTCCGAGGTTGTATGTCAGATCCTTTGCTCGACGACGTTAACCTGTGTGGAAGAGGTCAAATCGGATCCCCCTGGGATCAATTTTGTCTTGATTGGGAGGGGGCGAATGCCGCGTGTATCCCGAATCAAAGATAATGAAGGGTCTATTTTTAGACCGTTACTACCTTTTTGAGGTCGAGGTTAAGACCATGCCCAAGGAGTAGAAGTCCAACAAGGGACTGTATATGGAATTGATTTGAAGTATCCTTGCATTTGCTCGGATATTCCTGAAATATCAACTTGATGTTGAAGGTATTGGATGATCTATTTGACCATGGTTTGAGTCAAAGTTGCCCCCCAGTCCGCATCTGCTTCTTATGATATTGATGCTTTGTGTGATCTTTTGAGATTAGAGCACTAATTGCCCCCCAGTCGGGAATCACTTTCCCACAGACGGCGCCAAACTGTTGCGTCCTGGAGTATTCGCGGCGGTAGAGAAATATTTAGTTTAACGTCTTAGCATTGTACGAAGATCCAGCACACAAGCAGATAAGTGAGAGGGTGTAGCATTCATAAGAGACACCAAAGTTTTTACGTGGAAAACCCCTGAAAAGGGGGAAAAACCACGGGGCCTGGCCCAGTTTGAATGAATCCACTAGTATTTGTAGTCGATTACAAATGAGGCCCTTCCTTGGGAGAAGGCCTTAGATTGATGTAGCAAATGTACATCATATAGATTGCATTACATGGTAGGAGTTACATATACATGTTCGTTTAGTCGGAAGGACCGTAGTCGGCAGGAGACCAGAGGCAGAAAGACTGTTTTCTGTTGATGGAGGTCGGAAGGACCATAGTAGGCGACAGAGGTCAGAAGGACCGTAGTCGGCAAGAGACCGGGGTCTGAATGTCGGGCCTTAAGCAGGGTGTCGAGTCTTCAGCAAGACGTAGGGACTGAATGTCCGGCCTTAAGCAGGACGTCGGGTCTTCAGCAAGACGTAGGGACTGAATGTCCGACCTTAAGCAGGACGTCGGGTCTTCAGCAAGATGTAGAGACTGAATGTCAGGCCTTAAGCAGGACGTAGGGACTGAATGTCAGGTCTTAAGCAGGACGTCGGGTCTTCAGCAGGACGTAAGGATTGAATGTCAGGCCTTAAGCAGGACGTCGGGTCTTCAGCAAGACGTAGGGACTGAATGTCAGGCCTTAAGCAGGACGTCGGGTCTTCAGCAGGACGTAGGGACTGAATGTCAGGACTTAAGCAGGACGTCGAGTCTTCAGCAGGACGTAGGGACTGAATGTCAGGCCTTAAGCAGGATGTCTGGTATTCAGCAGGACGTAGGGACTGAACGTCAAACCTTACGTAGGACGTCGGGTGTTTAGCTGAACGTCGGGCCTGAATGTCGGACCTTCAGAAGAACGTCGGGCCTGAACATCGGGCCTAAACGTCGGGCCTTAAGATGGTGATGCGGCGAAGCTGCGGCGGTGGTCCGGCGAGGCTCCAGCGGTGGTCCGACGAGGCTCCGGCGGTGGTCCGACGAGGCTCCTGCGGTGGTCCGGCGAGGCTCCTGCGGTGGTCCGGCGAGATTCCGGCGGTGGTCGAGGAGGAGCTTCTTCCTCCTCTTCCTTCTCTTCTCATCTTCTCTTCTTGCTTCTCTACTTGCTTGGTCCCCCTCTTATGAGAAATGAGGGCTCTATTTATAGATTTTCTGGAGTGGCATGGCCCGTAAATAGGCGTGAGATCATGGGCGAATAGGGAGTGGTTGAATGGACGGTCGATATTGAATCCTACGATTGTGCACCGTTCGTTGGTCATTTGAATGCCTTAGTGATGTTGGAATTCAATGATCTTGGGCTCATTGGATTTGTCTCGTCGAGCCCTTTGATTCGAGTATAAGCTCGTCAAAATCGGAGTCCGTTTGGTAACTCAAATAGTGGTTTGAACCTTCCAACAGCGCTTCGGATCCAGGATTTGGACCCATTTGGGCTCGGATTGGGTCGAACTTGGTATCGTTGGGTTCGTATTTCTGAGACGCTCAATTTGACTGTAAGCTCGCTGAAATCGGAGTTCGAATGGTCTCCGAAGTAACTTTTGAAGTTTCCAATTTGATTTTGCATCGAGATTTGTGCCCGATCAAGATAATTTTTGGAGGACGTATCACTCTCCATCTTTGATTCATGATGAGATAATAGTCAAATTTGAGTCAGCCCATACTCGGCTTGTTAGCAAATTAGCCAACTCGTTTAACTAATGTTAAAACAAATACTTTTAAAATACATTATAATTTAAGATTTTAATTTTTAAGTTCAAAGTTATTAAAATATTTAAAATTTATGTATTTCTTTCTTATATAAAGTGATTTCTTAATAATTTCATTTAATTTATAACTTTTTATCGTTTTATTACAATGAACAGTTAAAATAGTGCTTGACCTCAACCAGCTCCTTAAATGGCAATTTTTATTATTTTTTTTTATTTTAAATTAAGTTATAACATTATAAATTTAATTAGAAATATAACATATTATACATGATTTTATAGATAAAGAAATCCATAAGTTAAATCGAATCAAAATTAAATTAAATTTATAAGTATAATGTAATTATATATTTAATTACAACTAATATCTAATTAATTATAGTTAATATAATTGGGTAAACTTAATGAAATATATAAAATAAACTAAATTTGTGACAAATATTGAAAAACAACTAACTAAGATAACTCGTGATAATTCCATAATTTCTTATTTAAATTATAACTTAAAAATTTATTAGAACATATAACATATTGTATATGATTATGAATGTAAACAAATCAATAAATTAAATAGAACAAAAATCAATTTTAATTTATCAAGTAATTATATATATTTATTTATTTATTTATTTATTTATTTATTTAACTATAATTAAAATAATCAGATCAAAGTAAATTTGTCAATATGTAAAATCATTTAATTGAGATAACTCATGGTAATTCCATTAATATTACTTAGTTAGGAAACTAAAAATATAATTAACATTATTAAGCTAAATTAGTTATGACCAAATTAAGTGTACAAATGCTAATAAAATAAATGTTCAATAATTTTATATATAAGTAAATATGAAATAAATTAAGCAATTAAAAACTTAGCTCAAATAAAAATTTAAAATATATTTAAAAAAAAAATTAATTAATTTTAATTATTGTGCTCACCATCGTTAAAACCTTTCGTAAAAAACTACTCAATCAATTTACAATGAAATCTAATTACAATTCACGTTTAAAGAAATTTTTAAATCTTCACTCGAACTTCATAAATTTTATATTTAAGCTAATCCTCCAAAGTGATCAACCTCTAAGCAAGCTTAGCAAAATCAATGTTCATTATTATTTATTATGTTTTTTTCTTTATAACTCTCTTATGTTGCCTGTAAGTAGGCACTATTGCATCAACATATTATTTAATTTAACGTACAAGAGTATTAAAACTCTAGTTTTTCTGTCAAAGTTATCAGTATTCAAGCTTCTTGTCGAGCCTGAGTTTGTAATTGTGCATAGACAATTGATGAGGCTAATTGTGAGCTAACACCCAAGCCTTAATTAAATTTTCAATTTAGTTTCATATTGAACAAAATCAACCTTAAAGCCTTAAGAAAGTTTTGCCCAAGTTTTATGCCTTTATAGGATACAAAAACTTAACAATATAATGCTCATGAATTACTATTCTTATGATCTAAGCCTTTCAGCATATTGCTAAAAATGATATTTTTGGAGATCAAAATGCAAGAAGACATGGTTGTCCCCTTTCGTAAGCTTAATTTCACAAGTCTTCCTCCTCGTGAAGTTATACTCCTCAGCCTGCTCTATAAAATTTATCGTAGGAAAGCATATGAGGAATGTGGCTACAATATTGCAGTTTCCAGTCAAAAACAGCATTTTTGAATTGCAAATTAATGAGGATACATGTGTTGCCTTCTTGCTAGTATACTTCAATTGCATCACTATGAAGCCTTGCAAATGTGAGATCTTAATTGGCACCATTACTACGATTCTACATAGTGGCATTTTTCTCATATCTAGGACAATGCCGAATAATTTTCTCTCTAAAACAAGAATGTGAGACTACAAAGATAGCCTATCAGAAGTGCAAATGTTCTTAAAAGTGAAAGAGTTGTCATACATGAAAAAAGGCACTATGATGAGATACAGAGTTCTTGACATTAAATGGATTAAAAGTTTGAAAGTTATTAATATTCTTGCAAGTAGTTTAGGTACTTATCTTTTACCATTTTGAGCTTATATGCTAAGTATTTGGAATTCTGGCTTAGCTTGAGTTTATATTCTACTTGTTTATGTAAGAGAAGTGTGTGCAGATGTAAGAGATATGTGGGTCGATAAAGATGGTTACTCTTTTGAGGCAAAGGATAACTTGTGTAATTATCTATTTTGTACTATTTTGATGCAAAGGATGTCATATTTCAAATATAATTGATAGGAATTTTATAGCTAATAGATTTATTTTATGAAGAGCATAATATATGATTCATCAATCAAAATTTCTATAGCATTTATTTAAACTACAAATGATACAACATTCACTACGGGAAAACACGCGAATACCGTCGGATTTTCCGGCGGAAAATTCTAGACGGTAATTAACGGTGCAGTTTCTGGCGGCTTTGTTCAACGTAAGTTTGCGTCAACCTTTCCGGCGCAAAATACGCCGTAAATTTACCGACGCATGTTCTGCCGGAAAGTCCGACGGTATAGGGATGACTGAACCATTTCCGTCGCACGTTACGGCGGAACTATTACGGCGTATAGTACCGGCGGAAATTGCGCCGGCATATTTAAACTCAACGAAATATATCCGACGGATTAGACGTCGGAAATTATACCGACGTCACTAGTGCCATTACCGGCGGAACGTCCGCCGGTAAAAGCCCTATTTCGCGAACCCGAACCCCTCTGGCCGTCATTTGTTTCCTTCCATTCTCTCACTTCGACTGCTTCGCCCGTCGCCGTTCGTCGCTCGCCGTGGTTAGACATCGCCGACGGTCACCGGACTTCGCCGTCGACGGTCACCGGACTTCGCCGAGCCTCCTTCCTAATCGCACGCATCCTCTCTCCTGCCTAGTCGCGCGCCGCCGAGGAGATAACCGAAGGTTTTTGTTTTCAATTTTTTTTCCTATTTCGGTTGGATTACATATAGTATTAGCCTTAAATCCATATATTTTTGCTATAGTCATGGTTGTTATTACTAGACATTTGTTAGAGGATGTAGTTTGGTGCATGCTTTTTGTTGATGATATTATTCTTGTTGATAAGACTAGAGAAGGATTTGAAGGTTTTTGTTTTCAATTTTTTTTGCTATTTCGGTTGGATTACATATAGTATTAGCCTTAAGTCCATATATTTTTGCTATAGTCATGGTTGTTATTACTAGACATTTGTTAGAGGATGTAGTTTGGTGCATGCTTTTTGTTGATGATATTATTCTTGTTGATAAGACTAGAGAGGGATTTGAAGGTTTTTGTTTTCAATTTTTTTTGCTATTTCGGTTGGATTACATATAGGATTAGCCTTAAGTTCATATCTTTTTGCTATAGTCATGATTGTTATCACTAGACATTTGCTAGAGGATGTAGTTTGGTGCATGCTTTTTGTTGATGATATTGTTCTTGTTGATAAGACTAGAGAGAGATTTGAAGGTAAACTTGAATTATGGAAATCAACATTAGTCCATATCTTTTTGCTTTAGTCATGATTGTTAGCACTAGACATTTGCTAGAGGATGTACCTTGGTGCATGCTTTTTGTTGATGATATTGTTCTTGTTGATAAGACTAGAGAGAGAGTTGAAGGTAAACTTGGATTATGGATATCAACATTAGTCTATTTTTTTTTATGTTTTAGTCATGGTTGTTAGCACTAGATATTTGCTAGAGGATGTACCTTGGTGCATGTTTTTTGTTGATGGTATTGTTCTTGTTGATAAGACTAGAGGGAGTTGAAGGTAAAGTTGAATGCAGCTTGGGGCAGCGAAGAGTACACTAGGAGGAGGGATCAAAATCGATAGAACAGAGCTTCTGATGTTGGGGGCTTAGGTAGTGCACTTCATACAGGAGGCTCCGTTCCACATACTGAGCACAGGCGTCGTTTGGTAATGAATTTTAATTATTTTTTAAAATTGTTTTTTAATAATTAGTATTGATAAAACTCTCTTAATTGTAACAGAAAGCGTCACTTGGTAGAGAACCAACTCCTGTGGAATTGCATAGTCGCACTCATAAGCGACAGGAGGATCAACAATGGATTGATGAGAGAGCAAGGAAGGCCCATGTAAGTACATTTTTATAAATATTTGATATTTTATAAGTTTTAGTTTAATTATATATATACTTATATTCGATTTTCACAGGAGGAATATACACGGATTCGAGAGACTCATGCCGCAGCAGGTGAGGGCTTTTCTAGCGGCTCTATGGAATATTCTGAGTATCGCATGTGGTCGCAGGCCGTCGGAGGAATGCAGCATGGTAGAGTATATGGCTTAGGTGCGCAAGCTCAGGCATACGAGGGGATGACCTCCTCTACTGCATCCAGCTTCGCATCCAGTTCGCATGAGTCCTTACAAGCTCAACAAATAGTTGCCCTTCAAGCTGAGCTAGAACAAGTAAGGAAATCACAAGTTGATTGGCAAGCTCAGCTGCAAGCACAGGTTCAAGCTCAACTGGAAGCACAGGTGCAAGCACAGGTTCAAGCTCAGCTGCAAGCACAGATGCAACACAATCAGTTGCTGGATGAAATGCGCAAGATGAGGGAGCAACTGAGTGGAAAAGACGTAGCTCCACCTGAGGAGGAGTCGACGGAGTCAGAGTACTGTAATTTAGTTGAAATGAACTTTTATTTTTATGTGAACTTGTGTTATTGGACAATTACTTTTAATATGATGTTATCAGTTGATTTTTAGTACTAAATTGTTGTGAAACTGTTAAAAATTATTGTGAAGTTGTGGAACTGTCCTTTTGGGAAAACTTGTATGTGTTAGAATTGATAGGTTTGCAGGTGTGGAAATGGGATTGTTGGCTGGGAAGGCAATTTTTTTTTTTGTCAATGCTACAGGTTTCCGGCGGATTATGCGCCGGTACTCCGCCGGAAACGACGATACAACGAATGTATCGAGCGTTCGTACCGGCGAATATTCCGCCGTTAATTACCGGCGCAACAATTGCGTCGCAAACAATCCTGGAATTTCGCTGACGCAATTCCGGAGCTTAATCCGCCGTTAATTACCGTCGTATACTGCGACGGTAAATACCGGCGCATTAGGCGCCGGAAGTTTCACGTTTTTCACGTCGGCAAACAAACCGTTTAATGCGCCGGTAATGCGTCGGAAACGACGCCGGAACTGGTTCCGGCGCAAAATATGCGTCGGAACAAATTTATCGACGCACCCAAAACCGGCGGAGATATTTGCGTCGGAACATGCGCCGGAAAAGAACGGTTCCGTCGGAATTTGCATTTGTTCCGGCGGATTCTGTCCGCCGGTAATAACAGGTTTTCCTGTAGTGATTTATAATAAGCAAATTTGAAACATGATAACCTAACTTAAATTTACTAATGCATGAATGACCCAAATTTACAAATTAAAATTAGCAATCCAAAGTGTTATAATCCCTTAAAGATGACCCATTGAAAATTATCTAACAACAATGAAGCTTATTGGATTGAAGTTATACAAAATAAAAATATTTTATAAAAATTTAGAGATTGAATGAGAAAGATGTTATGCAAATGAAGTTTCCAAGAAAATATATTTTTTTAATTAGCACTTTATTTTTCTTACACAAAATAGACAAAAAAATTACAATGAAAGTTCTTTTAATTTATAACTCTAATAAAATCCATTAATTATATGAATTTATAGACTTTGGTAGATTGGTATCTCTTAAATTAGCATAGAAATAAGCATTTAAGAACTTCAAAAAAAAAATTTCTTTCTAAAACGGCAATTTAATTTTTTTTTTATTTAACTTATAAATGGAAATTTATAAATAGAGCATATAACATGTTATATAAGATTTCATATATAAATATTTTCATAATTAAATTTTAATTTATTAAGCATAATATAAATATGTATTTAATAATAAATAGGATCTAATTAATTAATTATAATTAATATGATTTGGAAAATTTAATGAAATTCCAACATTTTCAAAATCGGATTGGACCGGCCGGTTCGACCGGTTCGACCCCCTACTCGCTCGACGACCAAAGCATCCCAACTGTGGCGAACTCCTCCCGTCCTCCGGCCATCCCATCCGCGGCAAACTCCTCCGACCATCTCAGCCGCCAGCTTACCGTGAGATATAAATTTATTTATTTTTAACATTTTTTCTCTCTTTGAATTAGTTGGATGACTTCCTTTCCTAATAACAACAGCACGATCATCCAAGCCGCCTGCGAACTCCTCCGACGATCCTAGCCGCTGGTTTACCGTGAGATTTAACTTTTTTTTTTTTTTCTTTTTGGATCTTCCTACATTCAAATCTAAATGCTTCTTCGAATTTGTTTTCCTGTTTTAGTTTTTATTTCATTAGATTTCCATGTTATCTAATGATATTTTTCTAAACATATTTTATAGTTTAACAAAATGCCCATGTGATTTAGCCATTAAATTAAGTATAATTAGAGCATAATCCTCATAATTCATCTTAATCCCAAGGTTTTCTAAACTTTGTTGTGTATCCAATTTGCAATTTTTTTAGTCTTTTACATTTGCTCATAGCCAACTCTATCATTTTGGCATGTCTACATTCAAAGAACTCAACAGATTTCTTTCTCAATAAAAAACTTTTGCTTCTTTCATGAACAAGAGATTTGACAAAAGTTTTTTTTTTCTTTTGCTTAATTCAAAGAATCCCAAGGCTTTCAATTATCTAAATTTTTGCTTCTTCATCACTTTCTAATAAACTAATTTCATAGACCTGTAAAAAAAAACATAAAACAATAAATTAGAAACAATAAAATAGTAGGTAAAAAACTTTAAAAAAAATCATGAAGGCAATAAGAATACAAACTTGAGTTTGCCTCATGTAGGGCACTTTGAATACAAATTTTAACTTTCACCCAAAGAAAACATTATTTTTGTTGTAGGACTACTTGAATTGTTCAATGTAGATGATGCACCCATGTTTAGAAGTCAAATTTTTATGTGCTTGGAAGTCAATTTGCAATCAACGATATTTTTTATGTGCTTGGAAGTCAAATTTCAATCTTTAAATTCATAATTCATATGAAATTCATTGTTGTGATTGTATTTAGTTGATCATGTGAGGATAATGCATATGAAATTCATTGTTGTGATTGTATTTAGTTGATCATATGAGGATGGAAGCATCTGGAACTCAGAGTGCAGCTTCAAGTTGTAGTGTGCGTGAAAAGGTGGATATTGCGTGGAATCATTTTAATGAAATTAAAGGAGCTGGGGGGAAGAGACAATTCAAATGTTTGCATTGTGGTATTGTGTACAGGGGAGGAGGAATAAATAGAATGAAATAACATCTAGCAGGAGTTAAGGGGAATATAGCAGCATGCAAGAAGGTTCCACATGATGTTAGATTTCAAATGCATAAGAACTTAAAGGATATTTCAAAAAGAAAACAACAAGTGCAGGAGGAGTTAGAAAGTACACCATTTCTAATAGATGCTGAAGTAGACGAAGGAGGAGATTCTTCCTCCCTACCTAAATCACAATCCTTTGAAGCATATCTATCAAAACTTGCTAAGGGGAAGAGAAAGCTTGCTGAGATTGACACTTTCTTTGCTCCAAGAACAAAATCAGGTTCACAACCTTCAATCAAAAGTGTTTTGGCATCTAAGGAAGCAGTACATCATGCTGACCTAGCTATAGCAAGGTGGTTTTTTTATTGTTGCATACTTTTCAATGCCTTAAATTCACCATATGCACAGAAACCTGTGGATGCTATAACTGTTATACGTCTCGGATACAAGAAGCTTCCATCTTACCATAATATTAGGGTTAACCTACTTAAGGATTGTAAAGATGAGTGTAGGTTACTCATTGATTGCTATAGAAATACTTGGAAGGACACAGGATGTACTCTTATGGCAAATAGATGGACTGATGGAAGGAGTAGAATATTAATAAATTTTATGATTTATTGCCCCCGTGGTGTATCTTTTTTGAAATCAGTGGATGCATCAGATATTGTTAAGGATGCTACAAACTTGTGCTCATTATTTAGTGAAGTTGTTGAGTGGGTAGGGCCTGAAAACATTGTTCAGCTTGTTACCTAAACCCTAAACTTGTAGAAAATTGCTATAAGAATTCTTAGCCAAACATCATCATCATCTGGTTGCGAAAGAAATTGGAGTGTTTTTGAACAAATTCACTCAAAGAGACACAATCATTTGGAGCATCAACGATTGAACGACCTCGTGTATGTTCGATATAATCTAAATTTAAAAGATAGGTATAATTATTTATTCTTGAACGCAATCAGCACACTGTATGTTTGTAGAAATGTCACTGAAATTATTACTTCATTCTTTAGGTTTCAACTAAAAAAAGAAGAAGCTATGATCCTCTTGATTACACTTGTGTTGAAATAGTAGATTTTTTGGGTCCTTGATGAGGAATCACCTCCATATCTTGCATTAGAGGAGTTGGAAACTGAGATATACGAAGAGGCTGCAATACCTGCTGCAATACCTGTTATTGAAGAAGCAAATATTGCATCCACTCAGCCTACACCTGGTAAGTTACTGAAATATGAACATATTATTTAAGTAAAATAAAAAAAACCCATTAATATTTTTAATTTATTTGTGAAGGTGAACTTGAGAATGAAGGAGATGGAGATGACATTATTGACTTCAATGATTTAGGTGCATTTGTGGTTGCAATTTTTTGTGAAGCGGGACATGAAGACTTAAATTATGAGGATAGCTTTCACGATGCAAATTAGGAGATATCTGATTTTTCTTTTGTGGAATTAATTAAGAGAAACATTAGTAACTCTATATATGTATTATGAATGTGTTTTTCTTTTTCTTTCACGATGCACCCATGTTTTGAATGTTTTTGTGCTTGGCATATTAGTGCCAGATTGTAGTTTTATACTTTTATTCAAGGTTATGAATTCCTGTTGACATATCTTTAAAGATTAATTAAAGATTTTTTGTTTGTATTTAAAGATATGTTTCTATTCATATAACTCCCTGTTGGTATTTAATTATTTGTTGAATGTCGTAATTATTCTTTCATTAAAACAAATTTTGTAGGGCAGACGAATTTTGGAATGCTTATGGCAAAACCAAACAACACTGCAAAAATCCAAATCGTATTATAGAATGTTTCTTCCTCAAAACCCAACACTTGACAAAAGGTATGCATTCAAAAAATTCTTATTTGGTTAGTAAATCACTTATTTATGAAATATTTGCTTATATTTTATTATTTTATTGACTTATTTGATGCCACATTTATATTGTGTGTTATTTTTTATGTTTTATAAATTTAATTTTATAAATTTAATTGATGCAATATTAATTTATGTTATTTTATGAGTTGAATATGAAAATGAAATATAGCTAGATTGAAGTTATTAGAGGAAAATGTCTAATTCATTTTATAAATTTTATAATATTAATATATTATTATTTATTACATTATCCAGTTTGACCCCGGTTCGACCGGTCGAACCGTGAACCTCTCCTTCTTCCGGTTCGTTGTCCGGTCCGGTTTTCAAAATCTTGTGAAATACATAAAATAAAATATATTTGTTAACATAGAAAAACACTTAATTAATATAACTAATGATAATTTCATTAATATAAATTAATTAAGAAAGAATAATATAATTATCATTATTAGATTTATTAGTCATGACCAAATTAAGTATATTATTAAAAAAAATATTTGTTGATTAATTTTAAATATAAATAAATTTGAAATAAATTCTTTAATAAAAAATAACTCAAATAAAATTTAAACTTATATATATATATATATATATATATATATATATATATATATATATATATATATATATATATATATATATATATATATATATATATATATATATATATATAATCAATCTTAATTATTGTGCTCGTCAACAATAAGACCATCGATAGGAAACTACTAAAATCAATTTGCAATAAAATCTAATAACAACTCACAAAGTAAATTAAATAAAACTTGGAATCTTTGCTTAAATCTTCATAAATAGTATATTTAAGCTCATCCTCTAAAGTGACCAATGTATGAACTAGCTTAGTGAAATCAATTTTTGTCTTGATGATTGCTATAAAAAATAAAATAATTAATAAATCATTAGATAACATGACTTAAAATTTGTCATAATCAAATTAATAATGATTCAAACATGAGATCATCATCCTCTTCATCTTCAAAGGAAATTAAAAAAAAAAAAAAAAAGTTGTTATGCAATCATCTTGTCAACAACTACAAGTTTGGGCAACAAAAGAAGCTATATTTCCAAACTAGGCAAGAAGTAACAGTGGAATCAATGTAAGCAATCTAAGCTAGCACCACATGCACAATATTTGACATACTAACAAAAGAGGAGGATCAATCCATAACAAAAGCTAAGTGACCCCTTAAGTAGATCTCTAAGCAATCTTTCATTCTAACCCTTGATGAGGTTAGGAAGGTATGAAGACTAATGAAGCTTTAACAATTCAATCAGTCCCAAAATACTGATATGAACATCATATGTGAATAGTTTGGTGATTAGTGATTGCTAAGTGTGTTGGCAAATTTATCACAAAATTCTTACTATTATATCGTAAATGTGAATATCTATAAATTTCTATGATGTGTCTAATATTATTTATATATATTGAAGATGTTTTTTTTGTTTCTATACCTATGTGATCAAAATTGTGTGGGAGGAAGCTGTTTTAGTGATTGGTTATTGAAGCTTGTATACATCCAATTAGAAGTATAAGATATTAATACTAAATGAATGAATGAATCGTGCAATGCACTGTGAGTCATAAGGGATTGATACTGATTTGTGATTTACTTAGAATCACATAAAGTCTTGATATTGATGTGCAATGCACTGGGAGTCATAAGAGCTTTATACTGATGCGCAAGGCATTGAGAGTCATAAGGATTTAATACTGATATGTTGAAAAGAGACCAATGTGCTTCTAATTTTGTTATCTGTAAACTAATGTGATATATTTATTTCTATTTTCTGGCATTTGTGAAAGTGTCTTATTTGCTATTCTGAATAATTATACTGACAATGAACTAAAAATAGTGAAATATCTGACATGTGAAACAATGTAGTTAGTAACACTATTTTGGGCATTCTATTGAAGGCATCTTTACGACTAGAATAAGAGAATGATCCAAGTCGAATACCACACATTAACAAATTTTTATTTAAAATTGGAATGGATAATTTAGTTTTCATTTTTCTCTTTCACTATCAAATTAGGGCCAAAAACACTTATATTCTCTCATTAGAAAATCTCTCTCTCTCTCTCTCTCTCTCTCTCTCTCTCTCTCTCTCTCTCTCTCTCTCTCTCTCTCTCTAAAGGTTCAATTACGTATGTCTATTCTAGAAATACAGGCACATGTGTCACATGCACCAACTCTAAATTTAATCCTTATGTTAGATCCATATTTAAGGGTTACAAATCTAATAATTACAATTTCACATTAGATTGATAAAGATGATAAGTTTGTTAAAGATATCAGAAATATTATTTCCATATAAGTATCAGAATTATTCGTTGTCATATAGTTATAGAATATTTATCTAACATTTATAATAAGAATATATAATCATTATTACCATAATATATTCTCATTATTAAGGATATTTTTTTTACTAGATTTTTCATTAAAACTCTCTTCTATCTATTACCTATAAATAGGTACTATTATATCAACATATTATTTGATTCAATATGATATTGCAATTCTAGTTTTTCTACTAAAGTAATTAGAAATCTAAGGCTCTTATTGAGCCCAAGATTGGAAATTTGACAAGCATAATTGTGAGTTTATTATGCCCAAAGTCTTTATTTAATTTTCTAACTGTAGTTTCATACATATGTGTGTATGTCTATATATGTATACTTTCATTGAATCATTTTATACGAGCCATGTCAGGTACAAAGCCTTAAAACAGTTCTATTCTTGTGATTTCAGACTTTCAACAAACGACTAAAAAATGGTATTTTTGAAGGTTGAAGTGAAAGGAGTAGTTATTGTTGATCCTAATGATCTATTGCGCTTAAATATTTCTCTTCGTAAATATATGACCATCCGACTCCTCTCCAAAATTGGCGTTGGAAAGCATCTACGAAACACGGCTATTATGTTACACCCGCCATTTTGAACTTTGATCATGACAGTCGAGTTGACTGGCTTACTCGTGAAGTCATCTTCAAAGTATCTTTTAACTGCACCACTATGAAGCCATGCAAGGGTGAGATCTTAATTGGCACTATAGATAAGGTTATGAGACATGACATTTTTCTAAAATGTGGGCCAATACAAAACATTTTTCTCTCAGAAAAGAAGATGAAAGATTACAAATTCAGCATAGATGAACAACCAGTATTTGTGAATATGAATCAAGAGTCTAGCATGCAAGAATGCACAAAGGCGAGGTTCAAAGTGTTTGATCTTAAGTGGATTGAAAGCAAAAAAGAGTTCCATGTCCTAGCAACTATTGAAGCTCATTTTCTCGGACCTATTTGAGTTCATATGCTCAATTTTCAAAATTATGGCTTCACTTTTGAGTTCATATTCTACTTATTCATGTAAAGGATGTATGTTTTTACGTAGATTGATACTTATTTAATACAAAGAAAAATTATGTAATTGATTCTTTTATTCTCCAACTATATATTTTGAAAAATAAATTTCAGGACTCAAATTTTATTGAAATAGATTTTATAACTATAAAAATTAAAGTGTCAATATATGATATGACCTGAAGATCAGACCCGAACATTCCGAAAAGGGCCAACCCGTCTGTCAAACGAGTCGGGTTCGGATTATAAATTTCAACCCATTTGAAAAATCAGATCGGATTTGAGTCGAAACTTCTTACCTGAAGTTGATCCAGATATGACCAGGTTCAAAATTTCAACCTGGGTATGTCCCGATTCCAAAAGCACGTAGGGTTTGTTTTTCCTCTTTTTCCAAAGCTGCATAAGTCACGAAGAAGGATTGGGGGCAGCAAATGATTGGAGGCAATGATGGCTTTGGGGGACAAGAGAGGTCGTTTCCAATTCCGACGATAGCTTGGAGAAGAGGCCATTGGGGAGGGAGAGGGAAGGAGGAGGTGGTGCCGTGGTGGTAAAGATTGAAATGGCGTGACAGACGGCTATGAAGTCGGTGTGATAGAAGAGCCATCACTCGGCGCAATGCAATAGGAGGTGATGTCACGATGAGATTGGATGGACCAATTTCGTGTCAAGTCAGGTTAACCCGACAACTCGGTGGATAAGGTCTATGTTGTTCTAACCCATTTGCAAAATTAGATACTATTTGAGTCGTGTCAAATAGTAGCAAGTCAATATCAAGTTCGACCTGTAACCCAATTTTGACACCTAATAAAAATTATTCTATGATGAGTTAACATATGATTTATCAATCAAAATTTTTATTGAAAAATAGAACTATAAGAAGGGAAAACACAAAACTAAAAAAAAAAATAAAAAATAAAAAAGATCGAACCAAGAATATAAGGCGGCCAAAATTTTCTTACAATAATTTAATAACTAATATGGCAGACCTTCCCATACAGGTTTCAAGATTCATGCATCAGGAAAAAAAAGCATCAATGGACGATAAATTTAATGCCCGTGAACTCATGTAATAACAAAGATATATTACTCCATCTAAAGCTAATTTGCAATCTCAGTTCTTTCAGACTCCGACATCAAGCAGTATTTGCACCGCCTAATCCAGTAAATCAGATGCCACCACCATTTAACTCAGAAGGCCATATGAAATTTTGTTTAGAATTTACAACCTTAGAAGCATAGCGATTTCAGCTTCATTTGGGATGGCTTTTTTATTGCTTCTTAAAGCAGCTTTGCAGTACAAAATTTTTAATTTATATAAGCAGCAACAGAAAAACCGTCCCAAACGAAGCCTTCATGACCACATAAATAAGCTCCATAATGATAAAGCCGAAGAAAATTTCTTATTTAGGCTTTCGGTTGGGATGTCTTTTTCTTGTTTAAAAAATTACTCTAAAAAAGCAGTAAGAAAATCATCCCAAATGAAGCCTTAAGGAGAAGATATATATTACTGCAATCCAATCATTAAGTTTTGATTTGCGACAATTTCCTTACTGTTCTTTACAACAACTTTCTAGCATTAAAAAAAAAAAATCTTAATAACAGCAAAAAAATAGTGGCAAAAAATTATCCCAAATAAGACCTAAATTACTTCAAGTTCCATTCAGCACAGGCATGGATACTCTATTTTTGAATAGTTTTTCTTATTTTTTTAAAGACATTGGCATCCTTGAAGTCAACAAAAACTTCTGAGCGAGGAGACGGCTTAATGCAAGGACAATCAAAGCAAACTAAAAAATTTCAGAGACTCAAGTCTTCGAAGTTTCATCAAGTATTTCAGATTGGATAGTTATTAATCCTTACAAAAACTTATTATTACTTACAATACAGGCACTTAGAATATACAATACATTTCTTTAACACGCACTTATATCTTACAACACAGTTAAAAGTTAATTTTTATGTACATAAATTGTATTTGTATAATGAACAACTAGGCCAACGGGTTACATACCTCTTTTGCGTGATTTTCTAATAAATTGTAGATGGCGAGAATAACACAGAAAAACAACATGCCCTGAGCAAAATTGTCAATGTAAGTCCATCGTTCATTGGAATTTTGGCAACTTGATAAGCAAATCAATATGAAAAAGTTAAAACTACTCACTGGCTTCACTATACTATACAAGAATTACCGTCCACTTTTCAAGAGGATTGCATAGCTTTCTTTGCTTTCCTGGAAAAATCTCTGATCCACGAAGGATCTGAAAATGTCAAAGGAAAATCTTCATCCAGGATATCCTTATAGTAGAAAAGTGTTTCTTCTACATTGTTCACATGCGAACTGCCAGAACTCGTTCCTTCATGAAACTCTTCAGGTATATCACGGTAAAGGTGTTTGAGAATGAAAAGTGCAGTGTCAGGATCACGCCAATAATTTCTGCAATTTTATATGTTTCATGTTAGCCAAATGCCAAAAGATTCAATCATGTTGGATGATTTTTAAAGGACAAAAAATAAACTTGAAGTATAGAATGGTGAAGAAGTAATTGCATATGAAGTCATACGTGTGGGACCCAAGAGCTGATATGTATGGGTGCTGAAATGTTTTATTCTGCACAATTCAAAAAAGAAATGATATTTTCCCAAAAAAAAAAAATGATTGAAGAGGCAATAAATAGGAATGCTCAGCAGCATAATAAGATGATAAGCTTGAAACAAATCTAATAAATTAAACTGGTAAAATCATGACTACTGTAAAATCTGAAAACTAACAGATTCTTCAAAGCCATAAGCCAGTTTTGGCAAAGACAGCCATGGTCATGTCCAGGACAAGCTGGCTGACGTGGAGTCAAAAAATTTAGAAGTTAAAGGAGGATGAATTGATTAGGGCTATCCTTGGGTTTACAAAATGATAAAAATATTTAATTGCTGAGAGCAGAAATCAGCAGGATGTAGGACCCACGATTTTCTTATGTAAGCATTCGTGCCTCTCTTATAGTTGCGACGTGACAATGTTTGTGTGCTGCGAGGAAAACATGCAAGGGAAGGAATGCCTTTGGTGCAAGGGGTCTGCTGCAAATGAAGTTTGCAGGGTAACAGTATTTTTTTTTTTTTGGGGGGAGATTTAGGCCATTTAAGTCAAACTCACACACACAATGCATACACAAAGACTCGAACCCAAAATTAAGATACACAGATTTTAGCGTGATATATATATATATATATATATATTCAAATTATTCATGATCACATAAATATTAGAACATGCCTCTAATATTTATAGCAGAAATCCAAAGTAATTATTACTACAATAGATACTCATTACTAAAGATATTTTTATTTATTGGATTTTCCTTCATTATTCGTTTATGTTGCCTATAAATAGACATTATTATATCAGCATATTATCCTATTTAATAAGAGTTCATAATTCCAACTTTTCTATCAAAATAATTGGTAATAAAATCTATTGTTGAGCTCAAATTTGAAATTATGCCTTAGACGATTGACAAGCCTAAATGTGAGTTCATTCCCGAACCTTAATTTGATTTAAAATTTTAGATTCATAGATGTGCTTGTGTATTTTCATTGCTCATTTTGTACTCGTTTAAAATTCAACCATGTGAACTATAAAGCCTTAAAACATTTCAATTAACTCATCAGTAATTCCCTTATTAAGCAAGTTCTTGTACACTAATAACAAGTTTCCAATTCTATGCTGTCAGAATTTTTGAATTTCTACAACTTCTAAGCATTTGTGTAGGACCAAAACCTCCTTCACAACATGATGTGTACGAATTACTTTTCTACTTGTTTCAACCTTCGAGCACATTGCTAAATAGGGTATATTTTGGATTTTTTAACGAATGGAAGCGTGATTCTCACTCCTGATCATCTCAATTCTTGAGGTCTTTGCTTTTATAAAGTTTAATCATCTGCTACAACTATAATTGAGCCAAGCCGGCTCGAGCTAAACTCAATAAATAGCTTATGAAACAAATTTGATGAGTTAATGAGTCAAATTTAAGTCAGCTCAGACTATACTTGTTAGCACATTATCGTTTAATTAAGTTAATAGAAATACATTTAAAATATATTGTTTAAGATTTAAGTACAAGGTTACTAAAAATATTTAAAATTGATATATTTTTTCATATATCAGGTGATTTTTTATTATTTTTCATTTAATTTCTCATTTTATTACAATGAATCTTCAAACAAAATCATTTTCCCTTCTTTCATAATAAATGAGTCGGTCAAGGAGATGACACAAACACTTGGAATTGTACTTACCTCAACTTAATTAATCAAAAACAAGTTTAACTTAAGGTTTCGACTCATTTACACCCCTATGCTCCACTTCCTCGATGAAATTGCCTATTGGAAAGGCATCACCACTACAAGGTCGAAAGCAACACTCTATGTGATGTTGTTGAAGGCCAACTTCACGAACTTGGTGAAGTCAACTTCACGAGCTAAAACACTGAGAAACCTTGCAAGGGTAAGATCTTATTTGGCATCATAGATAATGTTCTGAATATTACAAATATGGGCCAATAGAGAGCATTTTTTTCTCTCAGAAAAGAAGTTTACAAATATAGCATGGCAGAAGAGCCAATGTTTGTGAATAAGGATCAGCAATCAAAAACGTAAAATGCACTAAGGTTCAGAGTTTAAGGTATTACATGGATTGAATGGGATAGAGGGTTTCACAGGATGGCAACTCTTACAGGAGTTATTTTCTTGGACCTATTTAAGTTTATATGCTCAACTATTAGAAATCTAGCTTAACTATTGAAATCACTAAAATACATAGGTTTCCTCAGAGCTATTTGTAAATATTCCTATAAAAGCTTGATGTTCTTCTATTTGTTGATGTAAGGGACGTATGTTAATCAAGGTGGATACTCTTTTGAAGCAAAGGACAGTTCATGTAATTGATTGTCTTGTTCTTCTAAAATAATGCTTACTTCCTAGGGGAGAAAAAAAGGTCCTGGATATCCTGATTCAAATTTGATCAATATAAATTTTATAGCTATTAGAATTGTTTTATATGAGTTTAATATATGATATATCAATCAGCTTTTATAGTGCATTTAATTCCTAGCAAATTTGATACTACAAAACTATAATGATCAAATTTGGAACAAGATAACCTGTCTCAAATTTAAAAATTTAACAAATTTTACCAAAAATCTCACTAAATTGAATATATGCAAACAAAAACAATTTATAAATCTAGAGAATAAATGAGAAAGATGCTAGACACTGAAAGCACTTTTAATTTATAAATCAATTAATTTTTCTACCTCATTTTATGTATTTATAGACTTGATATCTCTTTATTTAATACAGCAATAAGCATTTAAAAACTTCCAAAAAAAAGTCCTTCCTAAAAAACGATTTCAGACTCCTCCACAATTAAGAAAGTAGTCGTTACCAAAGACCCGATGTGTTGGTCACACAATGCCCTTCTGCAAGCTTGACTCTAACTAGCTCCTAAAGTGGCAATTTTTATTTTTATTTTATGTTATAAATTTATAAATTTAATAAGAAATATAACATATCATATATGATTTTATATGTAAAGAAATCAATAAATTAAATCAAATAAAAATTAATTTTAATTTATAAGTATAATATAAGTATCTATTTAATTATAACTAATATCTAATTAATTGTAGTTAATATAATTAGGCAAATATTCCTGACCAAAGTTTGTACCACTCAACTATTCCTTACCAATATCTCAAGTTTACAGACGATTTACCATTAATCCTATCTCGATATAAAAAATAATTTTGGGATAAGTAAAAGCTCATGGGCATACATGCAGGTATCTTCCTTCAAAATATTTTGAATTTTCACATTAAAGCAAAAATCATATTGAAATATATAACCAATAATATGAAGGTTTAAAATTGAATAATTGGATATTGAGACAATTTTCATCAGTGAGGCAAAGACACAACCTGTGAAGCAACAAATTGTGTAAAGTATTGTACACATATCAAATATAAAGTAAAAAATAACATATTAGCATCCTATCCTATTAACATATTAAAATGTAATACACTATGTTGCACCGATACACCTATTTATGAAGGCGTGCTGTATCCGATACACCGATACTCCACCGATACGTGTCGGATACGCCAAAGCCGTATCCAATTAAAATATTATTTAATTTCAAAAGGACACACGTATCCGATACGCGTGTCCGTTGAAAAACAAAAAAGAATCCGAAGAAAAAAGACGTGTCGTATTTACTTCCGCGGTTGCGATCAAGATTCTCTTATTTCTGAGATGGATTTGAGTCTCTTGATGATATGAAAATATTAAAAATTACTAATCTTTCACTTGATGAGCTTGAATTAGAAGCGATGATATTTATTAAAGACGGTATAGAAGTTCAAAGACAAAAGATAATTATATCATTCATTCTATTGAATAGTTGAAACTCCATGTGCTAGATAATTTATGTTTATGCTTTTGTTGTTGTACTAGACATTTAATGCTTACTTATATTTTGATATTATAAGTTACATGGCTACAAATGATGTTGTTGTCATTTTTTTTTTTTTTTGTTCAAATGTTATGCTTTGATTGATTTCTTAATTTTTATGTATGATTATAAATTATAATGCCGTGTCCGCGCCGTACCCGTATCCTGAAATTTTAAGAATTGACGTATCCCGTATCCGTATCGTGTCGTATCCGTGTCGCCGTATCCGTATCGGTGCAACATAGGTAATACATTAACATCCTAACATGGCAAAAAGCAACAAATTGAATAAAATATCAAGTAACATATGAATATCCTACCTTTAAATCCTGAAGTAAGAAGGGTTATACAAACATCATCATATCAAAGATAAATTATAAAAGTGAGAACTAATAACATAACAATTCAAAATTAGTTTAACACAATAAATTTCTCTCACACTCCTACTATCCAGCATCAAAGTAAGAACATAACAAAATAACTAGCTACTAAGATTAAAATTTTTAAAATAAAACGCCACAACACTTTCATCACTTATTGAGTCTTAATTAAAATTATAGTTATAAAGAACTTCTTTCTACACTCTCATCATCAATTATATCAATGTTCTCTCAGTCTTACTCCTCATCTGCAATCTCAATTATCTTCCTCTTCTCTAATCAATAATAATCAATAAGAAATTAATGAAAGTTTAAAATAATAATTATGTTGATGGTTACAATGTCAAATACCTAAATTTTATAAATAACTTTTTTTTTAAATTTCCTGCAAACTTATGTTAGGTATATTTATCTTGCTTCTATCCCCATCAAAAAAATCAGCATTGAGATCTTGTTGCAAATTAAACGCTTTAACTTCGTTACCATCATTCACAAATTATTCATCATTTGATGACACACTATTACAAAATAAGCTATCTTCATCATTCTTTGCAACCTTTTTCTTCAAAAGTCTGCCATTTAATCTCTTTTTGTATATGATTTAAATTAAGGAGTTTATCATTAAGGTACTCAAACAATTTCTCCTCTTTGGTATGAACTTGATTGTATGTACTTTAATTTTGCTCACAAAAATATGACGAGCAAGTAACTCCCAATACATTTACAACAAATCATTATAGCTCTAGAGTGTCATCACCAAATTGAACACACCATGAAACTAAATCTGAAAAAAAAAAAGTAAAGAGAATCCTTCCTTATTTCAACCTGTAAATATTAAAAATTATATGGAAACTATTTTTACAACTATATCTTTGGCTTATTTTAGTCTAAAAGAATACATATTCCTAAATGCTACAAATCATAGATCAACCTATGTCCTCTCATTTGAGCCAACTATCAACCCATCCATCTAATTTGATCTTAGAGTTTATTGACTTATTCTCAGCATTTTGAAATTAAAGATTACGGTAATATCCTATGGCATGTAAATGACGATAAAGCTGAAGCTCTCACTTATCATCAATGATTTCCCAAATCACCTAGTAGACTTCTCCTCATAAGTTATGAGCTATCAACTCCTTAGCCTCTACATCAACCATCCTAAAAACTTCAACCAATTAGATATTGTTTTGTTGTTGTTATTGCATAACTAACACTTAAATAAAACCTTTCAAACAAAACAATTTCCCTAACTTCTTTCCCATCAAATTTCTCTGAACATAAACATTTATGCCATTTTATTGAAGTGAACATAGCATCCAAAAGTTGTCTTGCTTTCAACATACTTTGAAGAGTCAAGTAGGATGAAGTAAATCTAGTTGTAGCAGGCTATAATAATTCTTTTTTTTTTAATTTTCCCATCAAAATCAAAGCCCAAATGCTGGTAGATAAACTTGCTGATTTTCTTTTCTTTGCTTAAAGCATTACTGTGATGAGACAAGCCACCAAGTTTCTCTAAAATAAAATCTATGCGGTGTGCCACACATGGTGTCCAATACATATGTTTTCTCATCCACATTAACTTATTTACATTTGCCCATAAGCACTAATATTTTCGATAACAATTTGTACCACTATATGCTATTCAATCTTCTCTAGGACTCCAACAAGATATCCAAAAAATATACCCTGCATGTCTTACGTGATTTGATACTTCAACAGAATTTAAGAAAATCATGGCTTAGGGATTGATAATCAAAAAGTTGATCAAGCTTCTAATTTTAATATCAGACCAACCATCAAATATGACCTTCACTGCAATATGAATCCAAATTCGTCTAATATCTTCAATGACTTTTTTGGAGCTATTCAGATCCTCCAATAATACCCAAGTTCTATATATATATATATATATATATATATATGATAGTTTCAGGTCTCGACAATAGGAACATATAGAATGGACCATGTTGAAACAAAAGGGTGGTTGCCCCATTAAATGGAATGATATTTTCATTAAAAAAACTTCCAAGATACCTACAAGCACGCCTGCGAGCTTCTCCAACATTTTCAAAAGACATTATATTGGCTGACATTATATTGGTTAGCCTCGTGCCATCATCATTGTCATCCTCCATATCATCATTGTCATCCTCCATATTTATCATGTATTAATACATTGGTCCTCTTGCACCTCTAATAAAATTTGCAAAAAAGATGAGGAATTTTTGCCACTAGATTTACCACTATAAAAAGAATCAACATATATTATGTTATCAAACCATCTTTGTGCTAACACTGTTGCATTGTTCATGCATGCACAAATCTGCTCTTTCACTGCATCAGGCACTTGGGCGCAAGATGTAACATTTTTTTAGAGCCAGAAATGTGCTCTTTCATTCTTGTAATGCCCTCTTTAATAATATTTCATTATAATTGAACTTTTGGTAAACATATATCTTGTCATTCTCTCCAATTTCAACTTGCACACTATGCCTCAATGTCAAGTGTTTTATGTCTCATTGTGCTTTTCTACTTGCATCTAACAATCTCTTACAAACCCCTAGAGTTAAAAATTTACTTTGAAAAAAAAAATTAAAACATGCAAAAGTTCAAATAAACAAAAAATCTTAAATAAACAAAGCAAAAAAAAAAGTAGAATTAGGAATGAAGTTTAAGGTTTATTATCCGAAGAAGAGATGTGGTAGAGGAAGCATTCATTGTGGAAGAAGATAAATTGGCAAGGAGGCAATACCACGTGTGAGAAAGACCGGTCAAGAAGAATATGTGAGAGAAGAAAGGCGCTCGATTCAACTTTGGACCTTAGATTGTGAGGCGTGAGGCATTAGGATAGGATGAATTAATAGAAGGTTTTTTAATTTTATTAATTTATACTTGCAAAGAATATCTAGTATAAATTGCACTTGCCGCACAAAAACTGAGGGGAGGCATGCCTCAAATAACTAGTTATCAGGCATGCACCATATCAAAAATTTTGAAAAACAATATGCCTCAAATTACACAATTTTAAATAGTGAATTGTATAGCATAACCTCATTTACCATGTTTTCTAAGAGACGATATTTGTTCATGTTGAAAATAATATACGTTAAGCCTTGGTGTTTTTATGCTTGGGATAATATTTTCATGATTTTACTTCAAAAATTATAAACAATTTTTTATTTGGCTAAAACACTTGTTATTTTTCAAATATTCATGTAGTGAGAAACTAACCAGAAGATCTCCTATGGTATTATAATAGTAAAAAATATCATTATCTGACATTTTCTACATAAAAAATATATAATACCCCCATCAATTTTAAAAACTTCAATTTACAATAATTTAATAACTAAGTTGGCAAATAACTACAGCCTTTCAAAACAGACCTTGAGACTAATCCATGTGTGAAAAAAATTACTGATGGACATAGTCAACTGTAAATTAATACCCATAAATCTCAGTAATCTTAGTAATCAATGGTCCAATAAGAAAGATATATTATTTTTAGTTAAGCAATTTTGCAATCTTAGTGCTTTCTGTAATACCAACGCTAAGCAGTATTTCCTAAAAGGGGAGAGCGTTTAGTAACTACGCAACGCTTAACCAGTGAATCACAAGTCACCACAATTTAATATGTAAGACCACAGGAAATTTTATTTTAGAATTGATGACCTTATAAGCATATATTTATATCATGACAGCACAAATAAGCTACTTAACGATTCAAACTGTATAAAGTACATATTGCATAACATCATAGATTTGAATCAGTTGCTTATGCTTATATGCTGATTTTACCTTTTATTTTGTGGGTATCCACTAAAGTTCTCATGCAACCGAACTTAAACGGTTGGTTGGGAGCTTAGGCTTCTAATTAAGAGACCTTCAATTTGATATTAAATATGTTCAAAATCCTAAGAAAACTATGATAGTCTAGGACCCGTGTTTGTCATGGGATCCATTTTATATAATCAATAGACTAACTTAGATAAATATAAAACTTTTGGATTGAATTAGACACACACAAATAGTCTGAGGACTATTTTGAACTTTTCTCCTTTATTTTTAAAGAATTCATGCCACTCTTATAGTATGTAATTTGACAAAGTTTGTGTGTTGCCAAGAGAATAAGTGAACTAGGGGATGTCCTTGGTGCCAAGGGTATGTTGCAATGAGGATTAGCAAAGAAGCAGTAAAAGGGATTGTTCAATTGAGAAGTATATATATACAGGTAAAATTGCTCAGAGAAGTTGGCACAACAAATAGAACTTTAGGTTTAGGGATGTCAAAATGGGTATTCGGGTCAGTTTTGGGTCAAACCCGGAATTGACCCGGTTTCAAATGAGTTGCCCTAACCCAACCAAATTTGTAAACAAGTCAGAATTTCTTACCTGAACCCGACCGCCAGATTATCGGGTTGACCTGACCTGAACCGCTATCCAGAATGTGCAGGTGAAAGGCAAAGCAAGCGGGTGTTGGCGAAGGGGGCGGAGCGGGCGCGGTGCAAGTGAGTGCCGCCTGTACGTGGTGCGTACACGGGAACAGGTGAGGGTGCGGGAGCGGCCAAGTGGGATCGAGCGCGGGTCCAAGTGTGATCCTTGCAGATGCAAGCGTGGGAGGGGCAAGGGTGAGATTGAGCGTGGTCGAGTGCAGAGTGCTATGGGCGAGCTAGGCAGCGCAAGCGCAGGATCGAGAGAGGGCACAAGCGCGGGCGAACGCAAGTAGGGGTGTCAATTTAGAGTCACGGGTCGGGTTCGAGTCGAACTCGAAACTGACCCGACACTAGTTGAGTCAACCCGAACCTGACCCGTTTTTGTAAGCGGATCGCTTTTCAAACCCGAACCCAACCCAATTCGGGTCCTGGTCAACCCGACATAACATGAATGACCCGGGGTCGACAAAAAATTGCTAGTTTTCGGGTCAAACGGGTCAATCTCCGATTTTTGGGTCAAAACAGGTAAATCTCGGGTTTCCATGTCAAAATGGGTTAATTTCATATTTTTGTGTCAACCCGAACTTAACCCGGTTTTTAAAACGGGTCAATTTGTTGAACCCGAACCTGACCCATTTTGGGTCCAGTCAAGATCAGGTTTGTGTCGCGTTTTCGGGTCGTGTCAAATATTTGACACCCCTAAGCACGAGATTGCTACAGGCCGAACCCCGGGTCATTTTCTGGTTGATTTTGGGTTTACGGGTCAACCCGAACCCAACCCAATTTTAGAAACGGGTCAGAAAATGAAACTCGACCCATTTGGCAAACAAGTCGACCCTAACCCGAAATTTTTCAGGTCAAATCCGGGTCGAGTTTTGGGTCATGTCAAAGTTTGACACCCCTATTTAGATTGTTGACTGCAGCATAAAAAAAATGAGAGAATTCAAACATAATTATACATGCTATCTTTTCTTTGGAATAAAATCTTAAGAAAAAGACAAAAATTCTCTACCAAAGGTCAACTTAATCACTTGTTAGATATCTAAAAGTTCTGTTTAAACAACTATGAATCTCATAACTCAATGTCTGAAACTACCCCAGGAGGTAATCGATAGACAGATAATCCACCTTGTCAAGTTTATCATAGCAGAAATAAATAAATAAAAAAATAGATTTTTATTGAATAACAGTCGAATTAGAACCCTTTATCTTAATCTGTTGATATCAGAAAAAATAGTGAAGGGCAGTCACTAACCTGAAGGACGTGATCAATTCTACCATTCATGCATCCAGTCAATCTTTCAATCATGACGGAGCCATATGATTGTTCTTTCTCTTGATTATCTTCGACTGCTTGTAGTGCATGTATATTACCATAAAAATTTTCAGATAGGAAAAGAAATTAATTAAATAAAAGAATAAAAAACCAAAACATGAAATGAGACTTACCTTCCGTAATAACCTCATCTCTTGATTTGAACACGTTAATCATTTTAACCTATTAATATAGATGTTAGTTTAGAATGCAAAACCTCGCCAAATTAGATCCAGATATCACCTTTCTATTAGAAATATCATGAGAAAACATTTTTGGAACATAAAACAGTGTAATCTAAAGGTAATAATTATCAATAATTAACATAAAACAGTATATCACCGTCAAACCACATTTTGTCTGGACGCAAGTAGTAGCTCATATATATATATATATATATATATATATATATAATGACTTAAATATAAACATTATTAATCCCTTTCTTTTCTAGAACTCTCCATAGCACTTCTCTTGGAACTTTATATTATGCTTTCTCTAAATCAATAAATATCATATGTGGATACATTTCAAATACCCAAAAAAAAAAAAAAAAAATCTTCCTTATTCTCTATCTTTGATATGTAATGCTAAGGGTGTGGGTGCATTGAGCCATTGGATGAAATCGTGGGCTATGAATATCGGGTGAGGGGGTGGCCATGCCTAGGGCAACATGGAAGGGACAGGACCAAGCCGAGTACACTGAAAGTGTGGGGCAATGGAGGTGACGAATGAGGCTCAGGTCGAGTTAGAGGGAAACAGTGATGAGCTGAAGCTGAGGTCTAAAGAGATGATAGGGACTCTGGCAAGGTCAAGGGCTATGAGAGGGGCTTATCAAGGCCAACAATTGCATCAACAATAGTGATAGTAATAGTGAAGAGCAACGGGAAGGGGTAAGAGAGTGAGTGTGGTGGCCAAAGGGATGAAACAGAGGATGCATGAGTTTTCAAAAATCAGTAGATTTGGGAATAAAATCTCACTTTTTCTTGATTTATTCTCCCCAATTAGGGTTTGGGTACATCTAATATCTTAAAAAATTACATTTTTTGCTTTAAAACAAACACTAAACAAGGTCAAATGCATTAAAAATACAATATACCCCTAATATATGCAACCAAATAACCTCTAAAAATGATGTCAAATGTTTGAAAATCATTTTGACCAATCTTTATGAACGAAAGCGACGTTCAAGATTGTGTTTAGCATGAAGGAATCAAACATATATATGAGTCAAAAAATGAACTTATGGGAGAGAGTAATAGAATATAAGATAAAAAAATTTGTATGAATTTTGAAGAACCAATTTAGGTTCATGCTAGGAATCCTAGGAAAATCTGGACAAGGATATAGAATGAAGAAAGGATCCTCGTATGATTTTTATAATTTTATTAATCTTAAGATGTTCTATGATAAAGAACCATAGGAATTGATTAGAAGAGCTTTAAGGAGGAGAGATGTATTTCAAAGAAATGGCACCATCCTATGCAATGCAGGGGCATTGTTCACACCATCCTATGCAATGCACGGTATTGTTTAGTAAAAGATGCTAAGTTTCTTCTTCCCAAAAAAACCAACCATTAATCAAACTAAAAATAAAGGCATTGAAGAAGCCCAAAATCAAGATGAAGAAGAAGCTTCCATTATAGTTCAAAATCTACCTTCAAAGATTTCAAGCTATTCATCATGGCTTGAGAGCGAGCTGCCACGTCCTCAGTGAATTCCTGTGCACATATTTTCCAGCTTAAATAAATTCGTCATAACAGCAGAACAACTATCTATTTGTAGAGAAACTCTTTTTAAACTGGTTTCAGATATACTCACCTGAAATCCTATATGCAACCGCTTTCCTCCCCGGTGATATGGTATAATGACAGGGCGCTTGCTGATGTATTCTTTGCAAATAAGTGGTTCTACTCTGTATGAAAGTCCAGAGCAAATTCATATAATACATGTCACGATGCTTTAAATAAAGCTATAAAATAAAAGAAGTGAAACTGAAAACAAAACACCACATGTATGATTGTTCCCAAACATAAAGAGTGAATCTACAAATAGTATTCTACTTCAAAAGTAGACTAGAGAGAGATGAATTTACCAAAGAAGATACAATAGACAAACCTGTATGCTACTGGATCAAATGGATGAAAAATATTAAACATCTGTCGGCAAGATGGCATCTCTTCAGAAATATTCTCATTTTGCCAATAATCTTGTCCCTTACCTACACAAAGGGAAATAATTTGAGGAATATACAAACAAAACTAAATTCCATCACACAGAGATTAGTAAGAAAAGCCTACTGATGCAGGACTACATGCATAATTCGGAAACTTGCACAAAATATTTTAAGATCAATTTCAGATTTCGTTATGAGTGATTAAAACAACAAAATAAAACTAATGAATGGTCACTTTCGTTTAGGCCAAACTACACAAAATGCTAAGCGGCATCAAAACACGTAGGAAAATCAAAGTAGTGCATGCGGGGTAGTTTCCAACATAATCCTTATTTAACAATGAGATCTAAAAGCAAAGAAGTAACAAATCCTACGAATACTAGTGGATGGCAATAAGTAGACACAATTTCTTGTTTTGGAACAAACTCTCACGAAGAACTTGGAATTCGAAAGTAAAAGAATCAAGGAAGGAAAGAATCACCTTCACGGAGAGACGTCGTAGAAATCCCACGTACATTCCAATGATTGTTCCGTCCAAGGCTAGGTGAAATCTTATCGAAGAAACGTCGTAAGATGCAAGGTTAAACTCAAGCTCCGGGTTGATCTTCCATCTCCAATCGAAGTAGGAGCTATGCCTTGAGAAGAGGGTGAAGAGGGAAAGAGAGGGGCGGTGAGGGAAGAGTGGCTGGCGGGTGTGAGAGAGAGGGAGGCGGCTAGGTTAGATGGAATAGAATTTGTGTATTTCCCAAATCTGAAATTATTTCAGATTTAAGTAAGAATGGAGGGAAAATTCATGAATTTGAATTTAAAATAGCATGCATTAACCATCCCTTAATGGAGCATTAATGGAGGGGGGCATGAAGGGGGGCCGGCGGCATGTATAGGTGGATGGGGTGAGGAAAAAAGGGAGTTATGCGTTTCCTAATTTACTTCGCCAAATTAATTATGAAAATCTCAAATCCGCTCAAATTCAAAATTTGAAATTTGAAATCTCATTGAGAACTTTCCTAATTTGGCGTCTGCCAAATTTGGAAACTTCCACCTTGAATTTCAAAATCTGAAATTCATGGAGGTGGTATGGGGAAGGCCGGTGATGGGTGGAAGGGAGGGGCGGTGGACAGTGGGGAGGCCGGCGGTCAGGATGGTGGTCGGAGGGATGAATGGGAGGGGACGGGTTTTCTTTGAGGAGAGGGATTTTGGGAGGTGAGGTTAAGAGGGGAAGATTTGTGGTGGTGGATGAATGGCCGGAGGCAGAAACGGAGAATAAGGGAAGAAGGAAGACGGGAAAAACCAAGAGCCACCGGTGGTGACTGTTGGGTACGACGGGTGGCCTCTCCTAGGCTCCACCTAGCTCTCAACCTCTCTCGCAAGCTCTTACAAAAGAAAGCTTCAAGAAGACCAATGCAAGAAAATTTGTAATATCATTCATTAACCATCACAAGTACAAGAAGAGGACTATAAATAGCCTACTACAAAGACACAACATAAAAGACTAAAATACCCTCGAGGGGCTACAAGACTCAATCCCTCAAGCAAGGGTAAAAAGGGAAAGTGCAGAAATAAAATACATCAAAATAAAATGATCACACTAAAATCAGAAATACATCGGGTAGATCGTGGCCGTAGATCTACGGCCACGTCGACGGTAGACTTTCCAACTGATGTCCCCATCATTCTCCCGGGGTGGGAGAAAACTCGACTCCGTCGAGTAAGAGTCTCTCTCGTAAAGCTCCAAAGCATCTGGGTCTATCCGCTGTAGCTCCTCGCGGTCTATCAACGTGTCCTCCGATTCAGGTTTTCCTCTCCACCTGATCAAATATCTTCTCCTTCCTCCTTCTTTTGTAGAGATAATGTCATCACTCAAAACTGTGTCCACTTTATCGGCCATGGGTAGTTTGGGAATGGTAGGAAGGGGGGCAAGTTTGGGTTTTCCAATGGTGGGGTTATATCAGGCTGTTGCAAAAAATGGGTTGGGTGGATTGAAATCAGGGCCTTCATAAGCTACTAGATCCTCAATGTTAAAGGTCGGGTTGATGTTGAAATCCTCGGGGAGGTCTACCACATATGCATTGTCATTAATTTTCCTTAATATTTTGAAGGGCCCAGCACTCTTGGCGTGTAGTTTCTTAACGGTTCCTTGTGGGAACCGTTCCGGACGGATCCGCACCATCACGAAGTCACCTACTTTAAAAGTTTTAAGTCGTCGTTTTAAATCAGCATATAACTTGTAATCTTTGTTGCTCTTTTCAATATTTTGTGCAATTTCCTTATGCAGTTCATGCAGATGTGATGCAAATGCCGATGCATACTCAGAAATTCTATACCTAGAACTCATATGAATCAAATCTAAAGGTTGTCTAGGCTTAAACCCGTATACAATCTCAGAAGGACTTAGACCCGTGGTTCGGTTGACAGAATTATTGTACGCGAACTCAGCAGTGGGTAGGATAGTGTCCCAGTCTCTAATATGATCCCCAACCAAAGAAAGCAGTAGGTTTCCCAAACTTCTGTTAACTACTTCTGTCTGACCATCCGTCTGTGGGTGAAAGGCAGTGGAAAATTGTAGCTTAGTACCCATCTTCATCCACAGGATTTTCCAGAAGTAACTCGTGAACTTAACATCTCGATCCGATACAATGGTTTTGGGTAAACCATGCAAGCGGACAACCTCATTAAAATAAAGCTTGGCAATGTGAGAGGCATCAGATGTTTTGGAACAGGGGAGGAAATGAGCCATTTTGGAAAATCGATCTACGACTACGCATATGGCATCATTCTTTTGCAGTGTCTTTGGCAGGCCTAAAATAAAATCCATACTGACGTCCTGCCAAGGACAACTAGGCACAGGTAACGAAGTGTAAAGCCCAGTGTTATGCTTACGTTGCTTGGCTAATTGACACGTGTGACACCTAGCAACCATTCTACCAAAATCTCTCTTAAGGCTTGGCCAAAAGAAACGGTACTCAACGGCCTCAATCGTCTTATCTCTCCCAAAATGTCCAGTGAGGCCCCCAGCGTGAAGTTCCCACACAAGAAATTCCCTAAGGGAAGTGCGAGGTATACAAAGCTTTTGGGCTTTGAAAAGGTAACCATCATCCAAGAGGAAATCGTCCACGAGACGGGTGCTGCCCGTGGACAGGGAAGAGTAAATTTCTTTGAAGTCTGGGCACTCAAGATAATCCATCTTCATCTGATCAAAACCCACAACTTCCGCTCTCAATTCAAGAGTAGTCATCATCCGTCGGCTGAGAGCGTCAGCAGCCTTATTCTCGACCCCTGCCTTGTGCCTAAGAGTGTAAGTGTACTCCTGAAGAAATTCTACCCATCGGCCATGTCGGGCATTAAATTTCTTTTGAGAATTAATGTATCTCAAAGCCTCGTGATCCGAAAAGATGACGAACTCTTGCGGGAGCAAGTAGTGCCGCCAGTAGGGAAGGGATTGGATCACGGCGTAGAATTCCTTATCGTAAGTGGAGTAACGCTACCTAATTTCATTCAGCTTCTCGCTGAAATATGCTACCGGGTGACCCTCCTGGGAGAGGACTCCTCCAATTCCAACCCCCGAAGCATCGCAGGTCACTTCGAAGACTTTAGAGAAGTCAGGAAGTCTCATCACTGGGGCTTCCACCATTCGTTTCTTAATCTCATCGAATGTTCTGGTGGCAGCCGGGGTCCAATGAAAATCACCCTTCTTAAGACAATCAGTGATAGGAGATACTATGGTGCTGAAATTTCGGATGAATCTCCTATAGAAGGTAGCTAACCCGTGGAAGTTGCGGACTTCCCGGATGTTCTGAGGGACGGGCCAGTCAACTATGGCTCTAACCTTCTCGGGGTCGGCAGAAACACCTTGTGCAGATACAATAAAGCCCAGAAAGATGACTTGGTCTACGAGGAAAGTACATTGCTTAGGATTGGCATAAAGCTGTTCTTTCCTCAAGACATCGCAAACTTGGCTAAGGTGGTCAAGGTGCTGATCAACAGAATGGCTATAGATAAGTATGTCATCAAAATAGACGACAACAAACTTACCCATAAAGGGGCGCAACACCTGAGTCATAACCCTCATAAAAGTGCTAGGGGCATTACTCAGTCCAAAGGGCATGACTAACCACTCATAAAGGCCATCTTTCGTTTTGAAAGCGATTTTCCACTCATCACCGGGTCGGATCCGGATCTGGTGGTATCCACTCTTAAGATCAATTTTGGAGAATAAAGTTGCACCCGTCATCATATCGAGCATGTCATCGAGCCTCGGAATAGGGAATCGATATTTGACGGTGATTTTTTGTTGATAGCACGGCTATCAACACACATTCTCCAAGTTTCGTCCTTCTTAGGTGTGAGAAGGGCCGGCACCGCACAGGGACTAAGACTCTCCTTAATGAAACCTCGCTGCAGTAACTCGTGAACCTGCTTCTTAAGCTCGGCATGTTCCGAGGGGTTCATGCGGTAGTGGGGCAGGTTTGGTAGGGAGGCTCCAGGGACGAAGTCTATTGCATGCTGAATATCTCTAAGCGGTGGTAACTGATCTGGGAGATCATCGGGAAAGACATCAGCATACTGTCCTAAAATAGGCTGTACCTCCTCAGGAATGGGCTTGTCAGATTCAGAGGAAATCTCACGGCCAACTAAGACAAACAGAGGTGCGCCTTGGGAAACTTCAGTAATCAGAACCTTGGCGGTGACAAGGTTCACGCCCCTTTTGGATTTGGCTGGGTTGGATTTCGTGGTGTCCGTAACCCGGGGTTGTGATGGCAAGAGCTTAATCTTTTTGCCCACATGTTCAAACATGCAGGTGTTTGAACGACCATAAATGTGGACATCGTTATCGTAGATCCAGGGGCGACCTAGCAAAATTTGTCCAACATTCATGGTCAACACATCGCACCAGACATTCTCCTTATAAGTGGCAAAGGAGATGGGTACGCGGCTTCGTTCCTTCACCTCCAAGGCGTTGGAGTTGACCCACGATACCTTATACGGGTTGGGGTGAGGAACGGCAGACAGACCTAACTGGGATACCATGCTGGAGGAAACAGCATTAATGCAACTACCACTATCCACTATGACTTTACAGTTTTTATCTTGAATTTTGGTGTAGGTATGGAAAATTGTGGTCCTACGCCAGTCATCAGTGGGTGTCGGGTGTGATAGTGCACATCTCACCACGCAGATGGGAGAGATATCCGACTGTCGAAGGCAACTGAGGACCGTAGTGTCGTCGTCCTCCTCGAAGTATTCGCCTTCTTCTTCAACTTAGTGGACCTGATCAACCTCGGGCTCGAGATCGTCCTCAGTTACTTCCTCAACGATCGAAACCTTGTAAGGACTGGAGCACTGAGAAGCGATATGCCCATACCCCTGGCATCGAAAGCACTTGGTCCCGGGACTGGACCGAGGGGCATCCGTGGTGGGAGGTTTACTTCTAGAATCAGATCTAGGTGCAGGTAGACCCGTGGGTGGTCGGGTCGTGCTCCCCGGAGTAGGTCGTGAAACAGGAGGGTGCGAGGTGGAACTACCGGCTGATCTATACGCAGGTCTAGAGTCATGAGATCGACTCGGATGCTGAGAACGGGACTCCTCTAGATCAAGCACTAGGTTGTAGGCGTTCTCCAGTGTAGTGATGTTCCGGGCAAAAAATTCATTTCGTAAGTCTTCTCGCAGTCCGGTACGAAACATCGACAAAATTTGCGCGGGGGTGGTTGAGGTCTCCCCTTTGCAACGAATCAGGTTATCATCGAAGGATGCTATGTAATCCTTAACGGGTTTGCTTCCTTGGGTAAGTCGGTTCCATCTGTCAAGGAGTCTAGGTAAGTAAGACGGAGGTAGGTACTTCTGTTTAAGTTCACATTTCATGGACGCCCAATCAGTAATGGGGTATTCGTTGCGAGACTCCCTAAGACTTTCTAAGTTCGACCAGAATTGGCTAGCCCTTCCAACAAGCTTCATCTCCGCGAACCTAACCTTTCTAGCTTCAGAAATGTTATACCACTTGAAGAAGCTATCCATACCTTTGATCCAATCAAGGAAGAGCTGCGGATCTAAGGTGCCATCGAAAGTGGGTGCTTCTACCTTGATATTCTTCATCAAGTGTATGTCGGGGTCATGGTTGGTGTCATGTATGTAATGAGGATTTCGATAAGGGGCACGTGGGGGCCCATCATCTTGAAAAGTATCATCCCCATGCATGGAAGGTGGACTAGAAGGTGTGTAGAGGGGTGCTTGGATCCTACCTCGTTCTAGGTTATCGAACCGATCAGTTGTTTGTCGCCGAAGTTCCGCTAGGTCGGACTGGTTTTCCTTAAGTTGTTGACTAATCGCGCCCATTTGACCTACCAACAGGTCTAAGGTCCTGCTAAGTTGCTCCGGGTCCATTCCTAAACACTATGGGAGACTTAGGAGGAGTTCTAGAAAGATGACAGCAGCTAATTACTAAAGAAATACACTTAAGTTGATGAATTAAGGTACAGGAAACACAAGGACAGCAAGCTATATGTATGGATTAATGTTCCCTATGCAATTAATGAAGTGGATACATGATGGACAGCACTTAGGGACCTAAAAGATGAACCTACAGCTCCCTAAAGGTTGCAGGAAATTCTAGACAGCAAGCATAAAATGGATTTTAACATAAATCTAACAATGTTATGCATGCAGAAACTTGAACAAAAGTTAGGTAACATCCTAGGAAGTATTCTAGAAAGAAAATCCTAGCCTAACCATGCTCTGATACCAGATGATGCAGGACTACATGCATAATTCGGAAACTTGCACAAAATAATTTAAGATCAATTTCAGATTTCGTTATGAGTGATTAAAACAACAATATAAAACTAATGAATGGTCACTTTCGTTTAGGCCAAACTACACAAAATGCTAAGCGGCATCAAAACACGTAGGAAAATCAAAGTAATGCATGCGGGGTAGTTTCCAACATAATCCTTGTTTAACAATGAGATCTAAAAGCAAAGAAGTAACAAATCCTACGAATACTAGTGGATGGCAATAAGTAGACACAATTTCTTGTTTTGGAACAAACTCTCACGAAGAACTTGGAATTCGAAAGTAAAAGAATCAAGGAAGGAAAGAATCACCTTCACGGAGAGACGTCGTAGAAATCCCACGTACCTTCCAATGATTGTTCCGTCCAAGGCTAGGTGAAATCTTATCGAAGAAACGTCGTAAGATGCAAGGTTAAACTCAAGCTCCGGGTTGATCTTCCATCTCCAATCGAAGTAGGAGCTATGCCTTGAGAAGAGGGTGAAGAGGGAAAGAGAGGGGCGGTGAGGGAAGAGTTGCCGGCGGGTGTGAGAGAGAGGGAGGCGGCTAGGGCTAGGGGCGGCTAGGTTAGATGGAATAGAATTTGTATATTTCCCAAATCTGAAATTATTTTAAGATTTAAGTAAGAATGGAGGGAAAATTCATGAATTTGAATTTCAAATAACATGCATTAACCATCCCTTAATGGAGCATTAATGGAGGGGGGCATGAAGGGGGGCCGGCGGCATGTATAGGTGGATGGGGTGAGAAAAAAAGGGGGTTATGCGTTTCCTAATTTGCTTCGCCAAATTAATTATGAAAATCTCAAATCCGCTCAAATTCAAAATTTGGAATTTGAAATCTCATTGAGAACTTTCCTAATTTGGCGTAGGCCAAATTTGGAAACTTCCACCTTGAATTTCAAAATCTGAAATTCATGGAGGTGGTATGGGGAAGGTCGGTGATGGGTGGAAGGGAGGGGCGGTGGACAGTGGGGAGGCCGGCGGTCAGGATGGTGGTCGGAGGGATGAATGGGAGGGGGCGGGTTTTCTTTGAGGAGAGGGATTTTGGGAGGTGAGGTTAAGAGGGGAAGATTTGTGGTGGTGGATGAATGGCCGGAGGCGGAAACGGAGTATAAGGGAAGAAGGAAGACGGGAAAAACCAAGAGCCACCGGTGGTGACTGTTGGGTACGACGGGTGGCCTCTCCTAGGCTCCACCTAGCTCTCAACCTCTCTCGCAAGCTCTTACAAAAGAAAGCTTCAAGAAGACCAATGCAAGAAAATTTGTAATATCATTCATTAACCATCACAAGTACAAGAAGAGGGCTATAAATAGCCTACTACAAAGACACAACATAAAAGACTAAAATACCCTCGAGGGGCTACAAGACTCAATCCCTCAAGCAAGGGTAAAAAAGGAAAAGTGCAGAAATAAAATACATCAAAATAAAATGATCACACTAAAATCAGAAATACATCGGGTAGATCGTGGCCGTAGATCTACGGCCACGTCGACGGTAGACTTTCCAACTGATGTCCCCATCACCTACTACAAAAACTAGAACAGAACGAAAATTTAATCCAAGGGGCAAAACATTAATCTATTAAAATTGGAATTTCTGAAATGCAAACTAAAAAGGTTGAAATTTCCAACATGTGTATTAGTAAGCAAAGTGAATTTCAAAAACTTAAGCAGCACAGAAATTACCAATGAAGGAAACAAGAAAATATATTGTCATGCCCCGGGGTCTGGAAGATGGTGCATTGCAGTAACATGAGATGTGATTAGGGGTGTCAATTTTTTGACACGACCCGAAACCCGACCCGGAAAAATCCGGGTTCGGGTCGACCCATTTGTGAAACGGGACGGGTTCAGGTTCAACAAACTGACCCATTTCAAAAAACGGGTCGAGTTCGGGTTGACCCGGCAAACCGAAAATGACCTGAAAACCCTCTGCCCGCGTCTTCTGCCCGCCCTGCCCGGTCAAACCCGAGTTCGCGTGCTGCGCCAGTGCGCGGAGCCACCCGAAGCATTGAGTGCCGCCCGAACTCCGAAGCGTCGAGTCACGTCCCGAAGGCCGAAGTGGCAAACTGGGCGAAGCGTTGTGGCGCATGTGTCCCGATTCCAGAAGTGTCGGTCGTCAAGTCGCGCGCCGCACAAGTGCTTGAAGCGTCGCTGGCTCGTTGAGTCGCGTGTTGCCGCTGCGCCGCCGAGAGCATTTCAAAAATCCGAGTCAAGTCGTGTCAACCCGACAACCCGCGCGGGTCGGGTCTGGGTTGAAAAAGCCGACCCGTTTACAAAAATGGGTCGGGTTCGGGTTAACCCGTTTAAAGTCGGGTCAATTCGGGTTCGACCCGAACCCGACCCGCTGACCTGAATTGACACCCCTAAATGTGATAAAGTGATTTGAAATATATTTTATACTCAAAGAAATAAATAAGTAATATAAAGAGAACATATGCAATTAGGCAATGGATGGACGGTAAACTGGTATTTTATTTTACTAACATAATCATAACAAGAGTACATTAATGAAATAGGAAGAGCAAAAATTAAATGAGAAACTAAGAAACAAAAAACGAAAAAATTAACCAACTCTAAGTATTATAAATAAATGATTAAAAAAAACTTAAAATATCAGAGAGCCAACTACTAATAAGTCTACTCCAATGATGATAGTCCACCCAACACTCGTAAACTTCTATAACTAGTTAAACAAATCATATATTATATGCAAAGGATATTTTTTCTTCAAAATCACCTTATTCAACTCTCTGAAGTTGATGCACAATCTCATGCTTCCTTCATTCTTCTTTCACAAACAAAACTAGTGCTCCTCACCATGAAACACTGGATCTAATAAATCTTTTTTTTCATGTAATTCATGTAACTACATCTTGCGCTCTTGAAATTCAATAGCAGCCATATAATACAATGCTTTCAAAATCAGAGCAGTACTCAGAACTAGATCTACAATGAACTTAATCTCCTGAAATTCTACAGTTGTTCCTCCTTCATTGATATGCTCTTGTTGTGATTTATATTAATGAAATAAAATATTTGTTTACCTTTTGTTGTGTGCTCTTATATGTTTGTTTATAATACCTTATATGAACTTTCTCTCTGTAAAAAGAAAATAGGTTTTCATATCCTTCATCGCATCCCGTGTTATCTGACTGCACCACCCATCACATCCCGTGTTATCTGACTGCACGGCCTTTCGAACCTGTGCTGACAATAGCTAGGATTTCTATTAGAAGGCTGTAAAATTTCACTAATCATGATTTTATACTTGGTTCTATTGTCATCCATAAAAAGTGTTACGAATTAATAAAAGAGCAATAAATAATAATGTATTAAAGGTTGAAAGTATAATAGGATTTTTAAGGTCATATGTGCAGTGTATGCTGCCCTAATGGATCATTCAAATAAGCCCCACAGAATTAAACAACATACAAGTCAAAGTTAAAATTTAATCACATAAAATTTAAAAAATCACCAGAGCAAACCTAGCAAGGCACAAAGGCCCACCAATCTCTCCCTCTTTACTAAGAAGTTGGAAGGGAAAACAATGCCTCGGATGTGTTGTATATGTAATTTTTAAGTTGCGTTGTTTTGGGAGAGTGGTTCAATCAAGATGCTCAAGCAGAAAAATAGAGATATCATCAATCCAAAACAAACTTTAAGGGGTTGTTTGGCAACAAGTGGGATTTAACTTTAGTGGGATTTAATAAATCCTGTAAATCCGGATTTAGTAAGTCCGAAATGTATTAAATCCTGAAAACTGTTTGGTATGCTAAATGTTAAATCCTGTTAAATCCGAAGAAACTGTTTGGTAACATATTTCAGGATTTATAGCAGTTAAGCATTTAAATGTGAAGAAGATAATTATAACTTAAAAATAAATTTATAATTAAAATAAAAAATATAATATGTTATAAATTTAATAATATGTTAAGTACAAATTATCCATTAATTATTATTTATACAATTAATTATATATTTAATAATAGATATATTAAGTTATATTAATTAATCTAATTATATTAATATTTAATTACTAACTATATAATTAAGTTAAATTAGATAATTAATTTATGCACTAATTATACAATTAACTATTTAATTAATTTACTTAAGTATTAATAATTTAAATTATATTAATTAAGTTAATCAATATTAGAGGCGAATAGGGTTGCCTTTCATCTTCTCTTTTCGTCGTTGCTGTTCGGCTCCGTTGCTTTTGCAGGAGGTGTAGGGATTGCAGGCGTCGCTTCTTCGGCTCCTTCGTGGTTGTTCGACTTCGCTCCTGCGACGAATTCAACCCGGATCGAAAGTTACGACATTTTGATCGAAAGCAAGAACGGGAGCGAGCTGGCTGTGAAGGTAACTTTCTCCCTTTCGCGTGCTTCTTCGGATAAATACCGCTCGGATTTACTAAATCTGGCTACCCCTCCGATTTACTAAATCCCGAATTTAAGCCGTAAATCCGGGATTTACTGAATCCCGGGATTTAACGCGCGCACAAAAACTGTTTGGCTGGATTTAGCGTAAATCTGACTTAAATCCCGCTGTAAATCCGATACCAAACAGCCCCTAAGATCCATAACATAAATAACATAAAAGAATAATTCAACCTACAAATTATAGCAAACACTCAATCAAAGATTCTATAAAGCAGGGCCAAAAAAACAAAGAATTAATTCATAAGATCTGTACCCAAAAAATAAAAGTAAACATAAACAGCATAGTACATACGCACAGGAGAAATCAAATTAAAATAAGTTATATGATAATTTAGCATTAAATTATTATCACGTGACACAATATGCATGTTAAATTCAGAGAATTGGAGGGGGGAAGGATTAATTTTATTGCACAAATTTGTCCATATTTATAGATCTATACAAGATATCTTAATAAATAAATAAATAATTATATAATAATAGATAATTGCTCTAATATAATCCTTCCTAAATCAGTCATCTAAATATGGAAGGAGATCAACGTGATCCAGGTGAGCCTCCCATGGATTCCCATCTTAGCCAGATGATCAAAATGCCAAGGAACGGTTAGGATTTAATAGGTGAGCCTCCCACGGATTCCCATCCTAACATTGAAATAGGTGGCACATAAATTGAGAACAATAAATGCCCCCCTCACAACCAAATATAGTGCACATTTAGAGACCATATTTATATATTTGCTATCCCATGGTAGCCCCACATTTACCTAGCGAATCTCCGAGCAATTACCAAGATGTCATGATAAAGGTTTTAATTTGAAGATATCCAACGATGTTCCTAGATATTGATGCAAGAGAGAAGTAAACTTCTTCATGTAGATATGCATACATGCAGATTGATCTTTAGTTTGTATAATATTTTTTAACTTAAATAACTCTTCAAAGTTATGCCATAGTCTATGTCTGACCAGACAGTCTGATGCTAAGTTATTGCATCAATTGCAACAACTTATTTAGTCAGTAGAAGTTATCATATGCCCAACATTTTCTGCATCATGTACTTGGTATGAAGAATCTAGTTCAATGATATATTTTTTTTTTTAAATTGAATATAAAACTCTTTATATCCTATGATTTCTATGACTTGGCGAAGGATTGACTCGCTTTGAGTTTATCAGAGACTTGAGCAAAATTAACATGCATAATGTCCTATGCTTTCTGCATTGAACTTATCAAAGGATGTGCATCTATGGCCCATTTATCAACCTTATATCCCGTCAATGACCAAGGGTCATTTGTTCATGCTAGTTCACTTTACTGCGCCTTACTATAGAAATAGAGCAGGATATTCACTACATTGTTGTGAAGGATGATGAAGACCATTTAGTGTGTGATGATGTGGCGTCTGACAATGAGTGGTTCATAGATGATGAGACAGATTTGTCATTATCAGACCTACAGCTAGAGGATCTAAGTGTGGATGTCTTGAGAGACGAAGCATATTAAGTGGGCACATCCACTAGTACCACACCACACACATCCACTAGTACTGCAGCACAACAAGCAAACAAATGTATCCCACAATTTTTTATGTGCTATTACATTTAAAATATATGCAATAACAGCACACTAATCATTCTTATTGAACAGGAAAGAGAAAAATGGGTAAGATTGAAGATGATGAAGATTTGGCATTCATAGATACAATTGGAGATGAAGATGCCACCACTGAAGACTCATTTAGTGATGGGACAGGATTGGATTTTAGATTTTCTTTCTTATTTGTACTTTGGGAGTTCTGATAGACTTCAATTTGTAGTTTTGTACTTTGAATTATGCTATGAGATACATATATTGCATCCATTTTATTATTTTCCACTAAGTTCATTTCTCATTTAGATGTTTTTATTGTATCATAGACTCTTACTGTTATTTACCTGCTAGAATACTTAAATTCGCATTTACGAAATTATTTTTCTGTGAGGCTTACGCCTCCAGACTTATTTACGCAATTTTAAACCTTGATAGCAATGATAAGAGCCTCGGCATGTTGGCATCTCGGTTCATTTGAGATACCAGATTCAGCCTTCTTACATGAGTAAGGAGAGAAATGTGTATAGTATGAGCTTCAATGGTTTGAGGCGCAATCCACCTGATTTGAACATTCATGGTAAAACTTTGCCACAAACAATCACCCTTATGTGTCAGGAGCAGAGAAGGCAACATGATCAAAGGAGTTGAATTGGATAGTGGCTCCAATATTCACAATGGCATTAGAGAAGCAAATACACCCCCTAAAAGTTGAACAATGAATTAAATATTATGCAAGACTAATTTGCATAAATGAAAGATGAATATCATAAATCACCCCACGATCTAAAAAAGCACAACTAAAATGAAGAAATGTGGATTTTTTGTAAAAGCGTGGACACCATGCAACTATTAGGAAACCATGGAATCAGCAATAGAAGCAAGTTAAGCTGACCTAAATGCACCCCAAGTGGAGGTACAAAGGTTCACAAACATTATATTTTAATTTGCATGATATCAATGAAGTAACTTTTTAGAAATATTAAATTAAATTCATATTGCCCATGGCAAGGAATCAACCCGTAAAACATCAATTTGACAAATCTCAGGCAATACATCTATTAAATAACATGCAACAAACTATTTCCAAAATAACTGGATATAGTTAAAATTCAAAAAACCTATGACAATCAAATAAAAATATCTAGAAAACACAATGGCAATCATAGAGCATAACATCCATCAATGAGCTTCATGAGGTTGGAAAAATGTATAACTTATTGAAGAAATTAATGAAACCCAGAACGTAAAAAGTAACAAACAGAATAAATTCAAATCAAATGTTAGAAATAATTTTAGACAAAAATATTCACAGAAGATGAAAGAATCTAGCACATGAGACTCATTTAATCACAGTAAAATGTACCATAACATATTAAAAAGAAGAATTAGCATCAATTTTTATTCTGTCTAAATAAAACGATAATTTTACACCTAGTAGGACTTAAACCCATAATAGCCTGATTAGATGTCAAAATACATTAAACAAAAAAATTAAGAAAAATTTCACAAACATCGTCATATTTTACCTATGCCTATGCGGATGTTCCGAAGGGAAAGGAAGACACCAAGCGGAGATCCAACAGCAAAAAATGTATCAACCTGGGACGTCGAACAATCAGCACAGCAAGTATCAGAAACTGTAGAAAACCCATAAACATTCTACATTGTTATTCTTATTAGCAACCATGAGCAAAAAATTAGTCCAAGCTGAAGGTTCATATACATTGTAAACTAATTGCATATGAAAGGTGTGCATCCAAGAGTCAGAAGACATTATAATAAAAAAAAATAGAAATCAAGTTAGTGAAAATAATTAACACGAGATAATAATTAACAAGAGAGAACAGCAAATTATAACAGAGAAGAGTTTACTATGTATTTCACCTTAAAATCAAGTTTAGTATATCTAATGTACGGTGTGTAACCCTTCTTTGAGGCATCTTGTTCATATTTTTCCAAGGACGATTGATCTTTGCAACATCCAACTCTATTTCCTACAATTAATGAACCGGAAAAATATGGTTCAAGAAACAGAAACTGATGGTAACCAAAGCTTTCCAACACCGATGGCCTTGGGAGATCAGCATTAGTTGGTTTAAGTATGAAGGATTACCATTCAAAGCAAATTTTTCCTTGCTAATATCTCCATTATTTTTAGACAACGAACTTGAGCAATAAATTTCTTGTTCAAGTTCTGCAATCCTTGTCCGAAGAGACTTCACCTGGGAAGTAATAATTAATAAATAACTATAAGTTTTCAACCCACTTTTCCCACCAAAAATAAATAGCAAATGTGAATTTTTGGCAATTTAAAGATCAACTGACTAGAAATATTTGTGATATCAGCACTAACAAATCATAAAGGTTTACAAAATTGCAGTGTAGGCAGTGCAAGCACCATAAGGTTCGAACTTCCAATCGAATAACTACCTCTTCTCTCAGCTGGGAGATAAGATTGTCCTTGCCAGTAACATCTCCAACCAACAGATCAGCAGTTTCAGCGCCATTTTCTCCTGAATTTTCTTCAAGAATATCTAAATTTGCATCAGACCCCTTTTCTGCAGTATAATATGTACTTCTAGATTTCATATTAGATTTTTTGGCACCAGCATCCATTGATGGTGCATTATCATATTGCTCCTTATCTGAAGGTAACTGAACAAAACCTGGAGATTCACCATAAACATTAGAAAAACCAACAGATATCAAGCAATCATCAGTCAAATTTTCTCTGGGAAGAGGAGCTGCGGTGTGACAAGGAAGCTGCTCCAAGGCACCACAAGAAAAATTGGTTTCATCAATCTCCTGAACAGACGCATCATCATAAATAAAGGAAGGGCAGTGCACATCAATTTGTGCTTCCTGCTCAGCATCATTTCTCATGTACACAGAATCCATAGGAGTGGAAGAAATTGGACTTTCTTGATGACAAAGGATGTCATAAGATAAAACACTTCCTAAGGAGTGCCCATATATGGAAACCTGCCAAAGAACTTAACGAATTTATAAAATTAAACTATGAATTTTTCAGGCACAGAAAAAACAACCAAAGTACTAAAGCGATCAAACCTTCCCATTGTAGAGCGGATTTCTTTTCAAAAACTTAGCATACAATTTATTTAACTGAGTGGACACCTGGACAGGAAATATTAAATGTCAAACAAAGGATAGTAACTTATTATGATAAGCAAATATAAATTGTGATGAAAATAAGTATATCAAGCTATTACAAAACATATTATTGAAGGAAACAACTACTAATAAGTATGATAATTCACATGATATGTACCATAGTAGCATATTTTAAAGTTACTTAGAAATGGTATCATTTTTCGGCCCAATCTCACCCAAAAACTAGAAGTTGAATGAAAAATTACATGAACTGTAGGAGAAAATTACAATCAAGTATTCAACGAGATGTTAAGATCTGTTAATTCTATGTGGAATCTGATGTCGATCAATAGGATTGTACTGTTGACTCAAACCTCAATTCCATCGGTCGAGCACGCTAGGGGGTTGTAGGGGGGCTCCCACTATTTGGGAGCGGGGATACAGCCATATAGCATTGTGGCGCTACAGTCTTTGGTTGGAGACAAAGGGCAAAGCGTTGCGGTGCTATAGATTGCAATGCCACCACATTGCAGGGTGACTCATAGACAGAGAGAACCGATACAGCACTCCGAACCCCAACGCTGAGTCAGACGAGGCGGTTTTCTTTCTCTTTTTCATGTTTAACTTGAGTTGTTGTTGTGTTGCATCCCTTTGTGTAATTTAAGTGTACCTCTTTGTCTATTCTATGAAGATAACAAAGAGTAAAGTGAAGTGAGACAATGAGAGAGATATAAGAGAAATCTGTACAATTCCTCCCATTTTCATTGTGAATTTCTTGATGTGGCATGGCTTCGTGATTTTTTTCCTTTTTCGAGTTTTTTCACGTTAAATCCTAGTGTTCATTTATGTTATTTTCTATTCTTGCTTGTTTCGTTGTGTTGTTTATTTCTCAACAAGATCCGTCAACTAAAAATATTATATAGAAATGCAAAAATAGACAAAAACCTTAAAACAATAGGGGGCCACCCAATTCAAGTTGATCAATACTCGGGAACAAAGCATCCTTGCATGTGACTTTCCAAGTCAAAATTTAGGGTTGCTAATTGATCTGAACAAACTTTAGCTAGGGGAAGACATGGATTTATAGGATTTTAAAATGTGAACTATTTCTGGTAATTAAATTATAAATTCACTGAAGGTTTTGGCCAAAGAAATTGGAAAAGTCCTTCAAAAGTGACACATGTCATCATAATCAACATTGTCAATGTCATCAACAGAAATTCCTTGGTCTAACGTTCAAGGTTATCTCAAATCTTTACAACACTTTCTCGACTTATCATAAAACATAAACCAAGTCAAACCTAAGATCAGTAATGACTGTTGCCATTATTGTCAAGGATGAGTGCGAGAGTCTACAGTTAGGTTTATAAAGAATAAGATAAGCTTTGTAAATGCTTCAATGATTATTCATCTTCACTGACCCAACTATGCAAATTACGGCGCAGTTTAGGAAGTTACACCATCCAGCTTCCATTTCAATTTAATGGTTTTCAGAAAATCTAAATACAAATTCTTTTGGAAAAATACTGCATTGCCAGATAAAGGAGTAAGAGAGAGGCATTTGAATATATTTCTTCTCAAGCCGTGGCCAGTTTAAAAGAGTAAACCATTATAATAAAGTTATTCAGCTTCCATTTCATTATAATGGTTTTGGGGAACCAAGAAACAAATTTCTTCGGAAAAATACTGCATTACCAGATAAAGGAATAAGAGAGAGGCATTTCAACATTTTTCATTTTTTTTAATTTCCAAGCAATGGCCAGTCTGAATTGTTAGCTAGGTTTGAATTGTTTTAGAAAGTTAATCTAATAATGAGGCTGAGCTTGAGCGAAACTCACATCAAAAAAGAAATGAAAAGAAAAAAGTAACTCAATCATATTCCGTACAGATAGGATGAAAACTAAAAGGTGCTTCTTCTACTCCCAAAAGAGGCATTTTAAATGTGAAAATATGTATATTTGCAAAGATCCTAAGCTTGCATCACAAAAGATTTCTAAGAAAGCTAAGATTGCTTTTAAAATTAAATATTTCCCCCAAAAACACCCATCTCCTTGTCAGATTTGAGAAATTAAATAATAGTAGAGGTAACGCGTAAATTACTTGAGGACTTATAAATTTTGCATCATCACACTTATGAGTGCATAAAGTTCAAGTTTTAGCTTGTAGATCAGTCAGGTTCTACAATATCTCAGATAGATCCATATTATTGGCGTTTTCATTAGGGTTTTGATAAAAATCTATTTCTTCCACCACATACAAGTGAAATCTATCGTTTTTTGCTATAAGAAATAGGTGCTATTATTTTTTCTTTTGTTCGAGTGTAATGGCTGGGAAGTACGTTTCACCTGAATTTAATAGCAATGCTCTCATGACTTTCAAAGGCATATAAGACGCACTATATTCTCAAACAACCTCAAGAAATTGAGCAATAGATGACCAAAATGATGTAACTAAGAAAGTTTGCACACCGAATCTATAATATATTGGCAGTATATAGGACTCATATAATATAAAACATCATGAGCTGTGGCACTTAGTGTAACACGAAGACCCCGAACACCATCCAATGTAATTTTATCCACAGCAGTTTCGCCACTGAGTTTCAATCCTTTTCGCCACTGCACAATAAAAACAAAGAATTATAATAGTATAGGAATAAAAGAAAAGGCAACAAGAATGACACAAATCCAACCAAATAGACCCAAATTAAGAATGGAAACAAGCATTACAAAATAAAACAATAACGCCAAAGATTAGGAACTATGAAGCCCTTAAACTGAACGAATTAAACTTGACTATTAGATTAAAAAACCGGTTTGGAAAGCAAATTAACAAGAGGAAATTCCAAACTACAAAATAGACAACTAAGCACAAAATAAATGCCAAAAAAGCACCCGATTATACTTGCATAACTAAAAATATATTTCAAACATTGTAGTAAACTACTCCAATTGCAATATCATACAGTATTTTGCTTCCCACTATTAGGCCAGTTTTATTGGAAAACCTTCCAGTCATGCCATTCCTGAAGTAATTTACATTAAAAATAAAAGCATTTTCTCTTTAAGTTTGCCAAGATGAAATTAAAACCAATTTCATGCTAGTTACAAAACTTTGATATTGTCCTCTACTTCATCTTTTTGGTAAAATAACATTTTATTAAATAAACTTAATAACAAAAGCAATTATTTTAGACCATTCAGTTTCAAATATAACCTTAAGTTATAAAGGAATACAGACTACCTTTATGGTTTCAATGTACGGCTAATTAGCTCAACACTCATATAGTCCCTACAGTCAAAAAAATTATAAATATCTCCTTATTTCCAAAATGTTAGCACTAAAATGAGACTTTCCACATCTAGTAGTAGAGTTGCCAATTAAACAAGCAGCAAAAGAGAAAATAACCCTAATTGTATTCATCTTAACAACCGGAGCAAAGATTTCTTGATAATCAATTCCATAAATTTGAGTGAAGCATTTTACCACAAGTTTGGCTTTGTATCGGTTGATAGTTTCGTCTATTTTTTATTTCACATTGAAGATCCATTTGTAAATATCAACTTTCTTCCCTATAGAAAATCCTGAGAGCATCCAAGTATCATTTCTTTCAAAGGCCTAAATTTATTCATGGACTGTATTTCTCCATTCAGGAATTTTAAAATGATTTGAATATTGTTAGGAATTTTCAAGCTAGAAAAATATATAATAAAGTCCTAAAGCTTAGAAGATAATTAGTCAAACTGACACTAATGATTAATTGGGTAATTAGAGCTTTTCTTGAAAGAAGAAATAAGCATGTGTACAAAGGCAGCAGTCTAATACTTTGATGAGGAATGTCAAAAAAGCATAGCAGCCGAAGCTTTGATAGAAATAGAGTAGATCAATCTATTTATGAGATAGGCATGAGTGAGTATTGGTAAAGAGTTTTAAATTTTAAAATTCATGATGGCATAGGAATAATAACATATACAACGGTGGGGATTCCACACACCCCCACCAAGTAATATTTTAGGACATTGCTATGGATCATAATAAATCGAGCAAACTCATGTGATTTTGAAGTCATGGTAGGAGGCATAGGAATAATAACATATACAACGGAGGAACCACCATAGGAATATCTCATTTCCTAAATCATTTCATGTTTAACCATCACCATGGTTTAAACAAGAAAGCCTTAGATGAGGTAGTATACGGGCACAGGTGAACGAACTATGAATTGAGTAATAGCACAGGCGAGATAGGGGCTTAAGCAAGTGGGCAATCAATAGATCACACATGCCAAAAGGCTTGAGGAACACATTTGATTTGCCAATGGGAGACAAAAAACTCTAAGTTATTCATGACGTCAAACTCTATTGTGAACCACTGCCTCAAAGCACTCTTCATGCCCTGCGTATTCACTGTTAACCTCCTTTCTTCTCCACTATAGTTGTTTTCTTTGTAGTCTTCCTTCTTAATCTCCTACTTCTTTCAGTTAAGGCTCATCTGCTTAGCCAATGCATAAGCGGGCTACAAGTTTGCATGCTAGAGGGTCACGAGTTGCGACACTACAGAGGGCAAGCAAAGTTGTTAGCACAAGGTCACAAGCCATTCAACAAAAAAGCATGAGATCATTGTGATAAAACATGCGATCAGATGAATAAACCAGCACGCCAAGTGTTTTAGAGAAGCAAATCACAAGTCATGAGACCGATAAGGCTCGAGCAAATAAATGACAAGATCTCCCAAATCTTCATAAGGATAGATCCCCATAGGGTCTTCAGAAACCTCCGAAGATAAAGGTAAGTCTCATTTTTGTCAAGCAAAATCACATCTATGAGATGTGTCATCTTCACGAGAGGAAAGATGAAGATCGACTTAAAGTCATGGCTTTGAAACCATGTTAAAAAAAAAAAAAAAAAAAGAACATTGCATACTTCTTCCTATTCTAATGGGTTAAAAAAAAGGCAATAACCTAATTAATAACAATCATTTCAATATTTAAAAAAATTCTTTTGCATAAAGAAATAGCAATTGATGGACTATATATGGAAAACAAAATAGTGAGGAATTGCCAAGATGGCTATTCTAGGGCTGCAGGCAAACCAAACGTTCGACGAGCTACTCGTTGTTCGGTTTGATTAAAGCTCGTTTGTGATCATTTAATTAGCTAAACAAACAAACTTGAACAATATTTTAAATACTAGATTCTTAAATAAACAAACTTGAACACTAATTCATTCGGGTCATTTATGTTCGCGAACAACATCATTTGAAGTTCGTGAACAAGCTCGACATTAAGCTCGATAAGAAGCCCGATAAAAGCTTGATTCTTGTTCGATTTTGAACTCGTGAATAAGCTAGATAAAAATAATTAATATTTGACTATAAAATTAATAAATATAAATAATCATTGCCTTTGTTACATAGACAATTGCTTTTATTATAAATGTGTTTGTTCATAGATATGTTCATGAACGTATTTGTTTAATAGTTAAAAAAAAATTCGTTAAATATGTTCGCGAACAAGCTCGATAAGCACTAAACGAATGAACATGAACTGAACATGAACCGAACATGAACACTCATTGATTTAAATGAGCCAAACACGAACACAAACAATAAAGCTCGAACAAACATGAACCAAACTTGAACAAGCTGATATTAAATGAACACAAACATGAACACTCACATACTCGGCTCGGCTCGGTTCGTTTGCAACCCTAGTGATATCTACATCCAACAGAGGAGATGTAAGAGGAACAGATTGCCAAGGTGGCACTAGAGGTGCAAGAACTACAAATTGCTAAGGTGGTGCTATAAGTGTAGAAGCTAGAGATTGCCAATATTTAAAAATATATATATGAATGTACGAAAAAATTAATTGACTTGTAAATGGGAACTAAGATTGGAATAAAGAACAAAAGAACAAGCAAGTTCTACAATTAAACAACTAGTCAGTATATGATAGCTAAAGTTTATGAAACCTCTTCGGGAAGTGTTTAAAACAAATCTAATCAAGAATAAACTGTAAAGAGAACATCAAAATCAAAAGTCTAGATAATCCATAATAATGCATAGATTGCTCGGTACACCAGAAAGCATAGAGTATAAATAAAATAAACTATACGTCAACTAAATACTACATTTTCTTTTCTATTCCTCAATCATAACACTTTCTCAGTTTTGTAATTGAAAACATTGCATTAAACACAAATTGCAAGTTGAATGGGACCATTCCCTTTACACATAAATAAGAGAATGTACAGGCAAAGGTATGGTTAGTTTATTTGATACGAAGGATATGCACAGCATTACCTGACAAGGGATTAACAAAACTCTTTGGGTGCAACGTTGATGTGTAGTTAAGTGCCTTTCAGCAAGACTAGCAGTTATCCTACGAAAATCACCAACATCATCAACCAAATTGGCTTTCTCCAGCCTCTGTCCAATACCATGAACCATAAAGACTAGATGACCAACTGGAACCTGAGGAAAAAACAAGATGATATAAATCTATGAATAAAATACATGCTTACAATTTGAAAGTTGAAATTTATCTTAAACAATATGTATCAATTTGACTAAATCCAAACCAATATTAATATTATAGACACCATTTAAAATTCATCCGGGGTAGATCCATAATATATACTTAGATTGGCAGGCTGCACAATTTACCACATTGTATTCCAATAAAAAGGATTAAATAATAGCTGAAATGAACTTTTTATGAGTCATAAATTATCCTAAAAGGGTGTGCCCTGCACAGCTTAGCATTTTCAAACAAGCAAATCTATACTACTATTAAAATGTCACTTGTGATTCTCCCAATACATCATCCTGATCGTTCCTTTTATACCGCGGAATCAATCCTCGCCATTTATTATTTTATTCATATCGGACTGAGTGTTCCTCAAAATATTTTTACTTCGTAGCTTCTTCTTCTTAAAGAAATATAGATTCATCCCTTCGCGACCCAATCTCTCGACCAAATATATTAAGGACCCATTTGGGAGTTAGTAGAAACTTTGTTTAAAAGATTATGAAATTTACTATATACCACACCTTTTGCTGATATGAAGCTAAAGATGGACTTTAGTCCACAAACCATCCAATGTAATGATTTTATTTTCACACACAAAACCAGTGAAAGCTAAATCACAATTAGATCCAAGGTTGGTGCATTGATAATGATCATAAAAAAGCAGATGCAGAGTGCTTGGTACACTGTAGAATCAGTGCATATCACTTAGCAAACCAAAGGTGCCATATGTCTAGTGACATGACAATCAAAGACTAACATCAAGAAACTAACCATGGAAAACTAACACACAATGCCCTAAAGCTCAATGGTTGATGAGCAAGAGACCAATAATTGGAACCTGACGAAGTGATGCATGTTGATTAGGTAGCCAAATTTAAGTGCCCAACGAATAGCAAGACATCTAGTTCTTAACAACAAGTCAACCTATGCTCGTGGACAGGTGATAATACCTACCAAACTAACGTGAACATGGTGGCCTGGCGCTTGACAGAAAATGATCTTATACCTAGCAAAATGGCTATAAATAGACTGGAAATTGGCATTCTAGCACCCAATGAATTGAAACCCAAAGCTAATGAATTTAATCAACAAGCTGATCCAAGGAAACCAACCACTCAGGACTAACACCGCTGCCATTGTAGATCTCCTCTAAAAAAAAATTCCTTAGTATTGTATGTTGTCCTCACTAGTCAGAAAACTCAAAATTCTTCAATAACCTAAAATTTTTTCATTCATGAACCATCTATTGAGAGATCTAGATTGTTCAAAATAACGCATCACATGACAACAATAGATATTCAATTCAAATTTTCATTAAGAGAATCAAATAATTATTCCATGAAAATGCTTTGAAAGCTTTATCTTGCCATAGGCATCTGCTTAGCTTAACATTTTTCTTAAACTATCCCTCCAAGGAACTTGCTTGTAGTCAAATGGACTTTTCCCAGTCCAAGGTTTCCTTAAACTCAACACTAACAACTGTCTATATTTTTTTAAATGGTGATTGAGGGGAGGTTTAAATCTGAGCTGCACATGTTTCTTTGTTGGCTGCTTCTTCTACTTGCACAGCCAACTATCCTTCATGTTGAGCTTGAAGGTCATGCGAACATCCGACGGTAGACGTTAATCAAAGGAAGAGACAAAAATCGACGGCCGAGATACCTCCATTTTATCTTAGTTTATTAATGGGATTTTATATTTAATTATGCATTTTCTATTTTTATCCTTACTTAAGGGTCTTGTCTTATGTAAGCCCAAGGGGCAAGTTGCCTTTTAGTTTCTTTTAAGGTCTATATATAGAGGCCCTTGCTTTTGTATTAGACGATGATGGATTATTAATAAAAAATAAATTTAACTGCACGCTTGTTCTTTGGAAGAACTTTGATGAGATACCTATGTGAGGGAAGCGTAATACCCACCAGCCACAAGATGTGTCCGGGCTCGTGGTTGAAGTCTCTAGGTGAGGGCATCGCATCACCCGTCAGCCGCAGAATGTGTTCGGGCTCACACTTTATCTTCTTTTCCTATCTCCTTCCCTCTCTCTTTCTCCACCAGCCATCTTCTTCCATTATTCCTCTCTCTAAATCCCCCACCCTCTCCTCCTTTAACCGCTGGTCTTCTACCACCCTTCCACCCTCCCTCCACCACCTAGCTGGCAACCCCTTCCCCACAACCCTCCCCTTCCCCACCGAAATCCACACCTACTCCCTCTTCCCTTGGCTTTACCCATTCAAATCTTGCATTCAAAACCTTTCAATTTGAGCCCTTCTTATTTTGAGAACAATTTAATTTCATATTCAAATAAATTTGAATTTTGAATGTGTTTCCTAAAATGAGAATCCCTATTTTAAGAAAGTTCCTAAATTCATGTCCATTTGAATTTTAAATAGGGCTGGAATTAAATCAATCCTTCCTAATTTAAAATTCTAATTCAAGCAAGCATTAATTTCCCTCTCTTAAACCCTCCCCTCCTTGAAGTCGTTGGCCCCTCCTCATCAACAAGTTTGAATTTCAAATTCAAATAGTCTCTTGATTACTTTCCTAAATTAATCAATTGTTAATTTGGAAAGCTTCTTAAATTGAATTCAAACAGATTTGAAATTCAAAAACCTTTCTGGATTAATAAATCCATTTTAGGAAGCCCCTCCAATCCCTCCAAATCTGAAATTAATTTCAGATTTAATTCTCAATCCTAATTAATGCTTGATTCACATTCATTGAACCTAGACACCTCATCCTTCCCTCTCACTTGGCCAGCCCCTCTCTCGCCTCTATCCTAATGATTTCTTTCCTAATTAAAGGCCCCAATTAAGGCGATAATTAATTCCTCTCTTCCCTCCCTCCTTTCTTGTTTGAATTTCAAATTCAAATCCATTAATTAAGGTAAATCTAAGATTGAATTTTAGATCTTTAATTTTTATTACCCCCTCCGTTCTACATCAGAAGGTCTTCTCAATGGCCTACACCTTAAATTAAGGTAGAATTAAACTCTCTTTCTTAGGACCTTGGTTGACTAAGGTGGTCAATGCCCTAGTGCCTTCATTTTAGGTTCAAACAACTTATCAACATTGTGCCTTCACCAACACTTATATAGAGATCTATCTGCTTTGTTGATTTGCTTGTATACAAGGGCTGCTCACAAGATAAGATTTAACATTATCTTCTCCAAATGATTATTCTCTATCCTCTTCTCATGTATACATGAGTAATGATTCCGAAACATCAGTTTCTATTTGGGACTTGTAAATTCTCTATATATAAAATTATACTATACTGATTTGATAAAAAAAGCTTATGTAAAACATACCTGAGAACAGTAGTCATCCATTTCCTCCTCCATTTGTTGGCGCTGCTCATCCTAAAGAATTGTTACATCGATGGCATTTGTCATTAAATGGGTGTAAAACTCAAAAAATATATATTTTCTCAAGAGGACAAGAAATCAAGCGTGTTTCAATTAATATAGCATCTTGTAAGTTCAGAGTAATTCAAATCATTAAACAAAATCACCTCTCACGTTGACACATTTCTAGAATTCAAACACAAGCGTCTATTCTTTCGTAGTTTTCCTCCAATTCTGAACAATATGGCCATGCATTCCAATTTCAAGAATAAAGCAGAATAACAAGTACAAATATTAAATACAAACAACGAAATCAAGCCTTTATTCCACTATGCAGGGTCGAAAGTACAAGTATTAAATCTATTTGCAAAAATTATCAAGCAGCATGCTTGTTAATGATCTTTGCAAGCAGAATGTATATTACGGCTGAAATTTATCACCAGTGGAGTGAATAAATAATGAGTAGCAACGGCATTTGTTCAAAAGTCCAAAACTTTGAAACTGTTCAATAATCTAGAACTAAGCAATGGCACTTGGATCATTTATTATTATTAATTAATTCATTCATTAATTTGTATAGAATATAAATTATAAATGAAGTATATAATTAGTTTAGCATTACTAATTAAAAATAAATGTTATTTACACTATAAAAAATTATTAAAAAATATATTTAAAAATATATAGTTTATATTGTAAACTTAAAAAATAATAACTTAAATTTATTTAATCCCACGTCACTTGGGAACTTCTTTTTAGTAATGCTTATATTATTTTTGAGTTTGCATGGGTTAATAACTCATATTGAGTGATGGAGTCATGACAAATACTTAGTTGAAATTTCTTTGATAAATAAATATTTTGGGAAATTAAATTTTAAATTAATTTATTGAATTATGTAAATAATTCATTGAACAAGCCGGTTCAAAGAAACCAAAACTGGTTTGCCGTTGAACCAACAATTTTGACCAGTTCACTCTAGTTCAATGCAAAATCAATTTTTATAATAAATCAGACCAATCTTATGATTGGTTCACTATGGAACCGGTCGAACTAGCCAGTCTAGTCTGATTTTTAAAACTCGGTATAATCTACCAGCAAGCTAAAAGTAACTAACCTCCCCCCAAAACTATCTTTCAGAAATTCAAATGTGAGAAACAGAACAATATAATATTTAGAATCATTAGAAGATATCCCATGCTAGCTATCTAAGTAATTTTTCCCATAATTTTCGCAACCTTCACCAAATAGAACAATAGGCTCCCATACATTAATTATATAACAAATAACTAACCTTCTGCAATTATATTTGCCTTGGAATTTCTCCTAAGTTCATTGCTTGCACACAAACAAGAAATATCTTTAGCATAAGGCTTCGCATTTTTTTGTGAGAACAATCTTCTTTGATCAAAACCTCAAATTACATCTAATACTTATAAAAATAGAAAAGCATAAAACATCTTTAGTAAAGGATATGATTCTTTGGAATCAAATTATCCAAAGTCAATATTTTTCATCAAATATGACTGATGAAAGTAGCAGTTCAACATAATAAAACATATATAATCAAAACTACAAAATAAACCAGCTATTGTTAATAGCTACATGGATAAGTTGTGCTATGCCACTTGTCCAAAACATTCACTAAATGCAGCATGTTTCCTACATAGTAACCTACAAAAATATTGAAAAAAAAAAAAACTAACCTGAGTTGGCTTTAGAGAACCGGATGTTTGGAACCCGCGTCTCAATTTAATTCCATTCCCTCGTCCAAGAGTAAACCCAGGGGTGTCAAAGTCCAACCAAGCTTCCCATGTGTCATCCTCCCCTGTGAAAAGAGCATGCAAGCCCTGAGAAAAGACTGAGTTAGTCATTTCAATCAGTTATTAAGCAGACTTATAATAAAAAATAACACCTGTGTCATTCCTTGCAAATCAACACGGGCAGCAAACAGGCCTGAAGGCTGAAATGTCCGCCTATGCCAAACCTAAATGAATGAACAGGCATAAATTAGAGAGTCATTTACCATGCAGCTCAGTTGCATCATAAATAGATACGTAAACAGAGCAAAAAATTTATAATACAATTCAGAAATATTCTCATAAGTGTGAATAATCAATAGCGTCATGAAAAAAGTCATGGAATAAGCCTTTACTTTACTGAATGTCATTACCTGAAAGGTACAAGTGACAAAGATGTGAAACGATGCATAATTTGAAGGGTTATTCGGTTTAAAATAAAAGGGGTGTAAGGTATTCCAAATTCAAGGGTTTTGAAAATATTGGTGTCTTCTCTAAAGTAAAAAAAATGATAAATAAAATTTTAAAGTATTTTGAAATTCACCGTCTAGTTCAATTTTGCTATATTTAAAAATCATTAAATTTGATTGATTTCTAAATAAACAGTGCAAAGCTGATCTTGCTGGTGTTCTTCTATAGTCTCAATCAAACAGTAAATTCATTGGCATTCCCCCGCAAGCTGCCAAATGCAACCACTAGCATCCATCATTATTGCCACCCACCGCTCACCACTGGGCACTGCAAGCCACTATCGTTGCCGCCATTGTTGTTGCTGGCCACTACCGCCAACCAACAACAGGTTGGACTTTAAATTGCATTTATTTTATTTTAAACCAAACAAAAAAAAAGTAATCACCTACATTTATTTTACACTCATCCGAAAAACTTCAAATATTTCAAGTACATTGTATTCTTTTTACCTTGTATTCCATTTTACTCTGCTTTCTTTTTTCATTCAACCAAACAGCCCCTAAATCAAGTTAGTATTTTGACACAAAATATAGACTTGTTTTATGTCAAGAATGTTCAAAAGGCAGTGTCTTATAGTTAATAAGCTCAAATCAGAAGTGTTAAAAGATTGAAAACGATTTCATACAAAGGAAGTGTAGCCAAAGTCCACAGTTCTATATTTTTTATATTTTCAAAAGCTTGAAGTTCAGCAAAAAAAAATATTTTGTCCAAAATAGATGTATTACCTAATGCAATATTCAAAAGGATTAAATGGAGGACCCATAAATCATCTAAAATAGTAGCGATCATAATCAATTTTAAACTCAAATATTTTCTCAGCATATTGTTAGCTATGATTCTCCTGCTTCGGTAAATAAAATAAAATGAAACCTAGTAAGCTTTTTTAAATTATTCACCATTCTTCTTTGAAGACAATTAATATCAAGATAGCATTATCATATGAAAATATGATATCATAGTACAAATTTGGACAAATAGATTGTTCAAGAAAAAAATTTCTAATAAGTATCCAAATGGCACTCTATCATCATCTCAATAAGCTCACCAAAAACACTAGGAAAGATTGGTACATTTGGAATGCATATAATAACCACATTGAACTAAAAGCGAATGGGTTTTGACAAGAGTGTAAGTAGTTGATGTAGTTAGAACTGAATTCCAAAAGTGAGTTTTATTGAAGTAAATTATGGTAATATCTATTTGCTTAGATGAATTCACTTCATGCCAACTCTGCTATTGTATTAACTTGGAAGAAAAGTTGTCACCATCCTCCAATTAATTGTATATGATTCTATAATTATATATAAAAAGCAAAACTAAAAATGACTAACTTTTAATTTACCCATCCTCTCATAAATGGGACACGTTTCTAACTTTTATGAACGTGAGTTCCAAAAGTAGAAATTCCAAATAAATGATTGAATTTAACTCCATAACTAAAATCTAACCACTTCAAAAATCAATCAAAATGAACTAACAGAAGTGTGAATTGAGAAAATAATCATGAGCCAAGATTCTGATAGCATTCTATTCAAAAAGTCCACCAGCAGATTGTAATTCTCAACCAAGCTACTTCGAATAGAAAATAAAATATTGAATGCTAGATAACAAAGAAATCGGAAAAGTAAAAAGCGAAAGCAAAACCAACTCTTCTTCAAAAATAATTCATCCCCCTTGCCTCTTCTCAACTTTTTCCTTCCCGCTTTCGCACTTCATTATAGTCAAACAAATAGTTTCAGTGCAACGAGACTAGCAATATTAAAAGCATAAAGTTTATGCAGATGCATGTGAGACAAATAAATGCATACTCTATAGTATAATGAAATGCTTCTTATGCAACTTGGAGAATTTTTTCCATGGAGTGTAAAGAGGAATAAAACAATCAAGCATCCTGAAAAGAGAAATAATACAATCAAATTTGAAGTAAGTGATTTCGAAGGATTACTTTCCCTTGAGACTTCATAAAGATAAACTTCCCTCCTACCTTACAGCGGTAAGCCAACTCCAGCTGCTCTGCAATGTCTTCACGTACAGGAAGCCAATCTAAACCCCCTTTTCGAGCAAACCAGTGGCCTCTTAAAACTCGTCGGTTTTCCCCATTCCAATACACTGGGAAACAGTGCCGCCTAGTTAAATCTACCTGGAAATAATAAGAAAGATAAGGCAAAAAGACTGTGATAGAAAAAATACCAAAAAGAAATATCAGTAAACTGTGACTACTAAATTTCATTCACTTGATATCTCACGGATAATAACAGAGAACAAAATAAGGAAGCTATCAATTTCTGTACAGATCATCAAAAATTTTCATGCGTAGTTACAAATTTATCATCAGTCAAAGAATGAGCTGAAGCTTCACTTCTACCTTCAAAATTAGTAGAGCTACGATTAAAACTGGAATATAAAAGATTGACCACTGAAAAACTTCTTAATCAAGAACACATGAAAAATAAGTACAGGATTGGCCAATGACAGATCATTAACATCAGCACAACGTCAACTAAGCTTAGGGATCATTAACTTAGATCATGCAACGCAAAAAACAAAAAAACTAAAAATAACTAAAAACAAAGTTTTTGAAATTTTAAAAAGACAATAAACAAAGAGGTTTGGAAAATTAGATTAATCACATACAACTTTCAACAGTCAGATATCCCGCTACCCAAGTTTATTCAGTAATCAAACTATCAATTGAAAGCGCTCACATAATCACCATCCCGTCTAAACAAAACCAGCATGGGATTTGAATATTGTCATAGTCATAAAAAGAACAGATCTTCAATCGAATCTAAACCATTTGAATTCACACAACATTATTTCTAAATACACTTTAAATACAGCACAATCAAACACATGCATATATTATGTCTCCATGTTGCATATTCAGCATTTTTCTTCATATTTTCTTGTTTGATATGCAATGTTTCTTCATCTTCCAACCCCAAATCTCCATTTCTGATGTACAGCAACCAAATTTCCTCCATAAAATTTATTTGTTAGCAAACATGATGCAAGCAAAAATTTGGGAAAAGCACCAAATTTTTTCGAGCAAAAGAAACTCTTCCTAGGATAAAAGAAAATTACAAAAATATCCAAAAGGACAAAATACAACAAATAAACCAAAAACAACTTCACTTTTATAATATAAGAGGACTTACAAACTTAGACGCTTACAAACGACACAAACATTAACATAAACTCCTAAACTTGCATTTCATAACATTGCTTGAGAAGAAGGATACAGGTGGGGTGGTCACTTGCGTAGAGAAGAAGAGGTTAGAAGCCAAGACGAAACATAGCTCGCAAGGAGAAGAAGGGATGGAACTAGCTCGCAAGCTTTTCCAACAAATAAACCCGCAGGTTTAGGCTCCAAAAATCACATTATATCTCTCTAAAACTTACAAAACATCTATATATAGAAGAAAAGGGCAGCCAAACAGCCACCTAAAATCCCCAACCAAACCAATCAACTAAGGGGAAGAGGAAGGGCAATAGACACGACAAAACAGCTCCTAAAATCTGCACAGGAAACGGGAAGGAAAGCCACGGGAAACACAGCCAAGGAGGGACCCGAAGAGCCAACACAGAAAACGAAAAGGAGAGGCCACGGGAAAGCAACCAGGGGGAGAAACCGAAGAGCCCACACAAGCACCCAGCAGGTTTCACGGGATCAGCACAAAGAAGAAACCAATGAGACACAAGAAGGGAAGAGACAAAGATTTAACTCCTCTTAATGAGCTTACAAGAAGAATACCTTTTCCAATTAATGAGCTAACATTGGCTCAAACATTTATGAGCTAGAACCAAGAAGATCCCAATTTTTTAACTCAAAACCAGTGTAACCAAAGCCCAAACCGAGAGCGGCTAAGGCCCAAACCAAGAGGTAGCAAGCAGCACAAAGAACAAAAAGACCCAATTTGATTTGAAACCCCCCCCCCCCTACATCAAATCATTAACCATGACTGGGTTAATCTTAACATTAGACATCTCAAAAAAATCTAGCCATCAAGCAACCATAGAAAGAAATAAAAAGAGTAAAAAATAAATCGATGAATCTTAGCAGTAGTAGATGATAATAGTAAGCAAAAAACACAACTGACGGGCAATCATTACAAACTTTTAAGTTCTATTTGTAGCAGCTTCCTCGCTGATTTGCTTTTTAGAACACTATCACATTTCTGTTAGGTTACAATTTTCTTGTTACTTTTTAAAAATTTCTATGGTGAATGAATCAAATACTTAATTGTTTGCTACAGAAATAAAACTTCGTAAGGCTAACCAATGAGTTAAATTTCGCTACAGGAAAAAGGTTTGTTCTATTTTTATATCAAATTTACACAATGAAAGATAATAATAGATTTGACACAATGAATAATGCAACAGGAACAAAATTGGTGATTTAGATTCATATTAAACCAACAAAAAAGTAATTGTAATTATTCAGAAAAAACTATCATAATGTAGGTTTACAAATTTTGTGGTAGTTTACATTAAAGTAAAAGCATGCCAATTATTACACAAGCATTTTCATCATACCAACCATTACTAAATAAGGTACTAACTAAAACTTCCACAAAAATACAAAAACAGCGACTCAAAATAAGAAAAGACCAAAGCATTCCAATGACCTACAAGATAACACAACCACACACCAACCATACACCAGGAAGCCTCCCCCCCCCCCCCCCCCCCCCACCCACAAGGGAAAAAATACATTATTGAAAAATAAATACTTATTGGCTAATTTAAAAGAGTAAATCCTGCAAATAATGCCCTAAAAAGAAGCCAAAAATGAATGAATAATTACATTTGATAAACTTCAAACCTACTAAAAGATTATACATTTATATACAAGGTATCAAGAAAAATAAATACCTCATAAAGGCCTCCTTTTACCGGTACACCAACTCTCTCTTCTTCAACAACATATAATTCATCCCATCCACTGTGAGGCAAAGAGTCAGAAGCCCTATAAGATTCATTCGGACCTTCGCTACATTCCGCATACTCCTTCCACCAATAAGAGAGCATGTCTTCCTCTCTCTGCAAGATAAGAATTCATCTGATACACATCAAGATAAGTTCAAGTTGAAGTTACAACAATAGAGAAGTACAAAACTAAAAAAGGATGTGAAAACATGTTCTCAAGCTCAGATCAAACTACACACCATCTAAAATGATGCAGAGCTGGCATATGCAATCAATATCTGTCCATATGAATGTAGAACTTCAGCTTTTCAAGTACTAGCAGATTTACATAGAAAAAATATTAGCATAAAGAAACCAAAAAACCAGGAGGTAAGTCTTACTTGTGAAATTAAACACAAGCACTGATTTAGATCCGCACTTATATTTAGTAAGAGTAGGAAATAAGAAAATGAAGAGTGTGGAAATAGAAATAAGAGACAAGGATGGATAAATCTAGAAAGGGAGGATTTTTAGAATGAAAACCTTATGTGATTCATATGCATAGGCAATGTGATCATCAAAAGCATACATACCCCTATTGCAACCATATCATGGTCCTAATAAGGCTGAACCAACTAGCCAAAAAAAAATACCAATATAGAAAAAGACTTAAATTATATTGAGAGCGTAAATAAAGATTGAAGTAGATTTTTTATGCTATATGAGAACATTAAATATCAGGCTGCCATGGTAATGCAACTGAATATCCACCATTGATGGTTATTAAAGTGTAGCATGATCACAATTAATTTCCACTAGCTTTGACATCCTCCTCATTTCATGAGTTAAATCAGGTACTATTCCAGAGCATCCACAAGAAAAAGATGAATATTTTCTGTAACACAATAGAGATCCAAGTGCAATCTATGTTGGTCATTTTCTTGTTGAGGAATATTCAAAACATCAAGTGCGAGGTCATACAGTCATATTTAACGGTTGAAATAATTGAGTTATTATGATAGGAACCTAAATGTAGAAGTAAAGCAACTTGAAAAACCTAAGTAAAGTTCGTTTTAAAGATGTAGACCAACATGAAGTGTGGTTTATGCCTAAAGGACTTGTTTGAAATTTACCAATAAAAAAAATGCACCCATAATGTGAAGAGTATAAACCTGTAAGAAAGAAGCCTCAAGTGCAAGAGAATCTCTCACACTAAATCTGAAATAATCACTTTTGCCGACAACCTCAGTGTGGGGAACAGAAGCTGCAAGCTCTGCAAAGTACGTTCAAAAATATTTTAGTACATATCATTAATCAAATTACAAAGTAAACAATGAGATGAAAAAAAAAAACAGCCATCTGTCTACGCTAACCTACCACATAAAATCTTGATTTTCTGCAATCGCCAACTAGTCTGTTTTAAAATTTATGATCACCTTCTAAATTATTATCTCCATTACACTTGTCCATCTAATAAAAGTTGGCAATGGGTAGAAGCGGCATGGGTGACTTAGGTGTAGATTAGATATGAGCTATCTTAAAAGCGTGTCAACAAGAAGAAAATCCATCAGCATAATTAATTGGGTTCTTGCTATTTCTCCAGAGAAGAAAAAAAAACTACAATTTTCATAATGAAGGCAAAAATTGTAAAATATTTATTCCATTTATCTACTCATCATGGTAAAACAACAACATCAAGTATTTATCTCACTACGTGCGGTTGGCTATATGAATCATTTTTCTCCATTGTGTATCTTGTTAAGAATCTAATTCTTATTTTAATCTAATAAAGAAAGATCATTTCTAATATTTTAACCAAGTCTTTTTAGGTCTACATCTACCTTTCTTAACATAAGCCAAATCTAATACATCTACTCTCCTAACGGTGATAATACAACAACTACAAATATATACAGCGTGCGAGAGCATCATATTATTCATATATTTAAGTTTTCACAAAAGGGATTAAAACCGTAATGCAAACTTCAACCATGAGATCAAGCAGCCCATTTATATGAATAACTCACCTCTCTCAGCAAGAGGAACTTTGCAGAAGTACCAACGAACATCTTCACCATCAGAAGGGCTCCTCGTCTGAGTAAGGTACTTCTGGCGACCCTTGGACTGTTCAATCAAATCTTCCAACTTGGCTATGTTCGAAGGAGTGTTCTTTAACAAATCTGGAGAAGTCTCCACTTGGTTAATATCAGCTGCCTTTGCTGAGAACATTGTTTTATTCTCATGTTTCTCAATAGAATGAACGTTAGAATTATTCATCAAAACAATCCTGCAAAAAGAATCAAAAGAGCTTTGTGTCAAAAACTATGGGTAAATACAAAAACCATTTGGACAAGTAGAACAATTGCAAGGAAAATTTCATTGTATTGCCATAAATACAACATCAAATTTTTGCGTCTCCAACAAACAGAGAAATTTAAAATTAAAAAAAAAAATTTAATTTAAAGGGCGGACAAACTAAAAGTAAAAAAAGGGGCAACGCTCAAAAAAATTAAACAAAGACCCAAAGGCTATTTTAAATGAAATTCAACTGAACCAATAAACCTTAATTTCTTCATGAGTGTGCTGTGAAATTCAATTTGAAAGTCCTGCCAATTTTACTGTCAAAGTCTGATTTATGTTCAACTCTTAAAATTTTTTGAAATATCAAAATATCCTATTTAACTTCTAAGAAGGTTTTGCACTTTCAATCATAGTTTTGAGACTTTCAGCAACAGATTTAATGCTTTCAAACATAGTTTCCGGCTTCGTTTGGGACAACTTTCTTACAACTTTTTCAAACAATTCTTTAGTATAAAAATATTTTAAGCTAGACATTTTTTAGAAAGTAGTAAGAAAGCTGTCCAAAATGAAGCCTCAGTAAAAAGTTGCAACCGAAACTTGTGGAAACTAAGTTCTTTGGCAGTTTAAGAGCAAGTTTCAGGTAAAATTGATGTAAAAATGGCGGAAGGATATATTTTTGCTAAAGCAACATAATTTAATCATATTGAATCGACCACATAAAAAAGATAATCCATCAATAATAAAATATTTAATCATGCATAAAAGCCACTTAATTCCGTCCATTATTGCTCAAACTACAATCCAAGTAATGCAAGAACATTACTCGCATAAAATGTAGATTACCAAAAGTTTTGTAGTGCTCACATAGCAAAATTAAATAACTTTCCGTAACAATGCATTCCTCACCTTTTTTTTTAATGCATTCCTCACCTATTGATTACAAAGTAATGAAGAATGGCACTTAAAATTGCGGTAGTAGTGCTAACCAATCATCCAAATAATCACGCGTGGAATTTGATAGGAAACACTTGGATTCACAAGTGTTCCTAGCCAAAATCAGTAAACTGCAGCAGATTTATTGCTGTCCACAGCAGGAAACAGCCCAAAAACAGAGATAAACAAGAGTTTTACACGAGAAATCTGAGAAAAAACGAAGAAAAACTCTTGTATTTCACTAGTAGATGAATAAAACAGCAAAGATACAATTGATCCTCAATTCGAGAGGAGGATCGATCTCTCCCAAATCTCTAGACGCCGCTAGAGCCCAAAGAAAACCTAAATCTAAGAGATCTCAAATTTCAGCCAACTTCCAGATACCCCCAAACCCTACAAAAATCAACTACTTAATGCATACAATTCAAAAGGAATTCCCTAAACAGTCCCTGCAATCAATTTCCCTCCTAAATTTCCTCAAATTTCCTTCCCGAAACCGTCCCGCAAGATGTGCGTCTCGCGCGCGGCTTCCGCCCAGGCGGAGCTGTTTCGCGATTTTGCCCGTGAACCGGTCCCGCCTGGACCGGCTGGACCGGTCCAGTGGACCGGTCTAACAATACTCCCCTCCCAAAGATCCACCTTGTTCTCAAGGTGGAAATATGCTCGTGTTCCCACGGAGGTGGCCATCCTTGAGGTGACTGAAAATCCTCACTGTATTGCTGAACCAAGGGCTGCATGGAAAGAGAAACATCCCCTTCCTCCTCCATCCTGATCACATCCAGCTTGTGTAGTCCCACCAAATAATCTTCCCCCACCTCTTGTATATCCCTATCCATGGTCTTAAGTGATTTCGTGGCTTTGGATAGCCCTGCATCTCCCCTTATAACCATCTTTCTCCCATCCACCATTAATTCCATTGTGAGTGCTCCCCAATTGTCCTTGGTTTCCCCCAAGGTCTGCAACCATTTCATCCCCAGGATGACATCCGTACTCCCCAATTCCAAGGGAAGGAAGTCTTCCTTTACATGGATTCCTTGAATCTTCAGTACTACTCCTCAACAGACTACTCTACCCATCTCCACCTTCCCCGTGCCCATCATCACTCCATAGCCTCCGGTATCCACTAACTCCATCCCCAATGACTCCACTATCTGGTTGGAAATAAAATTATGGGTTGCCCCACTGTCAATCAACACAACCACCTCGCGGTCAGCTATCTCTCCTCTCACTTTCATAGTGTGACTCGAAGTGAATCCCACTACAGAGTTGAGGGAGACTTCTGCCACATCCAGGTGCAGCTTCTCCTCCTCCTCATCAGAGTTGCTGCCTCCTCCCTCCTCGTCTTCCGCATCTTCACAGACAAGGAGAACCTGAAGAGTTCGGTCTTTGCACCTGTGCCCCGGCATGTACTTCTCATCGCATCTAAAGCACAACCCCTTTGCTCTCTTGTCCTGCATTTCTTTTTTGGTCAGCCTTTTGAAATTTCCCCCACTCCCTCCTACTGGCTTCTCCCGGGTGGTCTCATTACTGTTGCCTGATGCAGACCCCTTAGGTGCTAGAAGAGTGGTCGTCGTCCTGTAAGAGCCTCCTGAGCAGTTTCCTCGAGCCCCTTTTTCTGCTTTCTTTTGATCTTCTACCAACTGCGCCAGCTCCATAGCCTTTCCCAGGTTCCTCGGCTCCAGTACCCTGACTGCTGTTTGGATCTCTGGTTTCAGCCCCTTCATGAAGTTCCCTTCTAAGGCTGACTTTGAGATGTGATCCAGACGGCTAGCCAAGTACTCGAATCTGTCCCGATAGTCAGCCACGGTCCCCTCCTGAGTTAGAGCAAAGAACTGCTCATAGAAGTCTCCTCCCCCATCGGCTCAGAAACGCTCTAATAAACAATCCTTGAACTCTCTCCAGTTCCTGATAGGTTCTCTCCTGTCTCTCCACTGATACCAGGCCAACGCCTTCCCTTCCAGACACAAACCTGCCGCCGTTAGCTTCTCATCATCTGTCAACCCGTTGACTGCAAAGTAATGCTCCACCTTATAGATCCAGCCATGGCCATCTTCGCCCTCAAAGATGGGCATCTTCAAATTTCTCACCTTCGGATCCCTTCCATTGCCCCGATACTCTCCATAACCTCCCATTCCTCGAAGATGAGGTGCTCCCCAAGGGTCCCGGTCCTCCCTCCGACGTTGGTATCCTAGTTCGTCGTCATAATCCCCTCTTCCTCTTTCGAAATCAGCACCTCGACGCTGAAATTCAGCACCTCGACGCTGATACTCTTCTCTCCTTTCTCCAAAATCTACACTACCTTCATATTCCCCCCATCTGCCTCCAAAATCAACATCTCGACGCTGAAAATCAGCACCTCGACGGTCATTTCCCATGCTCATCTCCTCTCTAGAGAGTGGCTCTAGAGGTGGCATGTCGTCGTCCCTTTCAAGAATCTCCACCTCCGGATTCCTCCTCCCCCTGATTGGGTTTGGATTTCCTCCTACTCCATGGCCGTCAGTAGTCTCTCTCACTTCCGATGTCTCCGGATTGGTCTTCATCTCCAATAGTTTCTTCATCATTTCTTCCATAGCCGCGAACCTCCCTTCCAACCTGTCATTGTTGGTGGAGATTTCCAGGAACTTTCCCTCCAGATCTGTCTTCAGTTGTCCGAACTCGCCTTCTAATATTTCCACCTTCTTTCCGGCCATCTTTATTCTAACGGATCCCAAAAAATCCTCTTCCGGACACAATAAACTTGCTGAAATTTCAGAATTTCAGCCGCCGGTGGTCCCAAATCGACGCTCTGATACCAATTTGATAGGAAACTGATGCAAGCTAATTAGAGCAAGACACAAAGAGAAATTAATCAAGAGAGACAAATCTTACTTTTATAAATTTAAGACGTAACTTTGAGAACAAATAAGATAAGAAAACAACTATCTTTAGAAAAGACAACTTCCAGCTACCAAAACAAAAGAAGACTAACAAAGAAAACAATATTTTTAACAAAAAAAACTATCCTCAGAACATCCTTCAAGAGGACTCCTCACATGTACCGATTGTAGGAATAATTTTTAGAATAAGGTTTAGATATGCAAACCAAGGGTCCACCACAGCTAGGGGGATTCAATGTCCTTTTAACTTCTCCAGCAAAATGTCACCAAACTGACCACAACTTCACCAAACAGCCAACAACCTTGCTAAAACAGCCAACAAAAGAAACAGCCCACAGCTTTTCTAAAACAGCCAACCAAAATCAGCCAACAACTTCGCCAACGGAACTAGAAGAAAGATACAGGTGGGGTGGAACTTGCGTAGAGAAGGAGGAGGTTAGAAGACCGAGAAGAAAGAGGAGAAGCTCGCAAGCTTTCCTAGGGGAGAAGGAGAATGGAAAAAGCTCTCAAGCTTTTCCAAAGAAAACCCTCAGGTTTTGTAAGCACTTAGCTCTCAAATATTCACCACCATTTCTTCACAAAATACTTCATATATATAGGCCAAAGAGGGGGAACATAATAGCCAAAGTTCCCAAGTTTCCAAGAAGAAATAAAGAGCCAAGAGTCAATCCCGTTGAAACCCAAGAGGCAGTTTTAAAACAATCCAGAGAACAAAGCCACGGTTCCAGCCAGAATATCACAGACCGAGGAATCAGCACAGGAAGCCAGGCGGAAGTTTAAAGCTCGGTCAACAGAGGGAATGCCAAGGCGGTAAAGACAGCACCCAAAGAGTCTTTTCACTCCCCAAAGCAGCCAGCCGAGAGAGTGTATTCCCAAAGCAGAATTTTGGCTGTAGTATTTTTATTTCAAAGGAATGTGAAAGAGCAAAATCCACCCACCAAATCTAGTTCCTTTTTAATAAATTTATAGCAAGCCATTAGCTCATAATGAGCTACTTCTCCACTAGGTATTAATGAGCTTGACACAACTAAAGTTTTAACTTCATAAGCTCAAACCGAAACAGCCATAGTTCTCATGAAACCAGCAGCCTACAAAGGACAAATGGACCCCCCCAAGCCGGCAAATCCAAGGAAACAAAATCCAAACCTCTTCCTACCATGATCATTGGATTTACCACCATCATAGGATAGCATAAAAACAAAAAAAATAGAAAATATAACAAATATAGTTCATAACAAAATTTAAGCAGAAAAATCTAAATGCATCAGAAACACTTGGATTCACAAGTGTTCCTAGCCAAAATCAGTAAACTGCAGCAGATTTATTGCTGTCCACAGCAGGAAACAGCCCAAAAACAGAGATAAACAAGAGTTTTACACGAGAAATCTGAGAAAAAACGAAGAAAAACTCTTGTATTTCACTAGTAGATGAATAAAACAGCAAAGATACAATTGATCCTCAATTCGAGAGGAGGATCGATCTCTCCCAAATCTCTAGACGCCGCTAGAGCCCAAAGAAAACCTAAATCTAAGAGATCTCAAATTTCAGCCAACTTCCAAATACCCCCAAACCCTACAAAAATCAACTACTTAATGCATACAATTCAAAAGGAATTCCCTAAACAGTCCCTGCAATCAATTTCCCTCCTAAACTTCCTCAAATTTCCTTCCCGAAACCGTCCCGCAAGACGTGCGTCTCGCGCGCGGCTTCCGCCCAGGCGGAGCTGTTTCGCGATTTTGCCCGTGAACCGGTCCCGCCTGGACCGGCTGGACCGGTCCAGTGGACCGGTCTAACAGAATTCACCATGCAAGATAATCCATCATCATCAACAACAAAATCTGAAAATCATACCAACTAGTGGGTGAGATAACCCCAGCGTTGTATCTCATTCAAAAGTTGCATGGACAGAAATCCTATTAAGCATACAAGATAGCGTATCTTTCCATTTGAATATTTAGGTTGTGTGGCATGGCAGCATTTAAAATATTGGTTGTTGTTAAAATAAATTCTTCGCAGTTAGTATTCATGTAAAATATATGGCACATGCATTAAGGTATAAACAAATGCGTGTTAAGTGTGATGAATGTTCTCAGCTGTGAATGTATAGAAGCATTGTCATAACTGATTAGGTCTATTTACAATTACATAATATAATTTTTTGTGCGTTGCATTTACAGATATATATGAGAAGGATTTTTTTGTAATTTATAACCAAGAAAGGCAAGTAAACTTTCACAACAAAAGCTAGGAGACATATCCCACCACATATAAACAAAGAAATGTCATCTAAGCAACCCACTAACATTAAAATGCAACAATGAAACAACAATATGAAAGAAACAACCATTAGATTAAATACGACTTCTAGGATATTAATAGCCTAAAAACTGAACAACAACATGAATTCACCAGTAAAAGAATACGCCTATGGTGAAGCAGCAACTTCATCAAAATAGCAACATGGGCAACATGGGATTGTACTCAAAGAACTTCAATTTCTATGATATTATTCTGGTTAACAAAAAAGTCATCAGCAACTATTTCATCAAATGATATAAATATCATCTCATAATGGCAGGTTCTTATCTTTCAGATAATTTGAAAATATCTTTGAAACAACTGCTACAGTTCAATTTTGAATATGAGATTCATAAAACCAATTCACACTAAATTTTTATGTAAACTTTAGGAGCATATCCATTAATAGAATAATGCAACCACATATATGAGATCATGAAGAAATTTCTTTTTGATTAAACTTATTGAGATAGACATAAACTCATATCTAGATGTTCAACTAATACTAAATCTGCGGCTAATAACTTTTAACCTACAACAATCGAGCAATTCATAGATCGCAACTTCACATCTACAACAATCTAGTAATTCATGGACAACAACTTTCCATCTACAGCAATTCATCGACAGCCACATTCCATTTATATTGATGGATAATTCTATTAATTAGTTCTATATGCCATAATTAATGACTAATTTCCATAAATGTTGCTTTCCTGAATAGTAATCTCTCTACATATTTATGTACAACCTTTTCTTAGGCAAGTCATGGGAATAAAATTCAATCATACAATCTCTCATTTTCTACTCTCGTCAATCTTCTTCTAATTTTCAATGTAGTATCCAAAACTTTAAGGTTCAACTGCATATAAGGTCGATGAGTCCTTCAATATAGTGTCTCGCCACCAAACAGACAATTCATTCCGAAATATTGAAAGCCAATCTTTGTCCAACAAAAGCAACTAAAATATATGTGAAGGATGCTCATGAAAAAAAAGGCAGCGCCAGCAGCCATAAAGAAGCCAATGTCAAGGAACTGGTAACTTCAACAATAAAAATCAACCTCAAATGAAAAAACCAATATAAAATATTGGATGGGAAATTTCAAAACAAACCACCAACAAAGATAAATCTTAGCAGCTCTCTTTTCTAAGTTTCAGCCAACTAGACAGAAAAGTGAAGATAACTAGTTATTCTCCCAATATAAGTTTATTGGAAATATCACCAAATGAGCTTGGTTGCTAAAAATTATATATTCTCAGATGCCCTCATCATAAACAAGAACAAAATTACTACTTACTCAAGAGCATTATATCATATAACAATAAATAAAAATATTTTTCACAATGACAATTAATGCCCTAAGAATTAGAATGTGTATTAAAGTAGATGGGTCACTATCAAATAGAGGTGTCAACTATTGACCCAACCCGGAAAATCCGAGTTCAAGCCGACCTGTTTGACAAACGGGTTGAATTCAAGTTCCAATTTATGACCAATTTGAAAAGCCAGGTCAGCTCCGAATCAACCCGCTAACCCGAATTTGACCCAAGTTCTAGTTGCCCGCCGCGGTCCCGCACAGGCTTTAGCGCTCCACTACATTGCATGCGCATCCGCATCGCACCCACATTCGCATAGGCAGACGTACTCGTGTTACCTACAGCTCGCGCTCACAACCCGGGTCCTTGCACCAGTGCTCGTGCCCAGCACCTGCACTCTCGCCCCGCACCCGCGCTTGACCCTGCACGCCGCTCTCATCGCGTATATCGTGCTCACGCCTTGCCCTCACCCACTCGAGTCAAGCACATTGCACCAGCGCTCGCCCCCGACCCGCACCCCCGCTCGCCTGCTACCCTGCTCGCAACTCGGGTTAGCGGGTCTGATCAAGTCACCCGTTAAACTAACGTGTCGGGTCCATATCTGAATTCTAGACTTGTTTTCCTAATCGGGTCAAATTCTTGTTGAATTAGTTGAATGCGAGTAAATTTTGGTTTGGACCCGAAATGACCCGAAAACCCATTTTGACATCCTACTATCAAAAATGATTGAAACGAGTTTTTTCATTATCTTTAAAGATCTAACAATTACAATATGCTTCTAATGTCCAGCCTATATTACAACTTTTACCGCAACTTCAAGTCTTATTCAAAGCTCTACTTTCTAAAAAATAATCCCTCAAAGAAGGAATAAGCTCAAACAATGAGTTTTAATAGTTTTGTATCCACCAACAATCCTTTCAAATTCCTAACACACATCAAATAATGATAGGGATGTTTTCTTTGGCATTATCTCCTAAGACACCAAAACTTCACTTAACTAGAACAATTAATTATTTTTCAATTCACCAAAAAAAATATAAAAGGCTATTAACATGAAATTTGAAATCTACCTAAGCAATCCATAACTTCCTATCATAGCCAAACCTGTAAATATTCCAAACCTTTGTTTTAGTTCACAATAATGTGTGGGGGCCATTTAAAGTCAAAAATCTCACTAAAAAAATTATTTAATTCATTCATAAATAATCATAATTACCTCACTTGAGTTTTTTTAATGAAAGAAAAAATCTAAACCAAGAAAAATTTAAAACATTTCAACACTCTAATCCACACAAAACTTTAGTCCAAAATCCATGACCTAAAACTTGCTAATGCCCAAAAAAAAACATTGAATCAATCTCATAAAATTACCATATACATCAAAAGAAAATCCACAAAGTTGTTTTAACACCCTTCTACAAAATGAACACTTCAAATATTATTGATAGCAGTATATCTCATTAATAAAATGCCTCAAGAGAACTTAAATTTCAAAACCATGATCAAATCTTTTTTTATTTATTTTCCAAAACCAAAATCATTTATTTTGCTCCCCCAAAAACCTTTTGGTGTTCATTATTTCATTCGCATTCATCTTCAACACCAAAGCAAATTCAACCTTAGATCTATAAAGGGTATTTTTATTTGATACTCTCTAAATCGAAAAGGATACAAATACTATCCTCGAGTTACTAAAAAATTTTGTAATTCCATTGTTGTAACATTCCTTGAACACCAACCTTACTACTCCATATGTAAAATTCAGAGAGAAGAAATTCGAGAATAATAATTTCAAGGTGAAAATTATTTGATCATACGCCATCCTCTCTCATAAAATTCATGGATGAACATTGCTCATTGCCAACATTTAACCTGCTAAAGCCTCACCAAAATCACAAACTCTCTCACCTTATCAGTACATCCAAACTATTGATGCCTATCTAGAACTACAAACTCACTGATCATCTTGGCAATACACAGAAACTATGTAAAATATGCTTCATGTTTGCAGGGAAGGAAAATAAAATCTGTAAAGGGTTGTAATCAGCATATCTCCAACACACCCAGAAACTTGAACTTCATTCAGAACTAATAAAGTACAAAGTTGTGAGAATAAACATATAGATGATGATATTGATGTTTAATGCCCTATTGTTGTAAGAAAAAGGGAGAGGTTATGCGCCAAACATTAATATATAAATTTATAACTAATAAAGAGCTTTTACTTGAGTTTTCATGCTTTTTCTCACTTCTGATAAAATACAAATTCCAAACAATGGTCATGAAGCTGTCAAAACTCTCAATTAAATGAAAAGTTGTAATGGTAGAAAGCTATTAGAAAAAAAAATGATTTGTACAAAATTTATGAACTTTAGCCAAGCAAAAAACTAGTTGGATGCAAATGGATCTTTTTGGTCAATATAAAGCAAATAGGAGCATGAATAAATCAAAGCGTGACTGATTGCAAAAGGGCATGCCTAATAATATGGTATTACCTATTAAAAATTTTCTCTCATTGTTAAGCTTAGCACAATTTAAATTTTGCTACATTTGATGAAAAATTTGGTCTGACCTTTACATTAACTTGGCATTAAGAATGTTTCTCTTATGGAAACCTTGAGAAAGAAGTATACATGAAGATCCCACCTGTAATGAAAGAAATTAAACCTTAGAAAATGAAGGGTTGGTTCATGGGAAGTTTAAGTTCTTAGTGACTTTTTTTTTAAGTTCTTAGTTACTTAGAATACTTGTTTATATTGAATTATGGTTGAGAAAAGCTTATTGTTATGATCTTACTTTGATATTGTATGCTACTTATTATTTCATGTTTTTAACTAATTTAATGATTAATTATGAGGCTTATGCCTCCTCTCACAAATAGAGAACATATCAATAAAAGATTAATTAATTACAAAATTTGATCTAATCATCAAGTTGGAAATTTGGGCATGATCAACATATGCAAACTAGCTTGTCAGAGAATGATGAAAAATTCTAAATTTGGGGCCAACACGAGCAATCCATTGATAGCAGCCTCCCATCTTGAATGATCCAATAACTCATGGGCAACAACGTTTCATCTAGAGCAATTCATCAACATTTGGGCGATAGCATTACATTCATGTTGTGTATAGTTAATTCAGAATCTACAATTAATGATTGATTTTCATATTTAATTCTTTTATAAATAGTTATTTCCCCACCTATTTGTACATAACTTCTCTTCTAAATGAAGTTTTCTATTTCAATCATAATCATGATCATAAACTTTTCATCCCAATCAAGATCATGAACAGTAGCTCAATCATAACATTTATAAGAGCCTAAATATTGATTGAAGCATAGCATGTCATACAATATCCTTCGGGGTAAATATAGAACCTAAATGAGCAATTGAATCTTGCACAGGCAAACATGCACATGTGATTCATAGTACTATGAGAAATCAGTTGCAATAAGAAAAAAAAATTACTTCGGAGTTATTTACAGCAGTAATCTCCTAGGGATAACATCATTCCATGTGTGCATATAAAGGAGCGTGAATCATAAATAAGACAATTTAATACATCAGGTTTATGAGAAAGGAACATTTGCCCATATTGCAAGCACTGGTCTTTTTTTTTTTTTTCTAAGTACAAGATTTGTATGCTAATGCCACATTGATTCCTTGATACCAAGACATGCATATCTAAGGTTTCACGCTAATTGGAGGATACGTTACAGAAAAATGAAGAAGAAATCCAAGGCTATGATATAACTTGTGCTACCGAAAGAAAAAGAAAGAAGCATAAGGGGCTGTTTGGCAACAGGATTTATGCAAGCTTTGAGCAGTAGTTATGCTAAATACTGCCAAACGGGATTTGAGCGCCCGGTAAATCTCACGGCTGAAGAAATCCTCCGTTTCCCTCTTTTTGCCGTAAATCCCAGATTTACTAAATCCTGAAGTCCTGCGGAAAGGCCAAAGAAGCGCGCGAAAGGGATAAACAGGGTTACCTTCTCAGCGAGCGAGATCCCGTCCTGACTTCCGATCCGACGTCGTCGAATGAGGCGAAAAAAGCTTCTTTAGCGACTCTTTCACGTTCCTCCGTAAAAATTCCTGCTGTGAGTTTCGCGCGGTTTACGAATCACTGTTTAAAGAATAAAGAAGGGAGAACGAAGCCAGTTTTTAATGATACAAAAGGCTAGCACTCCATGACTGTTGAAACCTGGAAGAAGCAAGTTGCAACCCTCGCGGCTGCTACAGGCGGCAAGGCGTTATATACAGTTCATAAGTACGAGAGGTTTTCTTCGCATTTAGACGGTCGGATCTTCGCGTGGGAAGAAAGCTGCGCCGTCCGACCGAGCGTGGTTTATCAATTCAATTCAAGGTTTAATCTTTTATCATCTAAATCAAAAAAGAAATTTCATTATTATTTCAATCAGCAGCTTTTTCTATAACAATTTTTCAATAAATTCATATTTCAGTTGCCTCAAATACTATTAATTAGTTTAAAATAATAAATTATATGAATTAATTTTAAATTTTATAATACTAAATTTGTATCTTATGTTTCATTTAGGACGGCTTAATTATCATTTTTTAAAGTAGCTCGTTAATACAAAAGGATCTTGAACTACAAATTTTTATACTAGAAAGTTCTTTTAGAAAGTAGCAAGAAAGCCATCCCAAACAGAGCCTTAATTTAGGTGAACTGATGATCAAACAAGCTTATGAATGATGCACTTAGGAGAAATATTTACTTAGAATAAATATGATTATATTTTAAATGTTGATGTATTTTCTTATCAAGCATAGTATTGTAGTGATAAAGTCGCATAATATATGATATATTTGTTTGTTGGTTTATTTATTATGCTTAGAGCTTTATATTGTATTTTTTATGATGTGATATGCATTGTTAAAGTGGTTTTATGGATATGAGCAATGAGCTAGCATAACCATTCATATATTATTCTTGCTCATATTGCTCATTTTAATCATTTCGATCACTCGTTGATCAACATCTAAATTGACCTCCACATCATGATGAATCTCTGGTACTAGCTTAAAATTGAATGCTTATTTATGGTAATATTTTGAACTATTAAACATGAAATCTTCAAATTCTCTCCCACCCTTTATCTTTTGGATTCCAACTTCCTTGTTGTCCCTCTTATCCTAAACCTAAATTCCCCTTTGGTGAGACCAACGATCCTACTCCCTCAACCATGGACCCTCCACACATCACAACCAATAACAAATTTTCTACCCTCTCCAAAAAAGACAATTCTAAATCCTCTCAACCAACCTCCCTCCTCCCTCCTTCCTCCCCAAGCCCTACTATATCTAACCAGAACAGTCCTCCCCAAACTTCCTCCCCCCGAACCACCAAACTAACATTCCCCATCCTTCCAAGGAACAAATTTCTTCATATCCTTCCACCTCCCAATCCCAACAACCACCTAATCTAAGCCAAAAAACAAACTAGAACCAAACAAGCCAAGAAGACTACAACTCTCAATCCCAAATGCCAATACTCTTCCCAAACTTACAACTTGGAGCATACGTGAGTTCAACAAACAAAATTTTGTGCTGTAAACAACTGGTTAATTCCCATTACCTAGACCTCCTCTTTATCCTTGAAGCTAAAATCTCCCAAGCCACCACCTCTAAACCTTGGTTCCAAAGCACTCACAAAATTTTTCCTTTGGAAGGCTCTTGCGACAACTTTATGTATTCCACTCTAGGACGTATTTGAATAAAATGGAATGTTGCCTCTGTGGATTTCAAACTTGAAATCACTACCAACAAATTGATACATATTATCATCTATGTTGTCACTAACCCCATATGTGCTATCACTGTTGTGTATGCCGCTAACTCTTATGTGGACATGCAATTTTTGTGGAAACAAATTCAGGATATTGCCTTCAATATAAACCCCCCTTAGGCAATCATTGGTGACTTCAAGTGCTGCAGGTTTCCACTTGAGAAAGTTTGGGGTATTTTACTCTCCAATAGAAAATTAGGAATCTTTAACAACATGACCTTTAATGTTGGGCTTCAAGATCTATCCTCTGTTGGACATTACATATACCTAGCACAACCAAAGGCCCAAAAATCCTATACACATTAAGTTGGACTGTGTTCTAGTCAATGATTCATGGCTAGCTTCCTTTCCCAACTCCTTCTATAAAGTTGGTGACCCTAATTGCTCTGACCACTCTCCCCTTATCCTGGTTAATGCTTTTAATGAGGTGAAAAAACACAGATTCATGTATAAGAACTAATGTTCCAAGGTTATGGAATTTTGGAGTGCCTGATTGATGTTTTCTCCCTTCCTAACAAGAGCAGCCCTTTTTCCTCTTTTATTACAAGTAGAAATTGCTCAAAAACCTTATCAAACACAAAAGTGGTTCAACTCCAACACCATTCAGACTAAGTTAGACTCCCTCACGACTCTTCAAAACTATGTAATCACCTAAATCCAAAACAATCCACTTGACATCCCCCTTAACCATTCACTGAATTGCATTAACTCCAAACTCAACCACTACCAATCCACCCACTCTAGCTGGATGATTCAAAGAGCCAAGGACGAATGGCTCACTTTTGGGGAAGATGACTTGAAATTCCTTTACTCTAAAATCAATATTACTAAGAATCACAACCGGATTAAAGAGATCAGCACCGATCAAGGGCCTATCCCCTCCCACCATGATATATCCCAAGTCTTCATCAACCACTTCTCCAAACTTTTCAATACCTCCACCCCTTCCTCCTCCATCCAGCACCTCCATGATATCCCCACTGGAAATTATATCCTTGTTCACCTACTACCTACTATTATGGCTCTGGTTACTATGGAGGAAATCAAAAACATCATTTTTTCAGGTCATGCTAGCTCAGTCCCTGGACCTGACAACTTCTTATTTAAATTTTGTATAACTACCTGGAACACCATTAAGCACCAACTATGCAATGTCGTGATCTCCTTTTTCCACACATTGCCAAAGAAGAGACAAAATTGCATGAAAAGACACTTACAAACCTAAACCTAACAGGGGCCTCGGCATTCCCTCTATTGACTCCCTCAACCACAATTTTTCTTGTTCGATCATCTGGAGGTATCTTAACACTAATAATCTACTTTTTTTACTAGTGGCGCTTTAACTACCACTCTTTGTGGAATCCTAAGACCCTCAAATGTGCAATACTTAAGCATCTATGTAAGGTAGCTGGCAACATTAGACATTGCATTACATTTTTTATCCACACTTACAACAAATTGTCTCTGTTTTGGAACCCTTGGAGCAAATGACTTCTCCATTGCAAAAATGTTGAATGACCCACCCTCTATTAATCGCTTTTCAATTTTCTCATCCAAGGTGGTTTCTACGATTTTAGATGGTAAAAACTGGTCTCTTCCTCACTGTTTTGGTGCCTCGATTATTACTAAGGTGCATGAAATCCCTATAGCCTCACTTCCGATTAATCACAATTGGCTTGGATCTCATAATCCCTTTTTTTTTTTTAATTTCAATATGCAATTGTTCTCTTTGTTAGATGTTGTTTCTTGGCATAAAATGGTCTGGCACAAGATATGCCCTTTGCTTTTCTGCATTTTCCTGGTTGGCTTTCAAAGGGGGCTTAAAAAATGTTGATGTTTTAGCTACCCTTGGGATTCATACTTCTACTACATGATATTTTTGTCATATAGAACCAAAATCTATTTCCCAACTTTTCTTTAAATACAGTTTCACTTTTAACATCATAAAACAATTTCTCCCTTGGCTGGGTAATCTCCTTATGAGACCGAATATTCATCAGGCTTTTGAAAGCATCCTAGAGCAGGGATTATCTGGTAATCGTAGTAGCTTTTACAAGCTTGCTTCCTATACTGTTATCTATCATATTTGGAGAGCTAGAAACAACAAAATTTTTGGAAGAATTTTTTTATTGTAAATCAATTGTGATTACTAAAATTAAAAAAGTTATCATGCACAAGACCTCTACTTGGAAAGACCATTATACAGCTTAGTTATTGCTCTTTTCAGTGGGTAAATTAAAGGATGTTTATCCTGACACTATGGCTACTTCCTCATCTTGATGCCTGGGTGATTTTATTTTGGAAGGACAATGATGAACATTGGTTTCTCCAACTGCTCCTAAGATGATCTAACTAGAAACGAGGGGCTTCACTCTTGTGCGACTCTTTGGTGCATTTTTGGTTCGACCAATGAATTTACAAGAGCTACCAGCTGAGTCCTTCTCTCCTTTTCAATTCTTGAGCATTTGTATTCCCTTTTGGCCTTTCTAGGCTTTATTTTGTTCCTAGGATTCTCTTTTTGTTATTGAGATCTTAGACTTTTGATTTTGATTTACATTTTCACACATGTAATTTCTCTTTTCTAATGATATGGGATCTGCCCCAAAAATTCCCAAAAAAAAATTATATTTTGCTCAAGTTTATATCTATTCATTCCTACTTCATGTAGCATGGATGATTTGTTTAAAAGATGTTGTGTAAGTATATTGCTTGGCATGTGTGCTTTTCAGTCAAAGTCATGATTACTTGATTGTGTGAATTCATAATCATTGGAATACTTACAAGGAAGGAGATCATTTTTACAAAGGACTATCACATAATTCTACTTCAGTTATCTCTAACTCTACTTTGTTGTGCACCTACCATTCAGAAGTTGTCATTTTCTTTCTTATTTTCGTAAGAATGATTGATAACAAAGCTTGGCGGGAGTATAAAATAGCTAAGACCTTTAATTTATTTATTTCTATTTTGCTACAAGAAGGTAGTTTACCAAGACAAAATACCATAATTTCATATTAATACTTAAAAAATATCAAAATTTTATTTATCAAAAATTAATAGACAATCATGTAATTGTTCATAAGACTAAGTAAAATTAAAGTCATGTGCCATTTTGAATTTTCACTCGAAGGATGCTTAGCCAAAATTGGAACTAAGGTTATGATATATCACTTGTGGAGTTGAATCAAATATTAGCTCAATGAGCATACTCGCTCTAATACTATTTTTGTTACCACTAAATCAAACAGTAACACACTATAGCGAATGTTCAAAAAGATATTATTAAAATTGTGCTTATAGAAAAAATTACTAATAAGATAATTACGATGTTTAGAAGGATTTATTATCTTACTTGATTAATTAATCAATGATATGCTAGTTAAATAACAAATATTTATTTTATTATGCTATGATAATGATCAACATGATGTTATCAAACATTTTTTAACTTGTTATGTGAGTTTTAGATGTGATAACTTTAACAATTAAGCAACTCTTCTATACATATGATTTAAGTGTTTAAAGAAAATGTGGCTAAAATTATATTGGAAGTAATAACTTGGAAGAAAAATCTAATGATTTAAAAGAACTTTTTTTTTTTTTTTTTTATGAATGAACATAGTGTTACATATATCATCTACTATTTTGTACATCAACTTTAGTTGACACAAGCAATATTTGATTCAACAAAATCAAATTTAAATTGCCTTAATTTTTAATTTAGCTGTAAAATGTAATGAACATTATTTTGTTTGTTTCAAAATCCATTGAGATTGCCTAAGAAAATGGACAAAATAATGTCCTAACTATTTGCAGGGTTCCAGTTGGTCGCATACTATATAAAAAGTCGTGTTTAATCCATGAACTATTTAAATAAGAGTACGTAGTCAAAATAATCATATTGTAAATAGATAATAAAAATTGAAATTAATGGATGATATTAAAAATTAAAGTATTTTAAGAATATGCATATTCTTCTTGAAATATTTATGATAAATTTAATTTGCTACTTACCTTTTTTTCTCATTTATAATAGTTAGCTTCGTATAAGTACAACAAGTGTAAATAAAGGTGTGTTCATTGCAAAACACGATGAATTTTTGTGATAAATAATTTTATTTAAACAATGGGAGAAGAGTTTAAACACATTGGGAAAAAAGGAGAGATTAGTATGATATATTCAAGAAAAACGCTCTAAGGCACAACAATGAGGATCACATAATAATGCGTATGTTTATTGCAATGCTTTCTTTTAATACTTAATATACTTTAGATAGTTATGGAAGATGGTATATCTCAAAAACAAAGGGTGAAGCATGAGAGAATGCCCTATCATTTGTGTAAAAGAAGTTTTGTAAGATATATAGAAAAGAAATAAAATGAGGTTAATTGTTTAATGGGATGTCCAAACATAAGTCGGCTTAGGCTCGACTTGATAAATATTTCATGCTCCAAATTTGATGACCTAACAAGCCAAGTTTAAACCAACCCCAACTCGATTATAATCTCATGAACCGACTCATTCAATAAATAATAATATAAAATATATTAAATTTTTAAAGTATAAATAAATAGCTGTAAGAAATATTTAAAAATTATAATGCCTACAACATTCAAAAACTATTTTTCCCATAATAAATTTACAGACAACTACAAACCCATAATCTATTAAGGGTGCTTCCATGAGAACCCATAATTATAAATGAACAAAAGTAGTGTAATAGATCATAAACTAGCCCCACATTTTTATAGACATGGACAATTGAAATTACAACTAATTCCATATATATATTGTTTCTATCATGAGATCAAAAGACAAGCTAATGTTAAATATGAATTTGCAATGCAAAGTAAACAAAAACTTCTAAATATTTAAGAAATAACACCTAAACTTAAATCCCTAACATTGAGAATCCATAGTGAAGTTCTATGGCTTTTGCCCTTTTACATTTTGTTATAATTTCACTTCATTAATTATTCTTTTTTAACTTAGAAAGCTCCCCTTAAATAGAACATTTTATTTTAACAATATATGTATAAGTTAGTTAAACAAGGAGATATGCGTAGTAAGGATTTAGTTCAAGTGAAGTAAATTAAGAACGAAGAATAAAAAGTGCTTTTATTACAAGAGGATATTCAAGAAAGGTGGATGAGATATTTTGCTAAACTTTTCGATGAAGATTGTGATAATGAGATTGACTTTAGTGACCTTAGCACCCTAAATGAAAATAAAGATTTTTGTTTTTATCGGCGTATTAATAAAATCAAAGTTAAAGAGATTTAGGAGATGTTAGATATTCAAATAGAGGTGTGGAAATGCTTAGAAAATGAAGGAGTTTCTTGGCTTATTAAACTTTTTAATATTATTTAGAAGCCTAAAACGATGCCAAATGAGTGAACAATGAGTGTGTTTATTCATATTTTTAAGAAATAAAGGTGATGCATAAGATTGTGTAAATTATAGAGGAATTATGTTAATGTATCATATTTTAAAACTATGGGAGAGGTATGGAGCATAGGTGCGGTGCAAGCGTGATACTAATCTTTCTCAAAATTAATTTGGATTCATGTCGGGTAAGTATACTATATAAGATATACATTTATTGAGAAGTATGATGGAGAAGTATAGAGAGAATAAGGAAGATATACATATGATATTTATTGATAAAAGCAAATGATAAAGTTTGAAAAGAAGTGCTATGGAGAGTTCTAGAAAAGAAAGGGATTAATAATGTTTATATTCAAGTCATTAAGGATATGTATGCAGGAGATGTTACTTGTGTTCAAACACAAGGTGGTTTGACCAAGTATTTTCCTACTTAAGTTTGATTATATCAATGAACAACCTTAAGCCCATATATTTTATTTTAATAATGGATTTTCTTACTAGACATTTGCAAGAGGTTGTACCCTGGTGTATACTTTTTTCTGATGACATTTTTCATATTAATAAGACTAGAGAGGGAGTTGAAGGTAAAGTTGAATTATGGAGGTCAACTTTAGTGACTAAAGACTCTCATTTGAGTAGATCTAAAAGTAAATATATAGAGTATAATTTTATTAATAATATATCTAATGGCGGGATTTCAACTTTAGGCTATTAAGTCTTTAATAAGAGTACACGATTTAGATATACTAGGTCTACTGTTTAGAGAGATGGTAGATGAGGACATTATTAGTAGAATTCAAGTTGGATGGTTGAAGTGAAGGAATGCATCTGACTTGTTATGTAATAAAAAAATCCCCCTCAAAGCTAAGAAAAAAATATATGAGATGGTGGTGAGACATGTAATGCTTTATAGTGCATAATATTGGCAATAAAAAGAGGAGCATAATATTATGCTAAGTATTGCAGAGATTAGGATGCTCAGGTGGATGAGTGTCTTTACTCTACAGACAATATATGAAATGAGAAAAATATGTGAAAAGGTTAGAGTAGCTCCAGTGGAAGATAAAATTAGAGAGAGTCATTTTAAATGGTTTGGACACATAAAACAACGACCTTCCGATGACCTGGTTAGGAAGGTAGATGTATTAAATTTGACTTATGTTAAGCAAGGTAGAGCTAGACCTAAAAAGGCTTGTTTATAAAATATTAGAAATTATCTTTCTTTATTAGATTTTAAGTAGAATTTGATTTTTAATAGGAAATAATTATGAAAAATGATTCATTTAGCCGACCCGACATCGTGGGATAAAGGCTTTATGTTATTGTTGTTGTTCTTGTTGTTCTTCTTCTTCTTCCAGTCCATAGTAATGACCCATAAAACTCATCTTACTCTTAGCCAACATAACCTTAAAACCTTTAAAATCATTTAATGGAGCTATTTTCTTATGCATAATAGGCTTCTGACCTTATGAACTCTTTTCCCACTTATTATTAACATTTATGATGCTATAATCACACTAACCCATGATAAGAATATAAGACAACATCAAAAATAAAAGTTCGTTGATGATTGATTATCTGCTTCCAGAACTGCAATTAGTTTACTTTTCAGGGGAATTCAGGGATGTCAATCTTATTATCGTTTAGAGATAGCCTCTTGAAGTTCATTTGTCCACAAAATATATCAAGAGAATTAACTAGAGCTTGAAATAATAATAATCAATAAACCATAATATAAGCAAAATAAAAATTGGGTAATGATACATTTTATATAAAGATGAGTTCAAAATCCATAGATTTGCACTTAAATTAGTGTAGTTCCCAACATTATATGTAAGCACTCATCACAACATAAATTCAATGATTTTTAAGATTATCCTGATGCAAATTATGTCCAAGTTTAAAACCTATACTTCATTAACAATCACATATGATAGCTTGGGATAAGATTGTCATTTTTTGTTTCTAAAGTTTTTTTTGTTCTGATTCAATTAGCTATTTATACTGAAAGAACTCCCCATTGATATTGTTCATATTATTTTGGATAGACCCTAGCTTTATGGTTTAAATATTATTCATTTTGGGAGATATGATATATGTGCTTTCAAGGTTAATAAGAGAAGGATATCTCCAAAGCTTACAAAACTAAAGGATAAATTTTAATCTATAAAAGAAACTATTGCTCCTAATGAAGTGAAAAACTACTTGCATATTAAGAGCAAACATGCATTTCAAAAAGAGTAGTTCATAAGGTGTGATATATGCCTTAGTAGATGTTGTTAAATAACTTGGTACTTGAAGCTATTGCATTATGATGTTAATTAAGTGTTGATTAATTTAAGGATTTTTTTCTTGATAAAAATTTTAAGGAATTACTCATGAGAGCCACACAACATGTTACTATTCTAATTCATTAATCAACATTGTCTCTATGCACCATTAAATATACATATTTTTCTAGTCCTCATTGAATTATATGCTATATGTGATGAATGTCATGTGATATTTTTTCAAGATTGATTTTAGAAGTGATTATCATCATATTTGAATGAGAAATATTATGAATAAAATATTACTTTTAAGATTAAAGGTATATCATATGAATGATTTGTGATACGTCTCTAAGTTAACCAATGCACTTAGTGCTATCATGAATATACATTTTTTTTTTTTTTTTTGCTTTCATGAATATACATAATTATGTACTATGAACTTTTATTTGAAAGTTTTTGTTTGTTTGGTTTGTTGATATTTTAATCTATAACCAAATATAAGATTATCATTTAATGCATCTTAAGAGAGTTAAAAAGCTTTTACATAAAGAATTTTTTTATTTAAATTAGAGTAATTGTTATTTTGTGACTTCACATATGATCTTGTTGGGATAATTAAACTATTTTTTTATTGATTATAAATATGAAGGCATATCACAATTCTATAAGTTTTTTTTTAAATAAAAAGAGCCATATTAGTCTTTGACTTATTATGCAATTTTTTCATTCACATTGTTGTTATTTCACTTAATCTACGACATTGTATATGACAAGACTTTTATTTACTTACGCATTATTTTAAATGGAGCAAATGCGACTTATCATATTTTTTATGTTGTTATTGATATATGAATATGAGATTGTGTAAAATATTATGTACAATGATCACATTATGAGAAGAGGAATAACAAGTGAATTTCTATATGAGTTGGGTAATTATAGTGTGGTTTTAGATGTCAACAATGATTTTTTCAAAGAAATTATATAATAAGCTTCCATATTCAAAAAAAAAATAAAATCAAAATTTATAATCAATAGTGTTGCTTGCTAGAATATACGTGGTAGTAGAGTGAGAAGATTTATCATCTTAGCATTATACGGATGTCTAACACATAAACATAGAACTAAAAAACACGGGGTTTTTACGTGCAAAACCCAATAAAAAGGAAAAAAATTATGGGTTCACTCCTAATTAAAATGATTATACTATTGTTTAAATATGTTACAAAATTGAACCATCTCGAAATTCGATGATGGTGAAATTACAATAGTTTGAAGAGTTGGGTTGAGGTCTAACGTCAATCGGTGGCTGCGCAGGTCTACGACGGTTGGTGGTCGGGAAGAAGACTGGCAATGGTCGGTGGCCTGACGGTGGTCGGAGAGTTTGATGGCAAGACATATATCAGATTTCCCTTTTTTCTTCATCTTCATCCTTCTTTATTCTTTTATGAAAAATGTGGGGGTCTATTTATAATTTTTTGGGAGTGTCATGACTAGTAAATAGGGAGAATATCAAGTGCATATTGTAAGTGTTTTTTTATTATTTTTTTTATTTTTATGGATGGATAATATTGATTATTTTGATCATAGATTATTTATCATTACTTTGAGTGTCTTAATGATGTCATACTTCAACTATCTTAGGCTCGTTGGATTTGTCTAGTTGAGCCGCTCAATTCAACTACCAAATGAGTCCTATGAGTCTTCGTTTTTAGTATTTACTAAAACATTACTTTATTATTGAATATTTTGTAAACACAATTATTTATATATTATGATTGTGATGTCTTTTATATGTCGCTCTAGCATCTCAAAAGGATCACTTTAACCAAAGTATGCCTCTATATTTCAAATGTTAAGGAATAATCTATGTGTCTTTGTGCATGCATTAATAGTTAATACTCCTTAATAAATAAAATTGCAAAAATGTAAAATGTCACTTATTAGTCACAACTAGAGCCTTCTTATTTCAATGAAATGTTTAAGTATCATATTAGGGAGAGTTTATTAATACTCATGTCATAAATAGGTTGCTTACAAAAGTTTTGGAATTCTAAGCTTCAATGGAAGTACTCTCTCAACTTTATTCTAAATTGAGCACATCAGATAATCTTATACTACAAATCTTTTAATGTATCACCTTTGCACATGTTTTAGTGATAATTAAGGTAAATTACACCCATAGCAATCATGTGTATCTTTGTAAGCTTTGAAGCATGTAAACAAGCTGCAGACCCTAGATTTGGACCCATTTGGGCTCAGATTGGTGTCGTTGGGTTCGTCATTTCGAGATGTTCATTTAAACTATAAGTTTGGTGAAATCTAAGTTCAAAAGGTCATGAAATTAATTTTGGAAGTTTCTGATTCAACTTTGTCATGAGATTCATGTTCGATCAAGATAAATTTTTTATGATATATCAAATAGATACAATACCGTGGATTTATATAAAAGAGATTTTTATTGAATTTCTAGTATTCAAAATCTTATGGAAGCTGTAGAGACATATGACATGTGGAGGTATAAACTTATTCCATTAATATACCAAGTGACCAAAAAAATTAGAATTAAAGACATGGCTTACAATGTTGTTGGCCTCCAAATTGTTAAAGATTAAGGTTGATTTAATATCTTAAATATATCGAATATTAATATCCAGGAGCAACCAAATAGTGAAGCTAAAAAATTTTATGATCTGTTAAGTGTTGCACAACAACCTTTATGGACAACAACCTCTATATACCCATTTTAAAAATAATTTAGAACCAAGTTTAAGTATAATGGTAAGTATTAAGTCTATGTATATTATGCCTCATGTTACTTTTAATGCTATGATGAGGGTTGTGGAATAACCTATAGAATGTGAAATGCTTTAGGGCTCCATCAATCTCTAACACTGTTTAGATTTTTCTTTAATATAAAAATCATAAAAACCCAACTTAATATACGTAAATATATGTGTCGAATCAATTAATATAGTTATATTTTAGAGTATCAATCCCATGAAAAAGATATGCTTACTTGCAATTCACTAGTACTACCTATTAAAATTATAACAATTGTCTTACTCAAATAAAAATAGTTATCATGGAGATTTAATCACTTAAATAAAATTAGATAAGAATAATGAATACACTATATGAATATAATATTTTAAATTGATGAATGTAAATAATATATTTTTCCTAATGATTCACTTTTAATTGTGATGATATTTATAGCATATGCATTCATAGATCAAAGTGTAATGTTTAATATCTTACTCTATTTTAATGGTGAATAATTAGTTGTCTCAATATTCAAAAGTAAAATAAAATTGTAGTTATATTTCTCGTAGATATTATTATTACGGGCTAGAATATACACGACGATAGAGTTAAAATCCTATGTCTTAGCATTTGCATGAATATCCATCTCACACACTGAGAACACAAAAATTTTTATGTGGAAAATCCTAGAAAGGAAAAAAATCACAAGGCCTGCCCCTAATCTGAAATGATTACACTAGTGTTTGGGTAGATTACAATGGGCTGACTAATCCCTGAGGGCAATCATATTACAAATGTCAACTATATAATTGAAATATAGCAAAAAATAAGGATGAAAGTCTGACGTCACTTGGTGGTTTGGCGGAAGTCCTGCGGTACTTGAAATTTCGGGTGTCAATTGGTAGTATGGCAGTGGTTTCGTAGAACTTCGGCATTAGGTGGTAGTCCGATAGAATTCATGGCGTTAGGAGTTGGTTTGACAGAACTCCGTGCGTCAGGTCGTGGTCCGATAGAATTCTTGACCTCAGGTGATGGTCCAGTAGAATTTCAGGCCTTAGGTGGTGGTTCAACAAAACTTTGGGCCTCAGGTGGTGAACTCGCTCAACAACGGTGCCAGGAGGGGGTCTGACAGAAGTCCGACCTCAAGTGGTGGACCAATAGAACTTCGGACCTCAGGTGGTGTCTAGTAGAACTTTGGACCTCTGGTGGTGGTCCAACACACATCGAGCCTCAAGTGGTGGTCCGACAGAAGTCCAAATCTCAGGTGATGTTTTGATAGAAGTCCAGGCTTCAAGGGGTAGTCCGGCGGAACTCCGGGGCTTAGGTGGTGGACTGGCGGAAGTCCGGGTCTCAGGTGGTGGTCCGATAGAAGTCTGAGCCTCAGATGGTGGTCCTGCATAACTCCAGGCCTTAGGCTGTGGACAGGCAGAAGAACGACGTTAGGTGGTTATCCGGTAGAAGTTCGGGCCTCAGGTGGTGGACTGCAGAACTCTGGGCATCAGGTGATAGTCCAATAGAATTGTGGGACTCAGTTGGTGGTCTGGCAGAACTGTGGGCCTCAGGTGGTCGTCCGATTGAACTCTGGGCCTCAGATGGTAGATTGGCAAAAGTCTGGGCCTCAGGTGGTGGTCCGACAAAACTCCGGGTGTCAGGTGGTGGTCCTACGGAACTCCAGGCAGTGGTCGAGGATGAGTTAAGAGGCAAGAGTGATATCCGATCTTTCTCTTGCTCTCTCACTTTGGGTCCCCTTTTCAAGAGGAAGAATGGGTCTATTTATAGATTTTCTAGAGTGACATGACCCGTAAATAGGAGGAAGATCCAGGATAAATGGGGAGTGGTTTGGATGGACGACCGATGTTGAATCCCTTAATTGTGAACCGTTCCTTAGACCTTTGAAGGTCTTAATAATGTCAGAATTTCATGATCTTTGGCTCGTTGGATTTTTTTCGTCGAGCTGCTCGATTCGATTATAAACATGTAATGTTTAAAAATCGTATGGTAATCCAATTTGTGGTTTGAAACTTTCAACGATGCTTCGGGTCCTTGATTTGTACTCATTTGGGCTCGTATTGAGTTGAATTTGGTGTCATTGGGTTCACATTCTCGAGGCATTCAGTTCAACTGTAGATTTGTTAAAATCGGAGTTCAGATGGTCCCAATTTTAATTTTGGAAGTTTCCAAGTTGATTTTGCCTTGGGTTCATACTCGATCATGAAATTTTGTTGATGATGTATCAATTCTGATATTGACATATAAAATAAAGATGTGTTTTATTAATAAATGGGCTTTGATAGAAATGCATATTTAATGAATTTAATTCTAAAAGTTAAAATAAAAATGATATATTAATTGATAAAATAAATAAAGTTAAAAAATATATATATTTAAAATAAAACATGTTAAAAGCTATTTTTATAAATTAAAGAAGTATATGTAAAAAATTAAAATATGTACTAAAATTGAAAAAGAATGTATGATTCATTTAAATAGATAAAAATTATATTTTTAATTTTAAAATTAACTTTGAATAAATATTTAGATTAACTTAGGATTTGA